>JAPPVO010000019.1:41707567-42181638 GCA_030407325.1 Camellia japonica | reverse complement strand
GTGGAGGAGCCAGCTCTGCGTTCGGCCTCTGGATTCGGGGAGGCCGACCTGTTCAGGGGGTTATGCTCCGCCCAAATGGAGGTAACTACCCTGGCAAGGGCCTTGCTGAGGAAAGGTGCAGCGGCCAAGATCAAAGCTGATGAGGCCAAGGCAGACTTAACCAAGCTGAAGAAGGAGAGTGCTGCCTGGAAGGCTGCCTATACCGAGCTGCCATCAGTCAAGTCGGAGTTGGAGGACACACGCCGCAGGGTTGTGTCGCTCGAGTTCCAGTTGACTGGTGAGCAGAAGAAGTTGGAGGAGTCCCAAAAGGCCTGTGCTACTGCGATCGAGCGTCATGAGGAGGCCATGACCAATAATGAAGATCTCGTCAGGCAGAGAGATGACGCAGATGCTAAAGTGGAGGCTCTTCAAAAAGAGATGGAAGGCGAGCGCGCTAGGGCGGCCGAGCAGAGGGAGAGTCTGTTTAAGGAGTGGGAGGTTGAGCGGAGTAGGGTGGTTGCGGAGAGGGAGAGTCTGCAGAAACAGTTTGAAGCAGAGAGGGGGAGGTTGATTGCGGAGGCAGAGGCCTTAAAGAGGGGGTTAGAGGCTGAAAGGGAGAAGGCCGCTGCTGACAGGGGGCCTTGATGAAGGAGTTGGGTGAGGAAAGGGCGAGGGCGGCCTCGGAGAGGGCTGCCTACCCAGATATGTGCGTCGCAGCTGTTCAGTTCAAGGCATCGCCAGATTTTCAGATGGCCATTGATGCTGCTGTGGCCAGTAGTTTAGCAAGGGAGGAGTCTGGGGGAGCTGGCCCATCAAAGACAGCCGCTGAGGGGAGGTCTGAGGCTGAAGTGATTGCAAACTTCCAAGAGTCGGACTATTACAAACATGAAATGTCAGAGTACTGGGACAGTGGGTGGAAAATGTTCAGACGAAGAGCGGAGGAGCTGTTCCCAGAACTTGACTTCAGTGGCGTAACGATTGGTGAAGATGACGTGGCCCAAACCCCATTAGACGAAGGCGTGGAAGAAGAAGACCTGGCCTCAAGTGAAGGAGAAGAGTGAGCTGGATGATGAGTAGACTTAGGAGTTTTGATTTATCGTCTTGTTGTTTGTTTTTTTTTTTTTTTTTTTTTGGAAGATGTAAGTAAGTTGTACACACATTTTTGAATGAATAAAATGGCATTTATGGTTCTAGTTGAGGAGTCCAGTGTATTTCCCCTTGTGCTGGTTTGGCCTTGCTTTGTTTTTCTTGGGATTATTTTGTGCACTGATGTTTTCAGCAAATGCTTGTGCTAGGCAGTAGAGCAAGGTGAAACTAAAGTCATGCCAGAATCCAAGCCAGAATAGGACAAGGAATTTTCTAATACAGAGTGAAATGGCAAATTTGTTTAAGTGTGGGAGAACATCTTTAAAATATGACTAAGTGTCAAATTAGCTTGAAAAAGTAGACTGAAATGTAATGTTGAAGGTGTGATTTTCAAATGAAATATGGGGGAGCATCTTTAAAATATGACTAAGTGTCAAATTATTTTGAAATTATGGTTAAGAGTTAGACTATGACTGAGTGTTTTGCTTTATAAGCTTTCATTCATAGGTCTGACTGGGGCTTGTGAAAATGCTCAGGTCGGACTGAGGCTTTTGAGAGTGCTCAGGTCTGGTCGACTGAGGCTTTTGAGAGTGCTCAGGTCGGACTGAGGCTTTTCATTCATAGGTCTGACTGGGGCTTGTGAAAATGCTCAGGTCGGACTGAGGCTTTTGAAAGTGCTCAGGTCTGGTCGGACTGAGGCTTTTGAGAGTGCTCAGGTCGACTGAGGCTTTTGGAAGTGCTCAGGTCGACTGAGGCTTTTGAGTGCTCAGGTCGGCTGAGGCTTTTGAAGTGCTCAGGTCGGACTGAGGCTTTTGAAAGTGCTCAGGTCGGACTGAGGCTTTTGAAAGTGCTCAGGTCGGACTGAGGCTTTTGAAAGTGCTCAGGTCGGACTGAGGCTTTTGAAGTGCTCAGGTCGGACTGAGGCTTTTGAAAGTGCTCAGGTCGGACTGAGGCTTTTGAAAGTGCTCAGGTCGGACTGAGGCTTTTGAAAGTGCTGCTGCAAATGAAAGTTTTTTTTTTTTTTTTTTTTTTTTTTGTGGAAGCTATATTAAGATAGTTGAAATATGGAAGGTTGAAACTCCAATCGACATTTGTACTATGTATTGAGAGAAAGAAGATACAAGGAGTTTGGCGATACAAAAGTAGGAATTCATTGATAGTAACGCTTCAGATGTTCAGCATTCCAGGGGTGGGGAAGATCTCGGCCATCCATGTCTTGAAGTCGGTAGGTGCCTGGCCGTGGGCGGGCCTTCACAACATAGGGTCCCTCCCATTTGGCTGCGAGTTTCCCTTCGGTTGGGTTCTTTGTGGCGAGGGTTGCTTCTCGCAGGACAAGGTCCCCTACGGAGAATTCCCGAGGTCGGACTCTGCGATTGTAGTGTGTTCTCATTTTCTGTTGGTACGAGGCCAATCTGACGGCAGCAGTCTCCCTGAGTTCTTCGATGAGGTCTAGGTCTGCTCGGCGGAGTTCTTCTGTTGAGGCAAGATCCGGATGTAAGACCCTGGGGGTGGGCAGACCGACTTCGACCGGGATGACCGCCTCCGCGCCGTATGTTAAGCGAAAAGGGGTTTCCCCAGTAGGAGTTCGGGCAGTGGTACGGTAAGCCCAGAGCACATTCGGTAGTTCTTCTGCCCAAAGGCCTTTAGCAGCTTCGAGCTTGGTTTTGATGATCTTCAGGAGAGACCGGTTGGTGACTTCAACTTGACCATTTGCTTGGGGATGACCGGGAGAAGAGAAACATGGTTGAATTTGGAGATCTGCACAAAATTTCCTGTATTTGGCGTTGTCGAACTGTTTGCCGTTGTCAGAGACGATGGCCTGGGGAACGCCGAAGCGGCAGACGATCGATTGCCAAATGAACTTAGTAGTATTCCGCTCGGTGATTGTGGCGAGGGGTTCTGCCTCGACCCACTTGGTGAAGTAGTCGATGGCAACAATCGCAAACTTGGTCTGGCCTCGGCCAGTGGGAAGTGGGCCAATCAAGTCGATCCCCCATTTGGCGAATGGATAAGGGCTGCAGAGGTTGATCAGCTCAGTTGGAGGAGCATGGGGGATATTGGCGAAGCGCTGGCACTTGTCGCATTTAAGCACAAAATCAGTGGCATCTTTGTTGAGAGTCGGCCAAAAGTATCCTGTACGGAGTATCTTGTGAGCGAGCGACCTACCACCTGAGTGATTGCCGCAGACTCCTTCATGGATTTCCTGCATTGCATAGGTTGCTTGGGCGGGGTTAAGGCAGCGCAGGTATGGACGTGAGAAACCGCGCTTGTAAAGGATGCCATCAACTAGAACATAGTTAGCCGACCTAGCTCTGACCTTAGCAGCCTGTTGTTGGTCATCTGGGAGTCCTCCAGTGGTCAAGAAGAGGAAGATATCAGAAGCCCAAGGAATGGGTTCCGTCTGGAGGAACTGCACTTCTTGTAGGTCGGGCGAGATGGCTGGGTGGGATAGGTATTCGAGGCGGACATCATGGCTGAGGTTGGAGTGGTCTGCAGAGGCTAGCTGAGCCATTTCATCTGCTTTGGAGTTTTCCGCCCGGGGTATGTGTCTGATGTGGAAGGTATTGAAAAGGCGGATGAGGGGTAGTGCCAGATCCCTGTAGCCCCTCATTGTGTCGTCCTTGGCGTCGAATTCCCCCGTGATCTGACCAACGATAAGCTGGGAGTCACTGAATACCTGGATGTGGCTGACTCCGATGTCCTTGGCAAGGCGGAGACCCGCTATCAATGCTTCGTACTCAGCCTCGTTGTTACTAGCCTCAAACAGGAAACGAAGAGCGCACTTAAAATATCCGCCCTCAGGAGAGGTGAGGATGATGCCAGCCCCACTGCCTTCCCTGCGGGATGACCCGTCAACATTGAGAGTCCAGGAATGAGGGTCTTCAAGGTCGGCAAGAGCTGGTGGGGTTGTTGTGGTAGAGGTCGGTGTTGGGTTGGTGAATTCCATGATGAAGTCGGCCACAGCTTGCCCCTTGATCGCTGTTCGAGGGCGGTAGGAGATATCAAACTGGCTGAGTTCTAATGACCACTGCATCAGTCTGCCGGAGAGCTCTGGTTGCTGCATGACCTTCTTCAAGGGTTGATCTGTCAGGACCACTATGGAGTGGGCTTGAAAATAAGGGCGGAGCCGTCGGGAGGCGGTGACCAAAGCCAAGGACAACTTTTCTAACAATGGGTAGTTCTGCTCTGCTCCCCTCAGAGCTCGACTTATGTAGTAGACTGGCCGTTGGACTGAGCTGTCTTCTCTGATAAGGGCTGCGCTAACGGCGGTGCCGGACACAGCTAAGTAAAGGAAAAGGGTTCACCTGTGATGGCCTGTGAGAGGAGGGGTGGGTTGGCCATGCATTGCTTTAACTGTTGGAAAGCCTCTTCGGATTCGGTTGTCCATTCAAAGGTCTGCCTGAGGACTTTGAAGAATGGTAGGCACTTGTCTGTTGCGCGGGAAATGAAACGGTTGAGGGCTGCCACTCTACCAGTGAGTCTTTGGACATCTTTAACAGTCTTGGGTGACTGCATCTCAATCAAGGCTTTGATCTTTTCGGGGTTAGCCTCGATGCCGCGCTGACTGACCATAAAACCCAAGAATTTTCCAGATCCTACGCCAAAGGCACACTTTTCTGGGTTGAGTTTCATCTGATATTTGCGAAGGGTAGTGAAGGTCTCTCTGAGGTCGGCTAGATGATCAGTAGAGAGTTTGCTCTTGACCAACATGTCGTCCACATATACTTCCATGTTTCGACCGATCTGATGCTGGAAGACAGTGTTGACTAACCGTTGGTAAGTGGCCCCGGCATTCTTTAGTCCGAACGGCATGACACAGTAGTGGTAGGTACCTCGGTCAGTGATGAAGGATGTGTGCTCCCGATCGGATGAGTGCATCATGATTTGGTTATACCCAGAGAAGGCATCCATGAAGCTGAGCATTTGGTGACCGGCCGTGGCGTCGACCAGGAGATCTATGCGGGGGAGTGGGTAGCTATCCTTAGGACAAGCTCGGTTCAGGTCTGAATAATCGACACAGAGACGCCACTTGCCATTGTTCTTGCGGACTAGAACCACATTGGACAACCACTTAGGATAGTCAACATTCTGGATGAATTGAGCTGCGAGGAGTTTGTCGACTTCTGCGGCTATGAGGTTATTGCGTTCTGGATGGAAAATACGCTGCTTTTGACGGTATGGTCGGAAGTGGGGTTCGATGCTGAGGTGGTGGGTTATGAGAGAAGGGTCAATGCCTGGCATGTCAGCATGAGTCCAAGCAAAGACGTCCCTGTGCTCGGTCAGGAGAGCAGTAAGGTCGGCTTTGGCTTGGGAAGGTAGTTGGCTGCCGATTTTAGCTGTTTTGAGCGGGTTGGTGGGATCAATATTGACCTCGACGAGCTCCTCCACTGGTTCTCCTCTGACCAGCTCGTCTTCATCCCGGGCGTCGAGCCCCTCAATGATCATTGCTTCCTTCAGCTTAACTTCTTTAAGGGAGGCGACGTAGCACTCCCTGGCCACTGTCTGCTCTCCTCTAACTGTTCCGACACCGGAATCAGTAGGAAATTTGATGGCAAGGTGATAGGTGGATGTGATGGCTTGGAAGGCATTTAGGGCCGTGCGGCCAAGGATGATGTTGTAAGCAGAAGGGCAATCGACCACAAGGAAGGTGAGCAACTTAGTGGTCTGCCTGGGGTGTTCGCCGATGGTGATGGGTAGGTCGATGGAGCCGATCGAGGTCACACGGTCGCCGGTGAAACCGACTAGAGGGGTTTGGAGCGGGGATAAGCTCTCTTCTCCGACCTTAAGCTGGCGGAAGCAATTTAGGAAGATGATGTCTGAAGAGCTGCCATTGTCTATGAGGACTCGTCTGACCTTGTAATTGGAGAGGATTGAAGAGATCACGAGGGGATCATCATGGGGATAGTGGATTCCTGCACAATCGGCGTCTGTGAAGGTAATAGGTTCAATCCACTGCTTTGGTTGTTTGGAAGGTCGGTCGACCATGGACACCATCTTGTCCGAGCCCTGCCGGATTTTTCTGAGCTCGGCCCTCTGAGCTGAGCGGGATGGTCCTCCGCAGGCGAGCCCGCCTGAAATAACCCTGATTTCTCCAACTGGTGGAGGAGGATTCCCTGGGGGTCGGGGTTGTGGTTGTTGACGATCACGACCCTGGTCAGGTGGGGCTTGGTGTCGGGGTGGGGTGCGCCGACGGTCGTGTCTGAGGGGCTCAGTCTTTTGTCTCCGCTGCGGGTGAATATCTGTGAATCGGCTGAGACGCCCTTGACGTATCAGGGCTTCGACCTGGTCCTTGAGATTGATACAGTCGTCTGTGTTATGGCCGTGGTCTTGGTGGAAACGGCAATATTTGGACTGGTCTTTCCGGCTGGAAGGATTTCGTGAAGGTAGGGGCCATTTGAGGGGGTAGTCTTTCTGGATTTGATGGAGGACCTGTTCCATAGGGGAGTTAAGGGGGGTATACCTCTCGAACCGACCAGGTGGTCTAGCTGGTGCCGGTCGGTCGGTGCGCGGAGGCCGGTCGGTATAATGGGGTGTTTGGTTGTTGTACTGAGTGTTTCTTGGTTCGGGGTCTTTTCTCTTATCTCTGGGGGTCGGGTTTTTAGTGATCGGATCTTGCCGAGCGGCTAATGAGTCTTCTGCGTTCATATATTTCTGGGCTTTGGAGAGCAGGATGGCCATGGAGGTCGGGGGGTTTTTAGAAAGTGAGAAGAGGAAATCGGACGACCGAAGGCCTGCCATGAATGCGGTGAGGATGACCTTGTCATCATTTTCAGCCACCTGCAAAGCTTCGGTGTTGAAACGAGTGACAAAGCTGCGCAGTGACTCCCCCTCAGTCTGGCGGATGTTGAGAGTTGGGTTGCGGGGCGACGCTGGCGTTGAGCTCCGATAAAGTGGCTGAGAAAGAGTCGTCGCTGAGGTGCTTGGAAGGTGGAGACAGAGTCCGCTGGTAACTGACTGAACCAAAGCCGAGCGGACCCCTTCAATGTTACAGGGAAAGCTCGCACATGATCTCGTCAGGAAAGGCGTGGAGAATCATGAGGTGGCGGTAGGTTTCCAGATGATCGACTGGGTCTGTGGTTCCGTCGAAGGAATCAATGGTGGGGCATTTGAACTTGCGGGCAGAGTTTGTCTCGGATGGAGGCAACGAACGGCGAGTTTGTAGTGGTGGAGGGTTTTGTGTTGGATGTTCTGCATGACCTTGGGAGCTGGAGCTTCATGGCTCGGAGTTCAGCGTCCCAGAGGGGAATGTTGTCACCTCCGGAGGGGAACGGAAGCTGAGGTGGATGCTGGATACTGCTGGCTTCTGTTCGTGGGCTGGTGGTGCGATCGTCGGGTGTGGAGGTGGAGGTGGTGGAATGACTTGTGGGTGAGGCGGTTGTAGCCTCCAAAGTTAGGAAAGTTGGATTGTGGGATGGTGGGCTCAGGGCTTGTTCTGGATGGGGGAGATCACCTGGGGGTGGGGAGGTGGCATGGGAAGATTTCTTTGGAGCAAGCATTTATCAGGGCCTGGTTCTGCTCGGCCATGCGGTTGATGCTATTGGTGAGCTCGATGAAATATTGTGGCGGTTGGCTTGGTTGTGGAGGGTCGGTTTGGTGATCGGCAGCATTATGGTGGGAAGCCATGGATTTAGTCGTTACCACACCTTGACGGATGGATGAAAAGATTACTGGAACAGGGTCTCCGGCGGCAATGAACACAACTGGCGCACGGATAAACCGAATTCCCACAGACGGCGCCAACTGATGATGCAGTTCGTCTAGATGGATGGGTCGGACTGATCCAAGCTCCTTGAGTCCGCTGGATAACCTGCAAGTAAGTTCAATCGGGGAACAGGGTAGTCCCCCGGCGAACCCTCCGGTGTATGAATTAGAGAAGGCGGTGGACAAGAGATGTAGAGAGAGAGAGAGAGGATGGAAACTTAACCTCCTTTTTGGTCTTCAATCTTTGCTTATATCCTCTGGTAATCATTTCGCTGCCTTGGCCGTTCTGACCTTCCCGCCGAAAGCTTGCGCCGTGGTTCGTCTCGTTCAGGGTGATGGGGCGCCATCCCGGCTAAGGGGTGTTGTCGCAATAAATGCTGTGATGGATTGCATTAATGGTGATGTGCTGTGGGCAATAACTTTGCAGATCTTTGTCTGCTGATGTGGCCTGCGCCTGACTCTGCGTGTGTCCAAATATCATTGGCCTTTCCTGTCCAGCTGGCATCCAGTGATGTTGAGTTCTACCAACCGGGTTATGCAATGGGGTTTAAATGGTGGGCCTGGGTTTACTCATGGTGGGCCGTGGCCCTTATGGGCCTACTCGTATCAGATTCCATTCCATGACAAGATATTAGGGTATTTAGGTCATAGATTTGTTTCTAAAAATTTTGAACCAATAGACTCAAAGTTAAATATATTTTTATTAAAATGACATTATTTGTTCAAAAGATGCCTATTTGTCCACCAGCCTACAATAATTTTTTGACGATTTGTTAACCATGTCCTTAGCACAAAAAATAAAATAAAATAAAATTTTAATCAAATAACGTATGCCTAAGACTTTTCACCAATTAACTCAAGATATCATTCGTTTTTGTTATTTCTGTAATATATTTTTAAACGAGGAGTTAATTATGACTATCTACACAAGCATTGATAAAAATAAAAATATAAAGTGTGAGACATATATCGTATTTTTCCACTATTAAACAATTCCAACTTCTTAACAATTTCTCAAACTGCGCACAAATTTCAGGCTAATCCGTCAAGAACATATTAAAAAATGCCAAGTTAAACTAACATATTTTCTTGGGAAAGTATCAAGTACTAGTATTTAGGTCAATCAAAAAAAAAAAAATATATATATATATATATAAGGACTGAAATAAGATAAAAATGACAGAAGTGAAGGTGAGTTTACCACGTATCCTCGAGGCTCTAGCACATATTTTAATGATTTTTGTTTAAAAAAAAAAAACATTTAAATAGAAATGATAAAAAAATAATTATATTTTATGTAGTCATAAGTAAATTAGGACAACTTGCTTCCACTTCTATCTTCTTAAAACTATAATTATTTTTAGTTGTTTATATTAAATGAAATTGTCCCAAAATTTTTAATGTCTTATTTTTTTCATTAATTTCTCATGGAATTTTATTAACTTCTAAATCAGCCTTTCTTTTGTGAAATTTTCTTCTTAATCCTTATTAACTCATTGTAAGCCTTTACATTGAGTTAATAAAAAATTCCTTTTAATAATCCAAAAAAATAAAAAATAAAAAAAATTCTGAATCAGCCTTCTCAAGATAGCAATAATATGACTTAATAAAAATTAACAAGAAAAATAAGACTTATTAATTGATATTTTTTTCCCCTTGTTTTAACTTTATTGCAAGAAGTTGATTACTCGGAGAAGGTGCTAGCTGAGACAGATACTACATGGGGTAGAATTTTGAAGCAAATAATAATGCAAGAATAAAGTTTGTCGTCCCAAACTTCAACAATTACACTAATCTCAAGTTGTGGTTGAAAGTACAAAATAAGTGATACCTTCTCAAAATAATTATAAATTTATAATTTTAATTAAGGTTAAGCTTCTCTTCAGTTTATGATCAGATTAGAGGATGATGTTAGACCCGTGGGGATTAACCACGGATCCCGTTTCAATAATCTGAACCGTTCAATGTGTAGAACTCGTCGAGTACTATATGTCTATAAAAAATCACATTGATCAAATATCGATAGCTATCTCATCAGATCAAATTTCTGTTAACTGTTTATTTTTTCATCTTCCATTTTTTTATATAAAACTGATTTGATGATCACATAACTATCGATATTCGATTAACGTGATTTTTTATAGACATATAATATTCGACAAGTTCTACACATCCATCGGTTTGAATTATCGAAACGGGACCCGTGATGGGCTCCCACAGTTCAACAGTAATTATTAAAATTTGAAAAGTTTACCACTGATTTTATTTTATCTTTTCCAAACTTGATTGTTATTTTTCTTAAAAAATACAAGAAATTACATCAGTATGTTTTGTGCTTTGTGTTTTGTATCTACTTGGACCTGAATTTTAATTAGCTCGTAAAGGGAGGGGAGAGAGAGAAGTAGTGAATGCAAATTGATTGTACAGAAAATGAAGTTGTTCGAATCTTGTCATATAGCTCAAGGAATAAGTGCAGTAGTAGTAAATTGGAACACAGTGAGACCACTAAAACTAACTTTACCCATCAAGTCTGTTGCAAATTATCAAATCGAAGAAAGTATGATAGTTAAAGAATCAAAATTGAAGAATTTATTTATGTTTTTTTTGTTAAAATTTAAGGATTAAAGTGTTAGAAAATTGTTTTGTTATTACAAAATTTTTTTTGAAACTTTTGAGTTAAATTTTGAATAGATATCATAATCAAAATGGGCTTGTAGTCATCCATGAGGTGATTATAAGTAGCAAAATTATTTATAGGTGAATGAGAGTCCAATGTGTTCCATTTGAACGTAGTAGCAACATGGTAATAAAACTTAAAAAATTTATCTCACATTGATTAAAGAAAGAACCAGTTTAGTATTTATATATTCTAAATTTGCACTTGGGTTTGGATTCTAATTTTTGTAAAAGGGAGGACCTAGCCCAGATGCGGTCTACCACAGATGTGTATCACTGGATTGGCGAGCGAAACATGTGATCTTAAAAATTGTACTCTATTCGAAGAATTAAAGAAATGAGAGAAATTATTTGATTACAAAAATCAAAACAGTATATAAAATATAATAAAACAACAAATTCTTATTTTGTTACAAAAACAAAATCAGAATCTGATAAAAATAAATAAATCAAAAAGCAAATTAATTACTTACCTTATTAATTTGTCAAAAAAATTTATAATCAAGTCCAGTGTTTAACACTGTATCCTTAAAACAAATTCGCCCTCTCCACGGTGCTTTCAGATTGTGGATGTTTATCTCCCAGGATAAAACGATCGACAATGAATAGTAATAGCACTACAAACTATTCACACAGCGAACGCACTTTGTGTTTACACTCTTTCTCACAGGAAAAATTAATGCAGCAAAATGTAGAGAGTAATAGCAGTATTGAGGACAAAGATTCAATTAAAAACCAAATTAGGGACTTGTCTATTTATAGGTGCAAAGGTGGCTGTTCAGATTTGAATGAACAGGTACCAAATCTGTTTGAACAGGTACAAGACCTGTTCAATTTGAATAAACAGATATGGCACTATTTAGGTTTTGAATTTGAACAGATTTGAATCTATGCGGACAGAACTTAAATAGATATAAATCTGTTTGGGTGGAGGAAAATCTGGACACCATTTTGGAATTAATTTCAAAATTCAAATTCCAAAAATGGTAAGAATTTAATTTTAGAAAAATAAAATTCAAAAAGTTTTTGGCCTAAAAAGATAAGCATTGGGCCGGACAAGCCCAACCAACCTCACACCACGCACCCACACCCAAGCCCAGCCCGCCCAGACTGCGACAGTGCCGCGTGCATGTATTTATTTTGGGTCCAATGGGTCTAGCCCACTTTGTCCATAACCTCCCCCTCTACAAAACTTGAGTGACCCTTGAGTGCCCCTTGGAGCCTATCCCAAGTTCCAATCCCAAGCCTTATAAACCCACACAAAGTTTGCCCACCAAACCAATGTGGAACAAGCTTTAACTCAAACCTTTATCGAAATTCCACCAAAACACCATTTTCATGGAGTTCACTTTGGCTTCGATTTTTCATTCACCCGATAATGATTTTGAGCAACCAAATATACTACGTAAATCACAACGCGGCATAGAACGCATTACCACTTAGACCCGCCAACTTTGGCGCATGGGTCCCCCTAAAAATTAAACCATAGTTGAGAAAAAATCTAATTTTTTCAAAACCATTTCTAACAATCCCCCATATGAATGGAATTTGATAACAATGCAACAATATGCAGAATTTGTTGAAAGGGTATAAGTTGAAAATATCTTGCATCAAGATAGGTAGCTTTTGGCCTTGAACCTTCTCTAGTGATAACATATCGGACTTACTAGCTAACCAATGGACGCGATGCCTTCAATTGTTCAGTCATTTGTGTAAGCCAAGACAATAGATTTCACACAAAATATCTTCTGACACATTGTGGTTCTCACGGTTGTGTTCATTTTGGCCTTGAACGATTCTGGTTGTTCATGAGTGCTTCTAGAGAATTTAGTCTCTTCATTCTTATAGAACCGGCCCCAGTTCGACACTCATATAGGTGATTCTTATTGTGAGTATCTCTTATACTCGTCTTGATTTTTATGCCTAAATCAAGATATAAGTAATCATTAAAAGTAAAACTTATCCTTAAACCGCTGCATGCAACATATGTTGTAGATATCACTCTCACCATACGAATGGGTAGAGAATTTTAATCCTTGGGTGATTTCTGGCGAGCTACACATAACTTAGTTGTCCCTTTGAACTTAGTTCTTGGGATCTCCAATCATTTAAGTAGGGTTACCATTATGATGACTCTTATGTAATAAGCTTTAATCACATACCTTCGATGAACTATACATTTTTTTTTTATCAAACCTTTTGTTAACGGATCCGCAATATTCTCTTTAGATTTTAAATAATCTATTGAGATTATTCCATTTGAGAGCAATTGCCTTGCATATTATGTTGACGACGAATGTGTCGTGACTTATCATTATACATATGACTCTGTGCCCTGCCTATTGCAGATTGACTATCAGAATGAATGCAAATAGCTGGCACAGGTTTTGGCCACATTGAAATATCTTCTAAGAAGTGACAAAGACATTCTGCTTCTTCTCCTGCTTTGTCTAAAGCAATGAATTCAGATTCCATTGTAGATCCTGCGATGCATGTTTGTTTCGTGGATTTCCAAGAAACAATAGCGCCTCCCAGAGTAAAGACATATCCACTAGTGGATTTTGAATCTTTAGTATCCAATAACCAATTGGCATCACAATAACCTTTTAGTACTACAGGATATCGAGTAAAGTTCAAACCATGATCACGGGTAAATCTTAGATATCTAAGAACCCGAATGATCACTTTCCAATGGTCTTCTTCGGGGTTATTAGTGTACCTACTTAATTTACTGACAGCATAAGCTATATCAGGACGCGTGCAATTCATTAGGTACATTAGGTTTCCAATGATTTGGGAGTATTTTAACTGATACACCACATCACCTTTATTTTTCAATAAATAAAAATTGATGTCTACAGGTGTTCTTGCTACATTCATATCATCCTTGATATATTCACCAAGAATTTTTTCAATATAATGAGATTGAGATAATGCATATCCATCAAATGTTTTAGTAATTTTCATTCCTAATGTAACATCTGCGATCCCCATATCTTTCATATCAAATCTTTTGTTCAGCATTTGCTTAGTTAATTTGATCATGTTTTGATTGCTTCTAATGATAAGCATGTCATCCACATAAAGACAAATGATGACATAACTTTTGTCAGTGTTTTTAACATAGATACACTTGTCACATTCATTTATCTTAAACCCATTAGTAAGCATAGCATAATCATATTTTTCATGCCATTGCTTAGGAGCTTATTTTAATCCATAAAGAGATTTTACAAGTCGACAAACTTTCTTTTCTTACCCTGGCACTACAACCCCTTCGGATTGCTCCATATAGATCTCTTCATTTAGATCACCGTTTAAGAAAACTGTTTTAACATCCATTTGATATATCTCTAGATTATACAACACTACTATAACAATAAGCATGTGAATGGATGTTATTCTTGTCACAGGGGAATATGTGTCAAAATAGTTCAGACCTTCCTTTTGTCTATAACCTTTTACCACAAGTCTTGCTTTATACTTGTCTATTGAACCATCTGCTTTCATTTTTCTCTTGAATATCCATTCATATCAAAGAAATTTAAAACTAGGTGGAAGATCCACCAATTCCCAAGTATGATTTTGCATAATGGATTCAATTTCATTATTTACAGCCTCTTTCCACAAAGGTGCTTTAGGACTTGTCATTACTTCCTTAAAGCTTTGAGGTTCATTTTCTAACAGGTATGTCAGAAAATCTAGACCAAAGGATTTTGATGATCTCGCTCTCTTACTTTGTCTTGGTTCATCATCAGTCAAATCTTGTTGGTCGAGACCATTACTAGTCTTTTGCATTTGATTGTCATTAATTTCTTGACTTTGTGTACAATCATAAGTTCTTTTATGTGAACTTAATTCCTGTGACGATCCCGCCACGTATAATATTTTACATTTAATTATCTAATTTAATCGTAGAATTCTCAATAAGGTGAAATTAACGATTGAACTATTTTAAGTGTGACACCCTAAATGTTTAATTAATACCACAGGAATAACAAATTTAAATAATAATAATAATAATAAAATAAATATATAAATTTAATTTGGTATTGAGTTATCAAATATGTGATTGATTATTTGGAACCAAATTAACACAATTATGGAATTATAATATTAGTTGAGCCAAATTAAAATTAAATATTATATAAAAACAAATATGATGTGTAGATTTACTTGGGGGCCAAGTTAAGCAAGTTAACAGCAATTAAATTGTGAAGATTTGCAAATTTACTAAGGGGAAGGAAAGTGAGCCATCTGTATCGTCTAGGACTAGGTGGAGGTGATTCATCAATTTAGGGGCATTATTATTGGGTGAGTCACCACCCAGGCCAAGGCCATGTGTATATAAAAAGGAGGGGGGCTTGTGAGGTTAGTACGAACGAAAAACAAAGAAAGAAAAAAAAAGGGAATCAGCAGAAAAGAGAGCAAGGGAAGGGCCGAAAAATCAACAAAAATAGAAAGGAAATTGTAAGACTCAATATTAAGGTGAGTTATATTATACTTTGAGTCACTATAATATATTTTACGTATGTTTTGACTTACCATAATTTATTTTATACAAGTTATGTTTTATAAATTATTATAAATTATATTAATATTTCAATTACGTGGATTATTTTCTGAACCCTATTTGCTTAAAATGAAACCCATGGATATGTTTGTTTAACTTTTAAAGAATATTTGATTATAACCTTATAAACAATTATGTTTTGTAAGTACCACCACGGTAGTCCCATGCCTTGGGGGATTTAAATGACCATTGGCCTCTATTTGACCACTTTGTGGCCCTCTGTTGTCATGGATCTATTGACCTCTGTTCTGTGCGGAGATAAGTGCTACACTATTGTGGGAGCCACCTCCATAATCCGTACGAGCCATCTCTTGAATTCGTATCTCTGTTTTGACTGCCACTCCTATGACCTCTGTTCTGTTTTGTTCGGTACCGTGGTTATGGTTATTTATTTACATAATCTCAGTTTTGCTGCTTAAATGATTATTGTTTAGACTAAGTTATTTTAAATATTTTAGTTACATAACTATCTTTGGTTATTTTGTGTCCCTTATACCCTTGGCATAATATTTCTCACTCTGCCATGTGCTTATAGTTGTTTATCTATTTTCAGGAAACAATGCAATTCAGAAATAACTTTTGGAAAGTCTTAGACGCAGGGCTGTGGAATAGACACACACAACACTTTATGATATTTTTCTATGTAAATATCGGCCTTTTTGGTCAATAAATTTTGTAATAAAAATAGAAGCTCCGACGATTATTTTGGTACCCTCACTTAAATTTTATTTCTGCTCGCGTTTATTTGTTTGTTCAAGAATTGGCCGGAAGTAACTTCAGTTACTGGCCATCACGATACTTAATCCTTGGGTACGGGAAGCGCGTCGTGACAAATGGTATCAGAGCAATGATTTTTCAAATATATATATATATATATATATATATATTGGAGTATAGGACACACACACAATTATGTAATTGGATATGCGTGATAAGTTTGTGTGATTTTGTACCAAATTTGACATAAACATAACCGGAAAACAAAAATGAATGGCGTCGGGTGCTACCAGTGATGAGAAGAAAGAATAAGTATTATGCACTTTGTGTGTTTGGTCTGCGTGTTTGGTCCGTACCTAGATAAAGAAAGAGGAAGAATAGGCACACAAAAAAAAAAACCAAACAAACAAACAAACCTATCACGTGGGTTTCAAAAAAGAAAAGAAAAGATTAATTGGCAAGAGTTGATGGCAGGTATAAGAAAAGAAAAGTGAAAGAATTTTTGAAACTGTCATCTTTTAAGTTGCTCAAAATCAAGTTTCAAGCATACAGGAGATAGGTCTCGACAAGAAGAGTCTAGATCGAGAAAGAACAAGCAAAGCGAAGGTCGGGGTGGACTACACGCACCAGTCAAACCTTTGCACTTAAAGTCAATTTGAAATTAGAAAGCCACGCGTGGCCAGAGGTTGAAGATGACTATTTTGTAGCCAATCTATATACTTTAACTATTTATTTGGGACAAAGGAGTCACAAGAGTAAGTTTGGCTTAGTGATTAAGGCATATGGTGCTGACGATGTAGCCAGGAGTTCGAATCCTCTTAGTAGCGTCCGAGGATTTAAATGATTAGATAGACATCATCACAGAGTATTCTATTGGTATCAACGAAATATTCTGAAAATTGCAATTTGGTCCCTAAAGTTTTCAAAAATTATAATCCGGTCGCGATATTCCTGAAAATTTTCATTTTGGCCCCTGTAGTTGTGAAATCACAGTTTGGCTCCAGGAGTTTGGGAAATTTGCTCTTTTATATTTAAGGATGGAAATGATAGGTGGTCAGTCATGTGTTTGGCATTATAATTTTGTGTGATCATACATACAGAAACTGCATGCATCTAGTAAGTAAGTGCTAAATTGTGAATTCAAAAATATGTACATATGTAAGTATTAAGGTTAAAACCTATGAGCTACAGAGAACTTTGATGATTGAGTATCGAGACGTGTTTGTTAAATAGCCTAAGTATTAGGTCTAAGAATTTAGAGCTGTTATTAAATTTTGATAATTAGGAGGAAACTGAAATACAATGTTTAGTAAGTGTGGTATTGAGGCCAAGAGCTAAGAACTATTGAGGAATGTCTAACGTTATAAGGACATTAGAATTGTTCCTGTTGAATGTAACAATTCCTACACCTACTTCACTATAGTTAGTGACAATTCCTACACCTACTCCACTATAGTTAGTGCACCATAGTTAGTGCTCCATTACCATTATACCTACTCCATTTAGGTTAATGCTCCATTTAGGTTAATGCTCCATTAATTTAGTTTAGTGCTCCATTTAGTTCTTATTGCTCAATTAATTATGGCTCCATTGTATCCCATTTCTCTCTATAAAAGAGAGCTCTTGTAAACACATTGGATATCAATCAATAAAACATACAATTCATTTTCTTTCTCTATTTCTCTATACATTAATTATTTCTACATGGTATCAGAGCTATAGGTTAAGCTCCTAGTGTTCTTCGCCTTCTGGCGGGCGGCAACCTTTCCTTGGCCGCCCGCCGGACCTCAACCTATTTTACCTGGTTAAAACCTCTCTCCTTTCCTAGTACAAATTACTTTGATGCGAAGTACATTCAGAAAAGTTTGGTATTCCAAACTATAAAAGAACCCCTTCGCTGGAATTCACATGGTTGAAAACCACTCATGGCCTTCCCCATCAGAGCCATAGCAGCAATGCTCGGAAACTGCTTCCTTCGAAGCTCATCGAATTCCATCTTCGTACTCTGTGGCTCGCAAACCACCTTCTTCTGACGAGTTGCAGCTCGATTATCACACCACCTTTGTATCCAAGGATGTCAAAACCAGGATATCCAACCTCTTCTGGCATGGTGGCTCAGCCTATGATGCCTGGTTTAGTTGTGCTTCAAATTAGGTGGCTCAAGTTCTGCTGACATTGCCATACTCATTTTCTCAGCTTGGGATGCTTTCTGGGATACTTTTTCAGCTCTTCTATGGCTTGTTGGGTAGTTGGACAGCCTACCTCATTAGCATTCTCTATGTTGAATACAGAACCAGAAAAGAAAGAGAGAAAGTTGATTTCAGGAACCATGTCATTCAGTGGTTTGAAGTTCTTGATGGTCTACTTGGAAAACACTGGAGGAACGTGGGTTTGGTATTCAACTGCACTTTTCTTCTGTTTGGATCTGTGATTCAACTCATAGCTTGTGCAAGCAACATATATTACATAAATGATAATCTGGACAAGAGGACTTGGACATACATATTTGGAGCTTGCTGTGCTACTACTGTCTTCATTCCTTCATTTCACAACTACAGAATATGGTCCTTTCTTGGCTTGGTAATGACCACTTACACTGCTTGGTACCTCACCTTTGCTTTCTCCTCCATGGACAGGTGGAGGGAGTGAAACATTCAGGACCAAGCAAGGTTACTATACTTCACAGGGGCCACAAACATTCTCTACACATTCGGGGGACATGCTGTTACTGTGGAGATCATGCATGCAATGTGGAAGCCACAAAAGTTCAAGGCCATATACTTGCTGGCTACCTTGTATGTGCTCACACTAACACTTCCATCAGCAGCAGCAGTGTATTGGGCATTTGGAGACATGCTTCTCTTTCTCTCTCTCAGCATCAAGTCCCCACCAACAACACCAACCACATCAATCATACACCAAATAACACACCAATCTCATTCATGTGCTGGTTACTGCCCACCCACGTGGGCTCAACTTTCATTTTCTTTTTATTATTTCTTTTCTTATCCTCTTACATCACCTTTATTCCCAATCCCACTCATGTCCCACTACCATCATACCTATTTTTTTTTATCCTCCATTCAAATACAAACCCACCACACCAACTCTTTTTAATTTCACATTTTATTTTATTTTTACTTTTTTTTTTAAATCTCATCATACCATATCAATTTGCACACCAAACCTTACCTTATTTATTCATACCAGGGATCAAACCCGATCACCATTTTACACCCAAAAAAAAAAAAAAAAAATCCATCTCAAACAGCGGCTTTACTTTTTCGCCTCTTCAGCTGTTCTCTTCTTTTTGCCTTTGTCTTGGGCGTCTCTTTGCCGGTGCTGCCTCCGTGTTTCCCACGCCACCGAGCACGTTCACTTCCCGTGCTCCTCAACTGTCACATATGGCGGCCCTCCAAATCTGAGCATCACGTGGCCTTCCGCTTCAGTTCCTTGTTTTCTGCCTTCAGCACACATATCTCTGCTCGGGCATCCGTATATATGCGCTAGAGCAGAGCCAGTTGGGCTTTTACCTGCTGCACCTCAGTTGTTCTACTCTGAAGCCGGTGCGACAGGTTGTTGACCGCCCTCATTGTCTCAACACAAGACCTCAATGTATAATAATTGGCCTCAATATCAGATTGAGCAGCCATTATCTGCTCAACTGCCACCATCGGATAGTTCAAAGGCGCAAAACCAGGGGGGCTTGGTGAGGTTTAAGGGCTAATTCTGGGTTGTGGCCTCGTTGAGGTCGGGAAAAGAGTAAGACCACGGGACGAGAGGCTATGTTCTGGGTAACGGGGCGGGAAGAAGAGGCCATTTTCTGGGCAATAGAGTTACAGAATCTCTCTCTCAAGAAAACGAAGAGTTTCTAAGAGTTTTTTTCAGCTGGTTTGTTTTGCATCAGCTGCAGCCTCGCCTTAGTTTAAATAGGCAAGGCAGACACGCGCCTTACGCGCCTCTCATCGCCAGACGACAAATCGGCGCGCATTTTGATGGCTCGACTTTTGATGGCTGTCGGGCACACCTTTGATGGCACGCCTTTTGATGGCACGCCTTTTGATAAGATTGGGCAACCTTTTGAGGGTCCGACAAGACTTGGTAAACTGTCCCGACATGATTCCGGTAGCTTCTATATGGGTCCGACAAGACTCTGTAAATGTCCCGACATTGATTCCGGTTAGCTTCTATATGGGTCCGACAAGACTTTGTAAACTGTCCCGACATTGATTCCGCGTTAGTTCTCTATGGGTCCGACAAACTCTGTAATTGCCCGACTTGATTCCGGTTAGCTCTTATAACGGTCCGACATGACCCAATAAACTGTTTCTACAACGGTCCGACATGACCCAGTAAACTGTTTTCTACAACGGTCCGACATGACCCAGTAAACTGTTTTCTAAAACGGTCCGACATGACCCCGTAATTGTTTTCTACAACGGTCCGACATGACCCCATAAACTGTTTTCTACATCGGTCTGATATGACCCCATAAACTATCTCTTCTACAACGGTCCGACATGACCCCATAAACTGTCTTCTACAACGGTCTGACACGACCATACAGTGTCTCCTATTATTTTATTTGTCAGATTATCTCTCCAAACTCAAGTTGGTTAGTTCCTAACCCCCTTGAGTTTGAGGGGGGGCTGTGAATGTAACAATTCCTACACCTACTTCACTATAGTTAGTGACAATTCCTACACCTACTCCACTATAGTTAGTGCACCATAGTTAGTGCTCCATTACCATTATACCTACTCCATTTAGGTTAATGCTCCATTAGGTTAATGATCCATTAATTTAGTTTAGTGCTCCATTAGTTTATTGCTCAATTAATTATGGCTCCATTGTATCCCATTTCTCTCTATAAAAGAGAGCTCTTGTAAACACATTGGAATCAATCAATAAAACATACAATTCATTTCTTTCTCTATTCTCTACATTAATTATTTCTACAGTTCCCTGCATATAGGGAGTACAAATATGATAATTTGTGAAAATATAGTGTTATAAGAATTAACAGTTATTACGGAACTTCGACGATGAAAAGAGACTGGGATGTGTTTGTTTAATAAGTTTAAGTGGTGAAGTGAAGAGCTATTGTGAAATCTATAATGCTATAAGGAAGACGAAATTTTTGACTTGCACATTGGGAAATGCAAGTATATTGATTCGTATGAATACGATGTTATAAGGAATTAAATTTTTGATGGAAGTGATGAAAGCTACGTGGTTACATGTGAAGTTAAGCTATGAGAACGTTTTGGGAAGTTGAAATATCTGATGATCAATGAAGTGCATGAAACTATGGTGATTGGAGGCTAGGAAATTATTTAATATGAAGAAGGTATATTGTTTTTGAAAGGGACCTAATGTCTGAGCCATAGGGTCTCATACTTTTGTTGAGTGACCTTGAAAGTCTGATTGAAATCACATTCGGTTGGCGTAGCTTCACATCTGAAATTCTCAGTCAACTTCATGGAAATGAATAGGTTGCCCTACCGATGACCTTGTATAAGTATTTGGCTTACGGTTGAATATGTTGTGTTATATTCCGAGCTAACTACTATAACCCCAAGTATTATCCACCTTTGTCGTGTGACTTAAGGAAATGATGATGAGAAATATAAATGATATGGAAGTTGTTAAATCTCTGTCAGAAAATTTCATAAAGTGGAAGAATTATTAGAAAATATAATGAAACCTATGCAAATATGTCAGGAGAAACGACAAAGATCAAAACAAAAAGTTAAATGTGAAATTAACAATAGAATAAAAGAAGATGTTTAGAAATTTTGTGGTACGAGAGGCAAACAATCCTAAGCAAAGTCATAAAGAAATGAGCCTACCCCCAACATGTTCAATGTATTAAAAGCCGCATAGACAGTTATGTCATTGACTTATGAGAGGATACTTTAATAGGACATCAAATGAGAAATTGTCAAGAAAAAATAATTACAACAAGTCAATCAGATCAGATCGAAGATTGGTACTTCATAAATAGGTACAAATAAATAAATAAACATTGCTAGTCAATGCAAAAGGTCTTGAATTAGAATAACACCCTTCTAAATATTTAAATTGATTGTGGGTAAATTTAGAACTCATCTACTTGAGCATTTGAAACTGATATGAGATGTTAAGATAATTAGATGAGATTGTTATAAGGAAGCTTATTTGTGAGTAAAGTATCTATATGTTAATGGATTCAGGATCCATCCATTCATTTAAAGTTAATTGTTATAAGATGAATGTATCATTGGGACTATTATTGTGTAAAACCATTTCATCGCTAATCAGAGAATTATATTATTCGGGAACGTTGTACTATTAGTATGGCCCAATACCTTCGATATGGACCCTAGAATGTAATGTTGAATGTGAATGGATTTTCGATCTATCAAGTGAATGTGATCATACACCTAAGTGAGTCGTGTTTGACTTCCAAGATTAAATAGTTATCTTGTGGAACCAATGGAGAAAATTTTTCCCGAACGATTTGACTTGATGGCTTATGAATTCCATAAGAACAAATAACCAAATTATTGTGGTCAAAAAACTTGTGAATTTAAATTTATTATTGAGGTTGTATCATATACCCAACCTATTTTGAAGACTACATATGAGATGTCAATAGGAGAGCACTTTGATTTGTTTAAGCTAATTAAGATCATGAATATCATTGGTCTATTTGGAGACACGTGGATTATTGGAAATATAAAGATTATTAGAAGATATATGAATAACTAAATAAAAGTATATGTGATTGATAAGAGTAGTATGTTGGAGTTAATAAATTTTGTGTCTTAATATTACGAGGATGACTTCGAGGTCTGCTATATTTTACTAAATAGCTTTTGATATGAATTAAGATGAATCACAATTTGGGTTATTAACCACTAAATGAAAATGAGCTAAACTCCTGTGACGAGACAATCAAATGATGAGAAAATCGAATGATAAGGAAAGTTATTTGGGAAATGCAAGGCCATATGATTAGTTTTCAGGTACAAGCACCTTAAGTTTGGAGGACCAAACTTTCTAAGGGGGAAAGATTGTGACGATCCCGCCATGTGTAATATTTTACATTTAATTATCTAATTTAATCGTAGAATTCTCAATAAGGTGAAATTGATGATTGAATTATTTTAAATGTGACACCCTAAATGTTTAATTAACACCACAGAAATAACAAATTCAAATAATAAATAGTAATAAAATAAATATATAAATCTAATTTGGTATTGGGTTATCAAATATGTGATTAATTATTTAGAACCAAATTAACCCAATTATGGAATTATAATACTAGTTGGGCCAAATTAAAATTAAATATTATATAAAAACAAATAAAAACAAATATAATGTATAGATTTACTTGGGGGCCAAGTTAAGCAAGTTAACAGCAATTAAATTGTGAAGATTTGCAAATTTACTAAGGGGAAGGAAAGTGAGCCATCTGTATCGTCTAGGACTAGGGAGATGTGATTCATCAATTTAGGGGCATTATTATTGGGTGAATCATCACCCAGGCCAAGGCCATGTGTATATAAAAAGGGGGGGCTTATGAGGTTAGTACGAACGAAAAACAAAGAAAGAAAAGCAAAGAGAATCAGTAGAAAAGAGGGCAAGGAAGGGGCTGAAAAATCAACGAAAATAGAAAGGAAATTGTAAGACTCAATATTAAGGTAATTATATTATACTTTGAGTCACTATAATATATTTTACGTATGTTTTGATTTACCATAATTTATTTTATACAAGTTATGTTTTATAAATTATTACAAATTATATTAATATTCCAATTACGTGGATTATTTTCTGAACCCAGTTTGCTTAAAATGAAACCCATGGATATGTTTGTTTAACTTTTAAAGAATATTTGACTATAACCTTATAAACAATTATGTTTTGTAAGTACCACTACGGGAGTCCCACGCCTTGGGTGACTTAAATAACCATTGGCCTCTGTTTGACCACTTTGTGGCCCTCTGTTGTCATGGATCTATTGACCTCTGTTCTGTGCGGAGATAAGTGCTACACTATTGTGGAAGCCACCTCTATAATCCGTACGAGCCACCTCTTGAATTCGTATTTCTGTTCTGACTGTCACTCCTGTGACCTCTGTTCTGTTTTGTTCGGTACCGTGGTTATGGTTATTTATTTACATAATATCAGTTTTGCTACTTAAATGATTATTTGTTCAGACTAAGTTATTTTAAATATTTTAGTTACATAACTATCCATGGTTATTTTGTGTCTCTTATACTCTTGGCATAATATTTTTCATTCTACCATGTGCTTATAGCTTTTTACCAATTTTCAAGAAACAGTGCAATTCAGAAATAGCTTTTGGAAAGTCTTAGATGCAAGGCTGCGGAATAGACACACACAACACTTTATGATATTTTTCTATGTAAATATCGGCCTTTTTGGTCAATAAATTTTGTAATAAAAATAGAAGCTCTGATGATTATTTTGGTACCCTCACTTAAATATTATTTCCGTTCACGTTTATTCATTTGTTTAAGAATTGGCCGAAGGTAACTTCAATTACTGGCCATCACGATACTTAACCCTTGGGTACGGGGAGCGGGTCGTGACAATTCCTGTTCTTTCTTGTAAGGAAAAATATGTTCAAAAAACACAATATTCCTTGACTGTATAATAGTGTTCACATTTATATCAGGTATTTCTGATTTATAAGTCAGAAACCAATATGCACTACTATTTTGAGCATAACTAATAAACACACAATCTACTATTTTTGGTCCTAACTTAGTCTTTTTCGGAACAGGAACTTCTACCTTTGTTGTTGTGGTAACTCTTATTTAATAGGCTTAAGTCCTATTCTCCTCAATAAATTTTCAACTAACTCTCTTGCTAACCCTTTAGTTAGTGGATCCGCTATGTTGACTTTAGACTTCACATATTCAATGGAAATAATTCCATTAGAGAGTAGTGTAGACGCGCTCCCGAGAACTCTCCGATATCCGCGCCCGCGAGGGCGGCGCGAATCTCATTTTGTTCCGAGCTACTACAGTTCGGACTCAATGTCACGGTTCTGAATCTAATCTTACAATGTGCGATGTAAGACCGATAAATCACCAAAGAGTCCAAATCTGGCAAATCGTTTTAGGAAAACTAATTTTAATAAAGAAGTGCCAAACATGGACTGTTTTGCCAAATACAGAGTCGCCACCTAAATATTTTATTTTGGGAGAATTTAGGAATCCCTGACTCGTGCCTAAGGCCACGTGTCCGTCATCACCAAAGTTGCCTCGGCTCGGGAACTTGGGTACGAGAGGGGAAGGTCATGCAATGAACACCCCCGCTCGCCCGATTAAAGATCGGCCTGTACTAAGCATGATATTTTGTTTTTGAAAACACATGTGCTCTTATTCCGGTTAATTAGCTAATCTTACTACGTGATGTGCACAGCAAACAAGTATAGACTAGATCACCTAATTTGGAACAAAATATTGCATGTTCGTTTGTTTGAAAACGGTTTGAAGTTTGCTACTCGCAAGTAGGCTAAAAATGCGGATTTTAATGAATTGTTCCAATTCAAGTAATCCAACCTTCATCCACAGGCATTCAAGCAGTTATATCAAATAAGCAGTTAGCCTCATAGCAAGCATGCTTTCATGGCAGTCAATAACACACATGCAGTATGCTAAAGCGTAAACACTCACAATGTACTCCGAGCCAAAATAAAGAACTAGTTAGAAATCATGCATGATCCTAGTTCATGTTAAGATGGCTAATGCAACACATGCGAGAATGCAACTAAAATAGGTTCGGCTATTCTAAGATGGCATGTGAAATGCAACTTGGTACATGTATTCAAATTGGAATTGAAATACAATGCAGTTAGTATGATGCGCCAAGCCCCGGTGCGCGCATGTAGACACCCCATTTTTGACCGACCTTTAGACTCAGACGTCATCGATTGAGCGCTCGGTGATTGCGCATGTTGTGCTCGTTCTGAGGTTTCGGAGTTTCGGCTGAGATCCTTACCCCCGGACCTCGGGACCCTTTTATGCTTTGCCTCGATCTGCGGACCATGTCTTGCTTTCTCTTCCCGGAGGGAGGGAGAGGTCTTGCAGACCATCTCTCAGTGGCCGTAGGCTACTTTTCGTGGTCGCAGGCCACTGTTCTCGTTTGGAGACCAGTTTCCGGTTTTCGGAGCCGTCGGCCGCGCGCCTCGGTTTAAGACCACTTAATATTCTCCGTTTGGCACGGTTTTTGGCACACACCTTGTTTCCTCTGTCTAGAGGGACACTGTGGTCCGGGAGACCACCTTTGTGGTCGCACGCCACTTTTGGTGCTTAACAGCTTGTTTTCGGGCACCCGGCCGCGCGTTTTGCCCCCCGAACCCTCGTTTTGCATCGGTGTTGGTTCATTTTTGGCATGAACCTTGTTTCATTGTTTGGAAGGTGGTACAAGGGTGGGAGACCACCTTTTCTCTTGGAGACCACTTTTCTCTCTGCCAGCCGATTTTCTGCTCAGGAAGCTAGTTTTCTTGTTCTTTAGGCCACATTTTCTAGTTTCCCACCCCATCTCTAGCTTGCTTTCAAAGTGGAGACCACCAAATGGAGCTGCTGACCACCTTTTTTTTTGGGAGACCACTTGCCCTGGTCGGTCGACCAGGGAAACTGGTTGGCCGACCACCTTAACTGGTTGGCATTCTCCCTCCAGTTTTGTCTCTATGAGTTGTTGCCAGTTGTGCCAGCTGGAAGGCACAGGCTGCATCCTCCATATACGTGTATGGAGGATCTTTGGCCTTGGTTTTTAGCTTCTTTGAGAAGCTTTGGCCTCCTTTGTCTATAAAGGAAGGCCTCCCCCTCCCTTGTGAGGGTTCAGATTTTGGTTTACGGCAAAAAATATATATCTCTCTCTATATCTCTATACTTTGAGCAAAAAGGGGTGTTCTTCTTGCCCTATTGCACAACCTAATAGCCTAACACCCTCACCTTGTTACTAAGCTGCTGGAGGGTCTTGAGAGAGCTCAAGGGTTGGGTTTTTTGTCCAGAAACTTGCTGGTTTTTGCTGAGCTTCTAGGGTAATCTCTTTTCCCTCTTTTAAGCATTATTTTGATCCTTCTCTTAGCCTCATTTGCATGCTTATTTGAGATTTGTTGTCAACTAAAAAAAGCTTTATTTTTAAGCATTATTCATGTTTGTTTAAGGCCATTTTCCTGCTGGAGGTCATCTACCCTCTTGCATGCTTCATTTAGTCTTGTTTTAAGCCATGCCTTAAGGCCTTTGTGTTGACCTTTGCTTGGCCTTTTTAGCCACTAAAATCCAGTGGATTTTCAGTGGTTGAAATGTGGTTTGGAAGCCCAAAATCAGATAGGGGTGACCCTCTCTCTTTTGGCCTTGTTTGTTTGCATATTTGGCCTTTCCAAGGAGCCTATATTTTCATACTTCCTAGCCTTGGTTCAGGCCATTTTTAGTGACTTTTAGGACCTGCCTAGACTCTTTCTAGGGCTGGTTTGGTCACCTCATGTTTGCCTCTTGCCATATGTAGAATATCCTCTTCATAGCTTATCAAAGGGGCCTGTCATTCTTGCATGTATTGGTCATGTTTCAGTGGATTTTTTGTCATTCTTTGGCATATCATAGCTCTGCCTTTGGCCGGTTTAGTGGCCTCTTGAATGCTTCACATGCTTGTAGTGTAAACCATGCTCACTAGCTTACATTGCATGTTATTTTGGCCATTGATTCTAGCATATTTTGGCCATACTTCAAACTGATTTTGTTCATATTTTGGGCTGCCTTAGCTCTGTTTTGAGGCCTCTTGGTCGAATGATGCTTGCCATGCATACTTGTAGTGTAATATCCTTGCCTAGCCTTGAGTTTTGGAGCCCCTTGCATGCTTAACTTGAGGTGTTTCCATGTCTTGGCATCATTGAGCCTGTTATTTCAGAGCCTATACTTGTGCCATGTTCCCATGTTTTCCACTCTTTAAATGCGTTTGAGAGTTATGCTTGTATACCTCATTTATGGGTCATTGCATGAGCTTCATTTTTGTGCATTTCAAGCCATCATCTTAGTCTATTTTGCCACTGTTTTGGGCCTACATAGGGACTATTTGGGGTTGGTTTGTTCATTTGGGCATTGCTTTGCATACCTCTAGTGTAATGCACTTCACTAGTTTCGGTATTTGAGCCATTCAACATGCATAACATGAGTTGTTTGCATGATTCGGGACCATTTTGTATGTCATTTCAGAGCTGGAACATGTGTTGTTGTATGCCATATTTCATCCTTTCCATGCTTTTATACAGCTGTATCTTGTGCCCTAGGCTTTGGGCCCTTGCATATTGCATGTTTGCATGTGTTTTGTTGCCTCATTTTCATCATGTATGGCCACTGATTTGGGTATGGCTGAGGCCCATTCATTTTGGTTTAAGTCCATTTTGCATCGAGTATGCCATTGTAGTTCATAGCATTGAGAATGCCGCGTTGTCACATGTTTGATCATTGTATTGCGCATGCCTTGTTCACTTCATTGTGTATGATAGTCTTCACATGTGCATTGTGTATGACATATAGTATCATGTGCATTGAGTATGCCATTGTTAGTTCGTAGCATTGCGTATGCTAGTTTGCATGTTGGCACGTCATCATTTGCATGTTTGCATGACTTGGTTGCATCGCCTTAGGATTGCATGCTTAAGGTCGCATTGTGCATGCCATTCTACTTGTTGCATTGTGTTTGGAATAGGAGTTAGTCCAAACACGGGAAACGAGGGACATTTCATACTCCAAGTGATGAAATGTGCCTCGATTCTCGGTCGCTGTAGACGTCCCCGAACGTCCCGGGAGAAATCCCGTTTTATTCATTGGGCTTACTACAGTTCGGACTCAATGTCACGGTTCTGTATCTAATCTCGCAGAGTGCAATGCAAGACCGATAAATCACCAAAGAGTCCAAATCCAGCAAATCGTTTTGAAAAACAGATTTTTAAAAAGAAGTGTCAAACATGGACTGCTTTGCCAGATATAGAGTCGCCACCTAAATATTTTATTCTGGGGAAATTTAGGAAACCCCGACTCGTGCCTAAGGCCACGCGTCCGTCATCACCAAAGTTACCTCGGCTCGGGAACTTTGGTACGATTGGGGAAGGTCACTTCGTGAGCACCCCTGCTCGCCCGATCAAAGATCGGCCTCTACTAACCATGATATCGAGTTTTGAAAACATTATGTGCTCCTATTCCGGTTATTAGCCTAGAATTACTATGTGATGCGCACATCATACAAATATAGACTGGGTCGCTTGAATTGGAACAAAACATCTCACGTTCGTTTTCAAAAACGGTTTGCAGGTGCTACTCGCAAGTAGGCTAAAACACGGGTTTCGATGAATTATTCCAACTCAAGCAACCCAACCTTCACCCATAGGCATTCAAGCAGTTATATCACATAAGCACATAGCCTCATGGTAAGCACGCTATCATGGCATTCACTCACACGCATGCAAGGATGCTAAAGCATAAACACTCACCGAGTACTCCAAGCCAAAACAGAAACTAGTTAGTAATCAATGCATGATCCTAGTTCATGTTAAAATGGCTAATGCAACACATGCAAAATGCGATTACAATAGGCTCGGCTATTCTAAGATGGCATATGAGATGCGGCAACTCGATACACGTATTCAAGTTGGAATTGAGGAGATACAATACAGTTAGCATGATGCGCCGAGCCCGGTGCATGCAATACAGATGAATGAATGCAAACATGCGAACACATAGATGCTTATTGAAACGTGCCCTAAAACTAACCATCATAAGCTGGCAAATAAAAGGGAGAAAGACGTGGGGTTGGAAGACATACACCACACACACACACACTTATTACAACATTGCCCTCTCTCGGAGGGTCCGAAAGAATAATACAAACCAAATAAATAATTAACTACTCTAGCTAATTAATTATTACAGACCTTTAATTAATTAACGAATTAATTACAAAATAAACTAAGTATGAAATTCGAAAGGCCGCCGCAGCTCCACCTCGAAATGATTGGTTGATGCATGCTCGATTCGCCTTGTTCGGAAACCCGATGCCATGCCACATGTTGCCTCTGTTTGCACTATTCTGCACCTCTGAGAATTGTGAAAATCCTAAGGTTACTTCTGAACCACTCTCTGAGAACTTTGGGATGCCACCGACCAAGAGAAAACATCACCGGCCATAGAAGGATGGTCATCGACCAAATATGGAGCCATTAGCTGGGTATTGGTAGTCGGCCGACACTGAAATTGGCCGACCGACCATTTCTTCCTGTAGAACACTGGTTTTGCTGCAGCAGAGGACAGACAGTGCATGGCAAGGCATTTACGAGACAATGTATGCACGACCACCCTCTCTATCATGCTATGGACTCAAGGGAGTGTGGCCCTCGACCCTCGGGCCACCAATCATGCATTTCGATGCATGATGGCCGAAGTTGTCAAAGGTGCATATCAATATGGAATGAATGCAACACACAAATGAAAGCTACACACTCTATCATGTTGGGTCAAGAGTATCGGCGACTGAGGATTGAGGTACGTTTCGTCACTTTAAGTACGAAACGCCCCTTTGTCCTCATGTTTGGTTTGACACCCTAAACCAAACAAAATGCAATGCATGTATGCCAAATGCCATGCGAAACATGAAATCAACGCAATGCAATATGAATAATGCAACTTAACATGCAAGCAACATGGTAATACAATAGGCATGCAATGCTACAATGCAACCTAGGTATGTAAGTATACAAAGTTACAAGCATGCAACAATTACACTAACCACAAGGATGTGACAACATGCAATGCGGCAAGCCTACAACAACACACGAACGCATGACTCATGGACTTACACTAAGGATGGATAGGCCTCATCCGTGTCCAAAACAGTGGCCAAAGTGCCAAGGAATGATGGACAAAACACACTCAAACGTGCACATGTGAAGGTCCAACACTTAGGCATGAAAAGAGTCAACTCTCAAGCACATTAAGGAGAGACAAATATGGACAAATCACAAGCATGACAAACTCTGAAAATGTGTAAAGGATGACGCCAAATCAACCAAGCCATGCAAGTAAGGCATGCAACAAAGCCCAAAACTCAAGACTAACAAAGGGGTTCAAACCTTGGCCATATCAACCAAGCCTCAAAGAGCCAAGATGACTTAAAACAGTCCCGGGGCAGACCAAAATAAGACTAAAGCATGCATGGAACAAGGCCAAAACATGCTAAGAAAAGGTGCAAAACAAAGGGCATTCAAAGGCCACAAAGAGAGCACTCCACTACAACTACCTCAACTACACATTGCATGGATTATTCAAAGAAAAACAGAGCTATAATATGCCAAAAGAAGCCCCAAAACCCATTGATATGGCAGCCTAAGGACTTAAACAAAGAGGCATGCGCAATAACCCATTTTAAGGCACAAAAGAACAACTCTTCAAAGCATTGAAAGGATGATAAATGCAAGCATACAAGCATGGAGTATGGACTGAAATAGCATGATAAGTGATTCCAAATCACTGAAATAACCCAAATAAAGCACGCTCATGACTCACACACTCAAGGCCAACAAGCTAGGACACATGGTGGCTATACAAAACATGGCAAATATGACTGAATCGACACCAAACAGACCTTAAACATGTCACAACATGGTTAAAAGCTTCATGAAGTCAAGCTAAAACATGCAAGCATGATGGTCTAAATGCATGGTACATGTTATGGCAATAGAGGGGATTACAAAGCAAGTGCATGATGCATGCAATAGGCCATCAAACCAATATGAAACAGAGGTCTAACATGATAAAATAACACCACCCTCTGAAATGGAGCCAAATAAAGCTATGCAAACACGCTACCTTTATGAGCCCTTAATGCAAGCAAATGAGTCACAAGGGGAAAGGGGTGTCCCTCCCCTATACAAGACCTCAAAACCACTTTCAGTGGTGAGAAGGTCAAAATAAAAGGGGTCCAAAGCTCAAGAAGAAGGTCACAAAAAGAGGCCAAACAAGGCCTAAGAGGGGGTAGACAACCCCCAACACCAAAATGACCTTAAGCAACTATGACAAGCATGAAAATATAGAACTTTTATCAGTTATACACTAAGCTCAAAACAATATGTAAATAGGTCTAAAACCTTAAGCAAAAATGGGGAAAAAAGGGGTAAGTTCTTACCCTTTGAAGAACACTTTAAGAACAACAAGTCCAACACCTCCTTTTGATAAAAAACCAACTCAAAACTCTGAAATCAACCCCTTAAAACCTCAGCAACCAAAGTATAGTGTAACACTAGGTGTCTTAGTGCAAAACTAAGAACAAAAACCCCTTTAGAACACTATTACACACACAAATATAGAGAGAGAGGGAGATATAGAGAGAGAGGGATATATATCTTATATCTCAGATTGTTCAACCTCTGGAAAGGGAGGGGAGGCCCTCCTCTTATAGGCAATGCAAATCCAAGCTTCCAAAGGAAGCTAAGTGTAAGGATGAAATCCCTCCATACACGTGTATGGAGGGCAGGATTTGTGCTCACCAGCTGGCACAGCTGGCATGCACAATGCCTGAAAAAGGCAAAGAAAAGGTCTCGGCCAGAAAATATGGCCGATCGACCAAATCAATGGCCGGCCGACCAACTATAGTGCCGATCGGCCAAAACTATTGGCCGGTAGCAATAAAACATGGCCGGTGACCTCAGACCATGGCCGGTGGGTTGAGGAAATAGCAAACAAGCCACCCCCTTCCCTCAAAAAAGAAACACAAATGCTTGGTCCGCAACCAAGCACAAAATAGTCAAGTTGAGAGGTCTCAAGGCGAGGCGCGTGGCCGAGACCCCCGAGAACTCAAAACGAACACGAATATGGATGATCACCGAGTGTTCAAATGGTGACGTCCAAGTCTTGAGGACGGTAAAAAATGGGGTGTCTACAGTCGCCGACACTTTTGACTAACACATGATGGAGTTTGGGCATTTATGTGTTTATATGTGCATTCATTTCACATTGAGTCGTGCAATCCGACTCCTCGGCCATCATGCATCGAGATGCGTGATTGGTGGCCCGAGGATCAAGGACTACACTCCCTAGAGCTTATGCAATGATGGGGAGAGTGGTCGTGCACACATGTGTTGCAAATACCTTACTTTCTCTCTCTCTTGCCTTTGTTGCAGAAAATGCAGAAACCAGGAGAAGAAACTGGTCGGCCGACTAGGTTTTCTGGCAGGCCAACCAACTTTTCTGGTTTTCACCACCAAAGGTGGTCAGTAGGTGGTCTCCAATGCCTATAGCTGGTCGGCAGCCTCCCCCTAGATTCCCAGGGTAGAGTTTCATCTCCTTGGAGCTTTGTGCAAGTTTCTGAAATCAATTGCAAACAAAGGCGAGCCGGGGCATCACGATGGATTTCCCGACAAGGCAACTCGAGCATGCATGCATCCTTTATCATTCAAAGCAGAGCTAAGGCAGCCCATTTTACATAGTTTGCATGCTAATTTAGTTAATTTGTTAATTAGCTAGTGTTGTGTAATAATTAGTTAATTCGATTCTGTATTATTTATTCGGACCCTCCGAGAGAGGGCAGTGTTGTAATAAGTGTGTGTGTGTGTGATGTATGTCTTCCAACCCCACGTCTTTCTCCCTTTTATTTACCAGCTTATGATGGTTAGTTTTAGGGCACGTTTCAATTAGCATCCTTATGCTCGTATGTTTGCATCCATTCATCTGTTTTGCATGCACCAGGCTCAGCGCATCATACTAACTGCATCGTATTTCAATTCCAAGTTGAATACATGTTACCTGTAGCATCTCACATGCCATCTTAGAATAGCCGAGCCTATCTTAGTTGTATTCTTACATGTGTTGCATTAGGCATCTCAGCATAGTTAGGATTCATGCATGTTTTCTAATTAGCTTCTTTCTTTGGCTCGGAGTACTTGGTAAGTGTTTATGCTTTAGCATCCTTGCATGCGTGTGAGTAACTGCCATGATAGCATGCTTACCATGAGGCTATGTGCTTATGTGATATAACTGCCTACAAACCTGTGGGTGAAGATTGGGTTGCTTGAATTGGAATAATTCGTCGAAACCCGTGTTTTAGCCTACTTGCGAGTAGCAAACTTCAATCCATTTTCAAAACAAACGGATATGCGATGCTTTGTTCCAACTTAGGCAATCTAGTCTATACTTGTATGCTGTGCGCATCACATAGTAATTCTAGATTAATAACCGGAATAAGAGCACATGTGTTTTCAAAAACAAGATATCATGCTTAGTAGTGGCCGATCTTTGATCGGGCGAGTGGGGGTGCTCATGAAATGACCTTCCCCAATCGTACCCAAGTTCTCGAGCCGAGGCAACTTTGGTGATGATGGACACGTGGCCTTAGGCACGAGTCAGGGTTTCCTAAATTCTCCAAAAATAAAATATTTAGGTGGCGACTCTGTATCTGGCAAAGCAGTCCATGTTTGGCACTTCTTTTTAAAATCAGTTTTTCAAAACGATTTGCCAGATTTGGACTCTTTGGTGATTTATCGATCTTGCATTGCACTTTACGAGATTAGATTCAGAATCGTGACATCGAGTCCGAACTGTAGTGAGACCAATGAACAAAACAGGACTTTCCCGGGACGTTCGGGCGCGTCTACAACGCAATACAGATGAATGATGCACATATGCATAGCATAAGGTATGCTAATCGAAATATGCCCTAAAACTAACCATCGAAAGCGGTTAAGTAAAAGGGAGAAAGAAATGGGGATTGGAAGACATGCATCACACACACGCGCTTATTACAACAATTGGCCCTCTCGAGGGAGAGTCCGAATAAGAGGCTAACTAGCTAATCTAAGCTAATTAAACTAATTATTACAAAACAAACTAATTAACTAATCCTAGTTAACTAATTATTACAGAACAAATTGAAATAGCTAAACGCATTAACTATTAAAGTATAAAACGAAGTATAAGCTAGCTATCTAAGCATGGCAGCTAAGGAAAGCAATAAAGCAGGAGCCTCGAGGCGAGGAGTTCATGCATGCTCGGTCGCTTCATTCGGAAATCCAATGCGATGCCCCGACTTGCCTCTGTTTGCGACTGTTCTCAGAAACTTGCACCAAGCTCCAGGTAGCTTCTAACACATCTTGGGAACCTGTAGGAGGGTGGCCGACCAGTTGTTGCTCTCTCCAACCACCTGCCGACCACTTTCTGTACTGAAAACCAGAAAAAGTGGTCGGCCAGCCAGGTTTAATGGTCAGCTGACCAGTTGTTGTTGCCAGACTCTATTTTTCTGCAACAAAGAGCAAGAAAGGGCATGGCAATGTATTTGCAAGGTATGTGTGCACAACCACCCTCCCTATCATGTCATGAGCTCAAGGGAGTGTGGCTCTCGACCCTTGGCCACCAATCGCGCATTTCAATGCATGATGGACGAGAGGCGAAGTTGCACGATTCAATGTAAAATGAATGCACAAGTAAACACATAAGGTCTAGAACTCTATCATGTATGATTAAGAGCGTCGGCGACCGAGAATCGAGGCATGTTTCATCACTTTAAGTATGAAACGTCCATCTTTTCCTGTGTTTGGACTAACACCTATTCCAAACACAATGCAACACATAACATGGCATGCATGTAATGCAACTACATGGCATACACAATGCAAGGGACAATCATGCAACAACATACAATGCAACATGATCAAACTACCAATGCAAACAATGCTAACACATGCATACACAATGCAATGCTACAAGGGTAACTTAGCAATATTGGGAACATGCATACTCAATGCAAAGAAACAACTTGGCATGCACAATGCAAATAACCACATGGCATGCACAATGCAATGTAAGATGGCATACTTAATGTAATGAACAATAAGCATGCGAACAACATTTAAATAAACATGCTAAATGGACTTAAACCAAAAGGGGGGGTACACCTCAGTCATGCCCAAATCAGTGGCCATTGGTGATAAAATTAAGGCACATGAAGCACATACAAGCATGCACAATGCAATGGCCTATCAAAGAGGCCTAAGAGCACAACTCTCGAGAGTGCTCAAAGAGTGACAAAAGTGGAAGTGTAGCAACACTAAGTGCATTGAAATGAGGTAAGAAATGATGCCAAATCATTTAATCAACACAAGTAAAGCATGCAATGGTCCTTAAGCATTAAAGCTAGCAAAGAGGATTACAAAGGGGGCATGCAATATATGGCACATATGCATGAACCAACCACAAATAGAGCTGAAATAGGTCAAAACAATGACCAAAACATGCTAAGATGGAGGCTAAAAAACCTAGGCAAGATGGCATACATGCTAGGCCATAAGTAAGGCAACAATGCACAACACTTAAAGGCATTCAAAGCATGAAAGAAATGGGAACATGGCAATGCTATAAGCTCTGAAATGAAGTATTAAATGATGCCAAATCATCTAAATAGCTCAAAGATAGCATGCATGAATCAAGAAAACACAAAGCTAGCAATGCCAATTGCACTACAGCTATACAAAGCATGAAGGATATGGCAAAGGCAACCCAAAACAGTCCTAGAACATGCCAAAATGATACTAAAACATGCATGGAAGGAAGCCAAAATAAGCTAGCATGAAGGGCATAAGGCATGATACATACAAGGCAAATAAGGTGAATTACACTACACCTATTAAGACCAAGCATGGGATGACTTAACCAACAAAAATCAGAGTTATATCATGGCAAGATAACCCCAAAAACACATTGAAATGATGGCTCGCAAGCTAAAGCATGAAGGCATACGCAATGGTTCATGTTAAGGCATAAAGGGCAAACCCTCCAACGCATTGAGTGAGTGATAAGTGCAAATGCATGAGCATGAAACATGGACTAAAATCACACAATAAATGATGCCAAATCATTCAAAATAGTCTAAGTAAAGCATGCTAATGGACTTGATGCACAAAACTAACCAGCTAGATTGAACCATGGCTATACAAAGCAAGTCATGCATGGCCAAAACAACACAAATCAAAACTAAAGCATGTTAAAACATAGACAAAAGCTTCTTAGAGTTAAGCCAAAAGCATGCTAGAATGACATGTTAAAGCATGGTGCATGTTAGGCTATTTCAAGGAATTGCACTACAAGTGCATGAGGCATGCAAGAGGTGACCAAACCAAACCCTAACAGAGGTATGACATGGCAAAACAACACCAAAAACATGCTGAAATGGAAACAAAACAAGCTAGAATGACATGCTACTTCATGAAGCATACAAGACTAGTTTGTGAGATTTACACTACAAGTGTATTAGGCATGCATGGAGTGACTAAACCAAGTAAAAATAGATCTGAGCATGCTGAAATAGTCCCAAATACATGCTAAGAATAAGCTAACACAAGCTTAGTAAAACATGCTCAAACATTAGGCTAATGAAGCAAGTATTGAAGACACAAGGAGAGGGGATGACCCTCTCCTATTTGGGACCTCAAAACCTCCTCTCCACCACTGAAAATCCTCTGGATTTCAGTGGTAGAAAGGTCATGCAAAAGTGATCCCAAAGCTTAAAAAGAAGGCACAAAAGCAAGGCCAAACAAGGCCTAAGAGGGGGTAAACAAGTCCAAACACAAAAGTGATCTTAAACAAAGATCTTAAGCACCAAAATTCAGAAATTTTTGCAGTAGGAAGTTAAGCTCAAAACAGCATGCAAATAGGTTCAAAATCTTAAGCAAAAAAGGGGGTTTTAAGGGTTAGAAGGGGGTTTTAAGGGTTAGAAACTCACCCTTGATGACCACCTTCAAAGCTGCAACTCCAGTAGGTTTTTCAAGCTTAAACCAGTCCAAGAACTCCAAAAACAACCTCAAGGGACCTCAGCTCCAAGAGTATATGTGTTTGAGTGTGTGTTTGTGTGTTAAAGTAAGACAAAACTACACTTTTGAAGCACAAAAATGAAGTAAAGGGCAAGATAGATACAAGGGTGTATCTATAACTCACAAGTCAATTTTTTCTGAACTTAGGGGAGGGAGGAGGAGCCTCCCTTTTATAGAGAACAAAAGCTAAAGCTTCTAGGAGAAGCTAAGGCTCAAGGCCATCCCTCTGTATGGAGGATGGTCTCAGTGCCCTCCAGCTGTGCCAGCTGGAGGAAAATATCTCCAAAAAGTGGTCGACCACTTGAAGTGGTCGGCCAGCTACTTAAAATGGTCGGCCGACCACTTTAAGTGGTCTCCCAGAACAACAACTGGTCGGCCATGGTAGGAGAGAGTCCAGAGGATGAAAACAAGCAAATAGTGTGGTGGCCGACCACTTTTGATGGTCCAAAGATCAGGGAGACCAGTTGTCAGACCAGAAAACTGGCTGGCAGGAGGAAAAGGGGTCTCCAAGGGGAAATATTGGTCTCCCACCCTTGTACCACCTTCCAAACAAGGAAAACAAGGTTTGTACCAAAAACAAACCAAAACGGACGCAAGACGAAAGTTCGGGAGGCAAAGCGCGCAGCCGGGAGCCTCGAAAACTAGCTGACAAGCACCAAAAGTGGTTTACAACCACAAAAGCGGTCTCCCAAAGCACAGTGGCCCTCTAGGTCAAGGAAACAAGGTGTGGTTCAAAAACCACGCCAAACGGAGAACGTTAAGCGGTCCCGAGACAAGGCGCGCGGCCGAAGGCTCCGAAAACCGGAAACTAGTCTCCAAACGGGAAAAGTGGCCTACGACCACAAAGAGATGGTCTGCCATACCACTCCCTCCCTTCAGGGAAGAGAAACAAGGCCTGGTCGGCAAACCGAGCTGAAGCACAAAGAGTCAAAACTCCGAAAACTCGAAATGAGCACAACATGCACTATCACCGAGCGCTCAATCGATGACGTCTGAATCTTAAGGTCGGTCAAAAATGGGGTGTCTACAAGTAGTTATCTCACGGTGTTATGTCAATGACGAATGATTCGTGACTTACGGTTATACATATAACTATGTGTTATACATATAACTATGTGCTTTACCTATTGTTGATTGACTATCACAATGTATTCATATAGCAGGCACCGGTTTTGGCCACATTGGAATATCTTTAAGGAAGTGACGAAGCCATTCTACTTCTTCCCTAACTTTATCTAAAGCTATAAACTCTGATTCCATAGTAGACCTAGCAATGCAAGTCTGTTTGGAATATTTCCAAGATACAGCCGCCCCACCAAGAGTAAAGACATACCCACTAGTGGATTTTGAGTCTCTAGTATCCGATATCTAATTTGCATTACAGTATCCTTCAAGTACTGCTGGATATCTAGTATAATTTAGCCCAATGTTACAAGTAAATTGGAGATATCTTAGAATCCTTATAATTGCTTTCCAGTATTCTACTTCTGGATTACTCGTATATCTACTTAATTTACTTACTGCATAAGCTATATCCAGGCGAGTGCAGTTCATCAAGTACATTAAGCTTCCAATAATTTGGGCATACTCTAATTGAGTAATACTTTCCTGTACATTTTTAGAAAGAAACAAATTAACATCCATAGGTGTTCTAGCAAGATGATTATCATCTTTGCTAAATTTGTCAAGTATTTTCTCAATGTAATAAGATTATGACAAAGCATAACCTTCTGATGTTTTGGTAATTTTCATACTAAGTATTACATCAGCAATCCCTATGTCCTTCATGTCAAAATGTTTATTTAACATTTTCTTCGTAGTTTTAATCATGTCATTATTACTACCTATGATGAGCATATCATCCACATAAAGACATACTATAAATAACCCTTGCTTGTGTTTATCATATAAACATATTTGTCACATTCATTAATTTTGAATCCATTTGACATCATTGCTTTGTCAAATTTCTCATGCAATTGCTTTAGCGCTTGTTTTAAACCATATAATGATTTAACCAGTTTATACACTTTCTTTTCCTTTCTTGGAACAGAAAATTCTTCTAGTTGTTCCATGTAAATTTCTTCATTTGACTCACCATTTAAGAAAGCAGTCTTCACATCCATTTGATGAATTTCTAGATTATACAATGATGCAATGGCAATTAGCATTCTAATGGATGTTATTCTAGTAACTGGTGAGTATGTATCAAAATAATCAAGACCTTCTTTTTGTCTATATCCTTTGACCACAAGTCTTGCCTTGTATTTGTCAATTGATCCATCCGCTTTCATTTTTCTTTTGAAAATCCACTTGTACTCAAGAGGTTTGGAACTTGGTGGCAAATCCATCAATTCCCAAGTGTGATTTTGTAAGATGAATTCAACTTCGCTATTTACAGCTTCTTTCCATAAAGGAGCCTCAGGACTGGACATAACTTCTTTAAAAGTTAAAGGCTCATTTTCTAACAAAAATGTTAGAAAACCTGGACCAAAAGATTCTAGCACGTTTACTATGCCTAGGTTCCTCTTCCTCGTTTTGATCTATCTCTTGCTCTTGTTCTTGATCATGACTAGTAATAGCATCATAAGATCTTTTATTAGTACTAGTCTCTTGTCTAGCCTTATTTGGAAATATATGTTCAAAGAAAATCTAGACCCTGCATATGTACATGTTATTTTGTAATTTCTGTTACTATATATTTGATCTTTGTGTTGTGTTTTTTGTGTGTTTGTGTTTTGGGTTGGTAAGTGCTGATTTCTTCTGTAAAATTGGTTACTACATTGTATTTGTATTCTTAATATAATGACCATATGTATTCTTTCATTTCTCATCTTTTTCCAATATATTACTCATGTCATGGTTAACGAAATGAGCATGTGAATAAAATTGCCCAATGCAATGCGTGAGACATTTTCTAAATTATTGTTTGGAAACGGTAAAATCTATCAATTTTTACTCATGTTTTTGGTGAGTATTTTTCATTATGTGGGAATATGCCCCATGTTTTTTTGGATGGGTAAGAATATGCCTAGATTGCTAAATCAGGTACGACGACCTAACTTGTGATACTTTATTATTACGAGGATTATTATAGATCATTGATGTATTTATTTTTTTTACTAATTTATATTATTAGATTCCATTCCATGACAAGATATTAGGGTATTTAGGTCATAGATTTGTTTCTAAAAATTTTGAACCAATAGACTCAAGGTTAAATATATTTTTAGTAAAATGACATTATTTGTTCAAAGGAGATGCCTATTTGCCCACCGGCCTACAATAATTTTTTGACGATTTGTTAACCATGTCCTTAGCACAAAAAATAAAATAAAATAAAAGTTTGATCAAATAACGTATGGCCCAGGACTTTTCACCAATTAACTCAAGATATTATTCGTTTTTATTATTTTTGTAATGTATTTTCAAATAAGGAGTTAATTATGACTATCTACGTAAGCATTGATAAAAATAAAAATAAGAAGTATGAGACATATATCGTATTTTTCCTCTATTAAACAAGTCCAACTTCTTAACAATTTATCAAACTGTGCACAAATTTCAGGCTAATCGTCAAGAACATATTAAAAAATGCCAGGTTAAACTAACATATTTTCTTGGGAAAGTATCAAGTACTAGTATTTAGATCAATCAAATATCTATATAATAAAGGAGAAGGGTTTTTGAAAATGTATAAAATGTATGAGAGACATAATTCATTTGGATGGCTCAGATGAATTCTAATAAATATCCATGGTTGAGAATTAATGATGTTCCCGCCCAAATGAGCTGCCTCTGTCTTCCCACTCTTCTCCCTCAGTATCAGTATCTACCCTCTGTCTCCCCATACCCTCTGTCTACCATCTATCTCCCCATACCCTCTATCTACCTTCCATCTCTATCTCCCTCTCCTTATCTCAACTTTTGTATCTCATTTCTCTGCCTTCCCTCTCTGTCTACCGTCTGTCTCTCCATACCCTTTATCTACCCTTCTCATCATTTGATCTCTCTCGCCTAAACATTCCTACTCTTCACTGACTCTCTCCATACCCTCTATCAATCACTCTCATCCCCTAAACAGCCTATCGTTTGCTGAATTCCTTGCTCTGTTTCAATTTTCTGGGTGTGTTTTTGGGTTTACCCACATTGGAAAAGTCCTACAGTTTATTGTTGTTGGTGTAGGTATGTTGTGTGTGCAAATTTCTCTTATTGTGTTGGGTTTCGATTGATATATTATTGATATATTTGAATGATATATCTATTCAAAGTTTGATTTTTTGATATGGAAAAGTATTTTTAACTGCTGGGTTCAATGGAGTTGGAAAAAACTTAGTATTATTCCTTGCTCTGTTTCAATCTTCTGGGTGTGTTTTTGGGTTTATCCACATTGGAAAAGTCCTACAGATTTATTGTTAGTGTGAGGTATGTTGTGTGTGCAAATTATCTTATTGTGTTGGGTTTGGATTGATATATATTTTGAATGATATATGTATTCAAAGTTTGATTTTTTGATATGGAAAAGTATTTTTAACTGCTGGGTTCAATGGAGTTGGAAAAACTTAGTATTATCCCTTGTTTTGTTTCAATCTTCTGAGTGTGTTTTTGGGTTTACCCACATTGGAAAACTCCTGCAGATTTATTGTTGGTGTGATGTATGTTGTTTTTGGGTTTATCTTATTGTGTTGGGTTTGGATTTTGAATGATATATATATGGAAAAGTATATGGAAAAGTCATGTTTTGATAGATTTTTAACTACTGGGTTCAATAGAGTTGGGAAAACTTAGTATTATTATTTTATATTGAAATTGAACCAATTCAGTATTATTATTGTCACGCCCTCAAAATTTAAACCCATTAATATAAAACAAGGCATGCATTACTAAAAGACAAACATTACATTATTTAAATCATCAGAGTACTACGAAATAAAACATCAAAATAAATGCCCTACGGGCTTACATCTTGCCAAGCTAACACTTGGGTACAATTTCATGAGTTCTAACTCAAAACGAATAAAGCCCTGGGCTTGAATGTTTACATAATTCAAATAAAAACAACTAGAAAATAAAAAACAGATCTTCAAGTCCAAATCCTCACAAGCTAAGTCTTTGGAGGTAGTGAACCACCTGAACCTGAAAATGAAGTTCCCATATAGGGTGAGCCACAGCCCAGTAAAGAAATACTAAACCAAATATACGCTTTGAATAAAGTCCTAGCATTCAATAGATGGTTAACCATGATAACCAGTTATATCAACATACAATCTTAAGACACCAATGTCTATGACACTTATCAATTTCATTTATACAAATACGGCACAGAGCCTGGCCAAATAACTCAACGGGGATAACAATTCAAGTTAAACCTTTCTTATATCATAATGGATACACATGTTGGTGTTGTATCAATATCTCATAAACCACTTCCGTACTTCACAAAAATAATGATATACATATTAGTGCTATATCAAATCAAATAATCAAACACTTCAGTGGACAAGCATATGAGCTGTATCACACTTCAATAGATAAGCATATGAGCTATATCTCTGCAATAGGCGCGCATATGAGTTGCAACCCTGGGTTCATCCCCTATCTTCCCATAATCATTAACCGGTTTAGAGGTACATCCCCTATCTTTCCCTAAACCGTGGAGTACATCCCCTATCTCCTCCCATACACAAGTAATGCATGTAAACACAAAGTCATATACACAAACAATCAATACATAAATTTAATGTATTATTCCAATCTTTATACATAACGACATGGCCAATTGATTAGTTTCAGTTATCCCTAATCCACATGCAATGTCTACAACAATCATGACTATCCTCCACCGATAGCCCAAAACAGTTAGATCTAAACAGAAAATAACTAAATCAACAATTTAATAGGCATATGATTTAAATCAACCAACTACCCCATTTAATCAATAATTCCTCATATTTCGTGAATTTAACCATTATTCCCAAGTTTCCTTAAATTAAACTTACAATTCAATTTAACACAACAACTAGGGTTTTTCCCAAAATTACCAAAATACCCCCAACATATTAAATTACCAGAACTTAGAACAAAACATATACATTGGAGTAGGAAATCCCTACCTCGAAAAGATAACTCAAAAAGAAGAAGATGGAGATGATGCCCAAAAACCAAAGTGCTCCGAACTAACAACTTTTCAGATTAAATGAAAGCCCTCGCCTCACTCTACCTTTTTAATGAAGGAAGTAGGGTAGGAACACAATAATACTAGATGAAACCTAGGGTAGAAGGTGTGTAGGGAGAGAGAGAAGTCGGACCTTAGGGTTTGGAATCTAAAAAGATCAAGAAAAACTGTTTAAAACCCGCTGCTGCCTATATAAACTAAACAGGCTCGCTCGAGCGAAGACATGGTCGCTCGAGCGACCAGACACAAAAAAACCACGCTCGAGCGAAGAACAGCTCGCTCGAGCCAAAAACTCGATGCTTCAGGTCTGTAACCCAGAAGCTCGCTCGAGCGACGGAACGCTCGCTCGAGCGAAGAACTCGAAAACATACACCTCGCTCGCTCGAGCGAAGAAATGCTCGCTCGAGCCAAGAAACACATCTTTCAGGTCTAAGTACTGGACGCAAAGCTCTCGCTCGAGCGACCAAACCCTGGCTCGAGCGAAGAACAAAAACAATAGCTCGCTCGAGCGACCAACTCCTCGCTCGAGCGAAGGTCCAAAAATCTGGACAGCAACACTTGGTTTCCAACACAGCCAACCTGTAACAAACCTGCCCAACTCAACCCATAACTCAAAAATAAAGAATTAAAGGACAACAACAACAAAACACAATGCCCAGTTCCACGAAACTTAAGTCTGGATACAACAATCTAAAGGAAAAAGACCGGGGTCGCTATAATTATTTAGTGTTGAAAACATGACTTTAATTGCTGAGTTCAATATATTCTTAATTAATTCAGTATGTTCTTCTATCCTTTAGTATTATTAATTCAATATGTTCTTGTATCCTTTAGTATTCTCTCATTTTTATCTTAATTAATTCAATATATTCTTCTTCTTGAATTTTTTTTCCCTCTCTCAGCTTTTCCCTTCATCAGAGCTTACTTCGACTGTGGATCACTCTGAGCACTCTCACCGTTGTTCACTCCGGCTGCGACATCACTTTGGCTGCTCAGTTATTCATTACAGTAATTTTTTGGTTTTTGCTTTTTTCTCTCCTCCTCTCTCTCTATTTTGCTTTGGTAACGTTTGGTAGGCATGACTATTGAGTAAAATTGAAGAAGAAGAACAAGCTGACTACATTAAAGAGTAGTCATCAATCTAAAAATAAAAATTAAAGAGTAATTGCAAAGCTTTGTATGCTTTGTTTTTTATCACCAAAATCTTTGTATGCTATGTTTTTTATTAGTTGGCCCTGTGCTCATGGCTCTGTGCTCTGTGCTCAAGGTGATAAAAATTAAATGTTTTTTATCACCAAATTTTTTAGTAGTCATCAGTATTTTCCATTGTAACTTCATGGCAAGCTTTTTGGGAAATGGTAAAACAAGGCATGTATTTTGTGTAACCTCCTTCATGAAAATAAAAGCTTTTCATTAGTAATTCAAGCTGTTTTTGATCAATATTTTGTGTAACCTCATTTCCTCCATAATGGTAAAGTTATACACATTGTGTTTACTTCCAATATTTCGCCATTAATTAGGTTATAGAACCAAACAATGTACCGTCAACACCAAATAATATCATGTTAATAAATTATTTAAGTTATTTACACTAAAATAATTACATAAATGTTTGCTAACTGCTCTCTAAAAGAAAGAAGAAAACTAGCTATCTAATAAGGTGGGTCAATATTATTCTCCTATAATTTTTTTTTTTTTTAGTGTCAGCCAGTAAGAGATTATTTATAAATATGAGAAGAATTACATCAAATACAACTCCAATAATACAATTCTAGAAGCCCAAAACCAACACAATAAAGAGTCCTAATTAGAATAAATAAGCAACTTAATACAATGAAAAACTCTCATAATGGGTGAAAAATAATCAATTTTTATATTTGACAAGAATCAACATTCTGATCTATTCGTTCAAAGTGTATAGAAATGACCTACTTAATTTATTGGGAGTTGTTGAGGGCATAGAGGATGGCAAAAAAATACTTGCCAAATGGAAGCCCATTGTGGCAAAGGTCGAGACATAGCTGGTAATGGAGTGGGGGGGAAAACCAATAGTAGAATTTTGATTTTTTTGCTGATATAACAATTACTACCCATAACAGCCCAAGTTAATTTAACTCCAAAAATTAACAATATTTGGCCTCCCATATTCCAATCAGGACAAATACTTAGAATTTTGCATTAATTCCTAAAATGGACCACAAATTTTGGGAATTAAAACAGTTTGTGGCAACAAAACACATGAAATGAGATTAGAGCAAGCATTTGAAAATGTATAATTTTTTTGTTTTTGCTTTTGTCTCTCCTCCTTTCTCTCTGTTTTGCTGATGGCTGGGTTAGTTTATTACTTTGGTTCTTATTTTTTTCTTTTGTTATTGCTTTGGTAAAGTTTGGTGGGCATGAAGAAGAATAAGAAGTTGACTACATTAAAGAGTAGTCATCAATCTAAAAATAAAAATTAAAGAGTAGTTGCAAAGGCTACATTCAAGTTGACTCTATTTTTTATCACCAAGTTGACTCTAGTTTTTATCAGCCTTACCCCAATGCGCAGATAAACTGAAATTTGTAGGCAACCTTACCCCAATGCACAGATAAACCGCTAGTTATTTTTTATTATCATATTGATGATAGGAGTTTGGTAGTTTCACAAGGCTGGATTCCTTATACAAATCTTTTATTCTCTTTCTGATCAAATTGAGCATATGTCAAGCATATGTCAGTAGTTTCATCAGATTTTTATTAGCCCATAAAGAAAGTGATCAATTTTCGGTTGGTGAATAAGTACAGGAAATAGTAAAGAAAGTGAAATTTGGGCTCAAATTGTTTTTTTTTTAATTTTTAAAATTGTTTTTCTAAAAGATCAATTTAAATTTTTAAACTTTCATCCCATAAATATATCAAACTTTCCTCTTTTTGGATTAAATGGAATTTTATCTCTTTCGATAGGCCTATGTGTTCTTTTGTCTAATCTTTTGTAATTATTTAACAGTAAGTTTTGAACCCAAGAATTTTAGTTTTGTGATATGGGTTTGGTGTGATTTTAGGGAGAGGATCTGGGTTTGATGTTTTTGTTGGGGCATTTTTTAGGTGGTTGTTCTTTTGGGATTAGTTTTAGGTTGCCAAGTTGTAAAAGTCACCTGTAGTTTGGCCCTCATTTTAATTTTTGTTTCTCTAAACCTTAAATCAAAACACCTAGAATATATTGAAATCATGTTGATGTGCAGTTTATACATAACCCATTTGGTTGAGCCAATATCTATTGGTCCAATTTGAGTTGGAATTTGTTAGAATTTGAGTTAGAATTTGGTTGAATTGGTCCAAGTCTGCTATCATTTGTGTTTGGCTTTGTGTTTCCTTGATATGGGTTTCTATATGTTCAGGTTCAGATTTTATTTAAATTAAATTTTGGATTTTATTATCTGATTTGCTACCAAGTGATTTGGAAAAAAACATTTGCTACCAATTTTTGTCTCTCTTCCTTTCTCTCAGTGTGTTGGGTCAGTATTTTTCATTGTGTTTTCAATGTGTTGGGTTAAAACTTCATGGAAATAAAAGCTTTTCATTAGTAATTCAAGCTATTTTTGGTCAATATTTTGTGTAACCTCCTTTCCTCCTTAATGGTAAAGTTATACACATTGTGTTTACTTCCGATATTTAGCCATTAATTAGGTTACAGAACCAAACAATGTACCATCAACACCAAATAATATCATGTTAATAATTTTTAAGTTATTTACACTAAGATTTTTTAATTATTAAAATAAAATAATTATATAAATGCCTCTAGACAATGAGGGGATTATGAGAGAATGTTTGCTTTGAATCTCAAACTTTTTATATTTTTTTAGTTTCTTCATATATTCTCTCTATATGATTTTTTTGTTAAAAAATATTACAACTTCTCTTTAAAAGTTACTCGGTCTTCTTATTTTGTATTTACTTAATATTAATATTAATAAACAATTTACACACAAAATAAAATAATAAAAAATGCCTCCAATTTTGAAAATAAATGCAGTGAAAATGCCTCTATTTTGAAAATAAATGCCTCTGTTTTGAGGGAATTGAAAATAAACATTCATCTCCAATTTTAATTATATAAATGCCTTTGTTGTGAAAATGAGGGGATTATGAGAGAATAAAATAATATTTGTTTATAATTAAAAAAGTCCATTAATCCAGTGAATAAAAAATAGGGCAAATATTTTGGCCAATATTTTGTATATTTTGGAAAAAAAACATTTGCTACCAATTTTTGTCTTTCCTCCTTTCTCTCAGTGTGTTGGGTCAGTATTTTCCATTGTATTCTTAATGTGTTGGGTTAGATTTTTTGAATTCCCGCTGTCGGATATTAACTTCATAGAAATAAAAACTTATTAAGTTATTTATACTAATATTTTAACATTATTAAAATAAAATAATTATATAAATGTTTGCTTTATAATTAATTATATAAAATAATTATATAAATGCCTCTAGACAATCTCTGAGATTATGAGAGAATGTTTTTTGAATCTCAAACTTTTTATATTTTTTTAGTTTCTTCATATATTCTCTCTATATGATTTTTTTGTTAAAAAATATTACAACTTCTCTTTAAAAGTTACTCGGTCTTCTTATTTTGTATTTACTTAATATTAATATTAATAAAGAGTTTACACAAAATAAAAAAATAAAAAATGCCTCCAATTTTGAAAATAAATGCAGTGAAAATGCCTCTATTTTGAAGGGATTGAAAATAAACATTCATCTCCAATTTTAATTATATAAATACCTCTGTTTTGTTTATAATTAAAAAAGTCCATTAATCCAATGAATAAAAAACAGGGCAAATATTTTGGCTAATATTTTTGGCCAATATTTTGTATTTTGTGTTTGTGTTTGCATATCACAAGGCAACCACAAATAATATGTAAGCAAAGTTTGTTTGTAGCTCATGAAAATACAACCTGTTCAGGGGCCAAAAAGCTATAGCAAACGAAATATTACACCCCTTCCACAAATGATTTGCCTAAGATACAATTCTTCCAACAGTCTAAATCTACATCAAAGTTAAACATTTTCTCAAGTATCAACACCCCCTCCACAAACAAAAGTTAAGGTGATTTGCATGTTTAAAATTCCCACCAGCCATTCATTTTATCGACATTCTCACATGGTTTTGATTTATGAAATGGGTTTGATTCTTTACTGGGAAATGGGTTTTAATTTAAAATTAGTTTGGTAATATGGTTACCTGATCTGAAATGGGTTTTGAACATCTGCTCAAGTAGAAAGCTAAGCCACTTTTAGTTGTAATAAAACCACCGCAATGGATCATATTTAAATAGCAACTGTGTCATAGTTAAATTTGAGACCCACAACAAAAATGAAGATGTGCTTTGTTTAGTTTAAAAGCTTTATTTAGTTTAATTACAAGAAAGCTTTGTTTAGTTTAATTACAAGAAAGCTTTGTTTTCTTTGGCCAATATTAAGGTCAGACAGTTTTTGCAATAACCCACATTCATGTCTTAGTCATGTTCATGTGCATTTGCATGATTTTGTCTTCTTAAGCTTGCATTTGTAGACTTTGACTTGTTTTGCCTAAGTAAAGGTCCCTGTCTTGTTTTGTGCTTATGTGATTTGCCTAAGCGTTGTATGCATGCTTTGTTCCTTCCTTGCTGTCTCAAGCCTAGGTCATGCCAAGCCTAGATCATGTTAAGCCTAGGTCATGCCAAGCCTAGGTCATGCTAAGCCTAGGTCATGTTAAGCCTAGGTCACACATTTGAACCTCTTACACCTAGGACATCTTGGAACCACTTTGGTTGACCTCCACCATCACCTAGGCATATTGGCCGAGATGTCATCATCTAGGCCGAGGTGTGCATCACCTAGGCCGAGATGTGTATCATCTAGGCGTCCTAGATCTTTGATACTTGCACCTAGCGATCTTGTTCCGGGATTGGTATGAACTAGACCGAGGTGTGGCACATCTAGGCCGAGGTGTGGCACAGCTAGGTCAAGTGTTATCCTTCCTAGTCGAGATCATTGAGACCTTACTTGCCGAAGCCTATGTCCTAACCCGAGATCATTGCCTTGTCTGAGTACCCATGCCACCTTACTTGTTAAATACACTTTGTCATACTCTTGTCTTGTCATTTTGTCACCTTTTGAGGAGAGTCAACCAGTCGTTGCCACGTGTCCCAGCAGAGGGTTAAGTTAGCCAGCAGAGAGAGAAAACATATCATTTGTCATATCTTTGCCTTTGAAGAGAGAGAAGCTCTAGGAAGAGGAAGAGAAGTTCTTAGAGAGAGAACTAGATTTCTAAGCTTGATCTTCATACCTTGAACCGTTAGATCCGTGTTTTGAGGTTAGATTCTTGATCTACTCTTGTTATTCTTTATGTTGATCCGATCACATTGCATGATCTAGCATGATTCATGAGCCATGCATTGATTTAAAGCTTGTTTTAGAAAGAGAAAATGATGTTCTTGTGTTTTTGAAATAAAATCATGTTTTGATCCGAAAGTTTGTATCAAGATTCATGTTTTTGTGTTTGTTTTCATAAGATCTTCAAGTATGGGTACCCAGATCCATGTTTTCGAACTCATCTCATGAAATCTCAGATTTTGAATAAAAAAGTTATGATTTTAGCATTCATGTTCTTCATGTTCTTGTCCTTCATGTTCTTCATGTTCTTCAAGGGTGAAACCCAGATTTCCAGACTTCATTTCCCTAGGTGTGATCACCAAGACCACTCTTGCCTAGATCTCACACCTAGGCCAAGCATCGTATCTCACCTTGGCCTACCCTGCATGATCACTTGCACCATTAGTCTATCTTGCATGCACACCTAGGCCAACCTCTGCACACCTAGGCTAACCACTGCACACCTAGGCCGACCATGGTACACCCTTGCCGGCACCTTGTAACACCTCGGCAGGCAACTGCACACCGAAGCCTAGGTAACGACACCTCGGCCAAGAGGTGTGGGACCTCGGCCAAGACCTCCTGAGTTCACCCAGCTAGGTCATTTTAGCCTAGATCATCTCTGTGCATCCATTCCAAGACCTGGTTGGTACCCAACATGTTTTCCCTAGATGAAAAACAGTGATTTAACTCCCAGCATGTTTTTCTTTGTCTTGACTTGGTTTTGGAAAGAAATGCCGGGATCTTTTCCCTCATGTAAAGCTTGTTTTAAAAATGCATTTCATACCCATCTTTGAGCATCTCTTCTTGTCTTCTTGAAATACATTCAACAGACTTTATTATGTATTTATAGGTCTTGGATCCTTGCCTTAATCCCTACACCCGAAGAGCTATGTGAGTGGTATTTTTAATAAAGCTATGTTATAAAGTTTTGATAAAGCTTTGCTTCGTTTTGGAAAAGTATTTGATTAAGCATGAATGATTATCCCTAGTTTTTGTATCAAGTATTATGTTTGTTTTGATGACATTCTTGGAAAGTCCTTTCATGCTAGGGGACTTTAAGCCCATGTAGCACCATGTTTGAGATATCTCCGCCATCGACGGTCTTGTACGGATGGTGCCACCGACGGTCTTGTGTGGGTGGATTTGTCTAATCGATTCCGGGTCGATTATTCCCTTGTTTTGTCCGGAATGTCATCCCATGTATTATGTAGATGTTATTAAACATCCTAAGAAGATTTGAAGGATTTGATTGATGAACTTGATTCATCCCATGTTTTGTTACAAGCTATGATATGTATTGTTTTGATAAAGATCTCAGATATCATTCATTCAAACCTTTATTAATTATATCATTCATTGAGTATCCAAGCTTACCCTCCCCTTTATATATATGTAGGTGGCGAGCAAGAAGGCGGTGACACCTAGATGTTATTTGCAAGTTGTTTTGGATTCATTTTGCTAACCTCTTGAAGATTATGTTTCTTAGTTTTAATTCACTTCTTTTGTATATGTCGGCTTGAAAAGCCTTTTGATCAAGATGTAACATGTACTTTATTTTATTTGTATCCAAGTTGTAAACCATGTTAAGATGTATTTCATTTCATTTAATCTATGCACAACTCTTATGGACTACTTAAATTTAAATTTATTGCTTCCACACATGTAAGCCCCATATCTATACTCTAATTGTGTGTGAATCTTTGTAAATTGGCCTTTGGTAATCTCGGATTACTGGCCATCACGGCACCATTCTACTAGGGGCGGAATGGAGTCGTGACAGTTTTGGCCAATATTTTGTGTGTCTGTTTCTATCTTTTTTTTGTATTTTGTGTTTGTGTTTGTGTTTGTGTTTCCATATGTAAGCAAAGTTTTTTCAAGAGCCAAAGAGCTGTAGCAAAACAACTTAGAATAAAGTGAAAATCAAAAATCAAACCAGTAGTTAAACAAACCCCTTCAGAAACCCATTTTAATATTTTTGAAATAAAAAATCATTCAAAAACACATTTAAATCTAATCATTTTTAGAAAATCACGACCTTTCTTCACCTTGCACCCAGTCTTACCTTTGCAGCTCACCTTGATAGATAACATGTTGAACAAAGAAATATCACCTCTCTTTTGGTGACACAGATGAGGCTCTAAATATTAATTCATTTCTTTGATAGTTGGCAACAATTAAAGAAATTACACTTTCTAATTCTGTTCATCTTAGTTTGTTCATCTTTCTCTCAATTTTGTTCTAATTTTTTTTCATCTTATTTTTTGTTCATCTTGGTTTCTTTGTTCATCTTAGTTTGTTATTGGCTGTGTGATTCTAATGTACAGATGATAAATATTTTGAATATAATTTATTTTGAATATCTAGAGTTCCTAATTAAAAGAAAAATTTCAGAGACTTGGCATTTTAATATTTATGTGTAATATGGCAAGAGAGTTTATGTTTTTTTTTTTTTTTCCACCTTTTTAAGGGAGTATAATATTCTAAAATTCTGGTGAATGTATATGTGTGTGTATTACTTTAGTTGCCTTCATGAAATAATTATTCATTATTGCTTATAAAATGGCTTTGTTATCTGGTGAATTTTATTTTTTTGGCATAAATTTATGTTTGGACTTTCCAAGTAATAAATAGTGAATTTCAAAATATTTATGATTATAATGGGTTTGATTTTGGTTTTAATTTCATCGCTATAAAATTGAAGTTAGTTAGGAAAGAGAAAAGTTTAAATTTGAACAATTGTTCTGCTCCGATTTTAATTTATCATTTTAATGTGATTGTTAAAATACATCTATTCTAAGAAATGGGTTAGCGTAGAAAATGTGAGTTTAATTATGGGTTTCTCAGATAATGTAGAGAGAGAGAGAGAAAGAGAGGGATTATTTGGGACTTGGTTTGTGGTTAGTGCTTTGTGTTGTATAAATTAGTCTGAGAGGGAAGGGACTGTTTATTTGGAGCTATTTAAAAAGAAAGTAAGGGTGATTTGTTTAACTGATCTTCCTGCAAGAAAAAAAAAAAATTTAAACTCACACACTCAAAAAATGTATTTAACATTTTATTATATAAAAAAAAAATTGTACCATTCAAATGTAATATATTTGCTGTGTGATTCTAATATACAAATGAAATATTTTTCATATAATTTATTTTGAATATCTAGAGTTCCTAATTAAAAGAAAAATTTCGGAGACTTGACATTTTAATATTTACGTGAAATATGGCAAGAGAGTTTATGGTTTTTTTTCTTCTTTTTTTTTTTTTTTTGCACCTTTTTAAGGGAATATAATATTCTATGTTGTATTTCAAAAAATTCTGGTGAATGTATATGTGTGTTTATTACTTTAGTTGCCTTCATGAAATAATTATTCATTAATGCTTATAAAATGGTTTTGTTATCTGTTGATTTTTTTTGATTTTTTTATTTTTTTGGCATAAATTTATGTTTGGACTTTCTAAGTGATAAATGGTGAACTTCAAAATATTTATGATTATAATGGGTTTGGATTTTGGTTTAATTTAATTTCATCTCTATAAAATTGAAGTAAGTTAGAAAATAGAAGAGTTCAAATTTGGACATATGTTGTGCTCCGATTTTAATTTTATCATTTTAATGTGATTATTAAAATACATCTATTCTAAACATTGGGTTGGCATTTTTCTTTTTCTTAGATGCTTATATTTTTATTTCTTCTCCTCTTGATTGTAACTCATTAAGTATTTTCTATCTATAGCAGCTATTTATTTAAATAAAATTTTGAAATCCATGTTAACTTTTATTATTGCTAATTTTTGTTTCTTGGTGTCTAAAATTATATAACCAAACATTTTTAGGTTGAAATACAATAGTTATGGACAATATCACTATTTTTGGTCAAGTAATTTTTTTTTTTTTTTTTTTTTTTAAAAAAAAAAAAAAACTTATGATATCTAATTTTCTTCTAATAAATTGCTTTTTCCTCATACTTTATAGGTGGATGGAGACTTACACCAAACCGTAATATCACCTCCATTTACTAATTTTCTTATTTATGTATAAAGTTTTATTTATCATTTTAAAGTTTTTGTATGTATATGTTCAATTTCTTCAAGAAAGAAATGTTAATGTTATTATCCGCGATAAGCGTGACCTTAATACTATTCGCATTCGTGAGGTAAGATTAAAAGCCACTTGAACATTGGACATACATTTTCTTATCATTTTAAAAATAATTTATAAATATATTCCACTTATTTTTTATAAGCAAAGACAAAGGAAAAAGACAAAGTAATATCAAAGGAAATAGAAAAGGCTATCCCTTTTGGCAAAGGAAAGGAAAATGCACATCACGTGGTATGATTTCTTAACAATTTTTAAAAGTTTCTTTTTCGAATATATATAAAAAAAATTTATATAGATTTTTTAGGAATTGCATAGTATCATACTCTTTTTATGTAGATTTTTTAAAAGTTTCTTTTTCAAATATTTATTCAATTCTTTTTATTGAATGTGAAATGTTTTCTGAAGCATGTAAAGTAAGCATTTATACAACATGCTAATGCATTTGTATGAACATTAATCTAAATTTTTAATATGTTTGTCTATTTGTATGAATACATGTTGCATTTACAACATAACATAATAAAAATGTAAAAGAAAAAAACAAAAAAGGAAAAGAAGAATAAGGAACAAATATGTCATGAAAAGAAAACTACATAATATAATTTTTTTAATTTTATTTTCTTATAAGAAGTTCTTAAAGAAAGAAGAAAAAGACAAAAATAAAATTTAATATAATGGAAAGAACAAGAAGAGTGAAAAGGAAAAGTAGAAAACATTACTTGCTAATATTCACATTTTACATACCCAATGATCTACTATTTACCTTTTCAATGTACATTTTGTAAAGAGATGGGTAGTGTCTTTAAACCAATAAGTGCATAGTGAGTTTGCAATTTTGTGTGCTTAATGTGTTTTCAAATTATTTTTTCCTCCCTTTTTAAATTTCATTAATACATGCATTGGTTCTTATATGACTAACAACTCAACCGAGTGAAGAGAAAAAGTTAGTTAAAAGGAAGAAAAAATACATGATGAAAGGAAAGTAAGAGAGGGGATAATCTTTACATTTTATGCACCTACTTATATAATATTCTCATTTTAAGCACACAATGATAATGTGTTATCGAAAGCTACATTGGCCCAACGTGCACGGCAAGAACAAGAAAAAAATCAAAAGCCACGTTCCGCATACCAATTGGGATAACGCCTGCGACGAGAACGAGAAAGATCAAAGGAATGTATTAACCCAAGACAACCTTCTTTAACACCAAATTGGTAAACAATTATGTTTAATTCTTGAAATATATACTCTTACTATTACCACTTTATTATATAGATTTTAATTTGTTCACAATCCATTTCTGTAGGCCTGCTCCTACAACCCCATCTAGAAATATGTGGTCATCCGTGATGAGCACGACCTTAATGTTATTTGTGTTCGTGCTATGTATTTTATTTATATAAGATTATATAAGATTTTTTTGATCTTTTGAATATTTGTTATATTTGTTAGGCAAAAGAAAAAGAAAAGGTCAACCCAATGTCTAAAGAAAGAAAAGATGGCTCCTACTGACAAGAGAATGACGAATGCATATCAAGTGGTATATATTCTTTTTTAAAAATATGATGCAAAACTAATCAAAATTTCGAATAGTTAAAAGGTATGAGTGTATAAAATGAATTTGTTGTTTTATGTTATTTTTGTAGAATGATAATATATTTTCCTGTAACTTGCTATTATTTGTATGTTTTTCCAAATTTAATTATTTTTATTTTCCATGGATACATGTGCATTTATAATGTACCATCCGTAAGTTGTTACTTACATGAAGAAAAAATATATAAATAAATGAGAAACTAAATAACATAGGTTTTTAATAAAAAAAAAAATGCATGAAGAAAGAAATAAATAAAGATAACACTATTAAAGGTATAAAACAAATAAAATAGAAAACAAAATTAAGAGAAAAGAAAGAAATAAGTAGATAGTTTCATTTTAAGCACAAAATATTCACATATTTTGCATCAATGATAAAATATTTTCATTTTAGGCACAAAATGATAATGTAATATCAAAAGCTGCATTAACCCAACGTGCATGGCGAGAGCGTGAAAAAAATAAAAAGTCATACTTTGAATTTCAATGCTTGCAACGAGAACAAGAGGGATTAGAAGAATGTGTTCAACTAAGACAGCCTTCTTTAACACCAATTCATCACGATCGCACTCGCTTGGAATAGGAAACAATAATTGAAGATTCCCATTCGGCACAAAAACGAACAATGGTTACCCATCATTCTATATGTTCGTTTTCTATGCCAAGCACATCTTTAACTCCATAAAGGAATCGGTAAACTACTATGTCTAATCTTCAAATACATACTTTTACTCATACCGTTTTGTTTTACAGAATTTTATTTATATACAAATATTCGTAGGTCTACTCATATAAATCGATTTCTTCAAGAAGATCTATGTACTGATGATGAATTAGAAGATATGCCTATGAGTACATCGATTGATGCCCGGGCACACAAAGATTCTTGCCGCCATTATCTTGGCAAGATGGATGTATTATGTCCTTATTATTCAGCCTTACATTGGATGGATGAAAATTTGACAAAATCATCTATGAAGCGCCCCTTATTTGGAACTTGCTATTTGGAAGGAAAGATTAGGCTACCTTTACTTATTACACCCCCTCCACCACTTCAGGCGTTGTATGATGGGAATAATGATCAATCAAAATCATTTCGAAATAATACTCGAGTGTATAATGCAGCCAATGCTTTTACGAGTCTTGGTGCTACATTGGATCATAGAGTATTCAGTGGAAGGGGGCCCTACATCATTCACAATTCATGGGGAATTGCGACATCGAACAGGATCACTACAACCACAACTGGGGCAGGATGCGAGTTATGCTCAATTGTATATCTATTGATTGTCTCAATAATGGACAGTGGAATGCTTATAACACAATCACTTCTTTAGTTTTTCAAAATGAAGGAACTATTTTCTTTCTAAATGGGGGTGCTGGAACAAGGAAAATATTTATGTACAATACGATTGCATTAAAATGTCGCAGCATTGGGTATATCGTTGTTACTGTGGCTTTGTCTGGAATTGCATCATTGTTACTGGTAGGAGGTCGCACTGCACATTCAACATTTTCCATTCCGTTAGATATCTTGGAAAATTCACTTTGTGGGTTTAGCAAACAATTATTACAAGCTGAGTTATTTAGAGAAACAAAACTTATAATTTGGAATGAAGTTCCTATGCAACATAGACATTGTGTTGAGGCGATTGATCGTACATTGAGGGATATTTGTGATAGTGAAAAGCCATTTGGGGGTATTACTGTTGTTCTTGGTGGAGACTTTTGACAAATCTTACCAGTTATACCCAAAGGAGTTCGTGAGCAAATTGTGAATGCATCATTAAGACACTCTATTCTATGGAAGCATATATATATCTTAACTTTGGATTTGAATATGCGCTTGAATCATGAAGGCCATGAAAATGGTAATTTTGCAATTTTCTTGATGGAGGTAACACTACTTTAACCTTTATTATATATATTATTTTAAATTTATAAATTATGTTTACACTCTTACTTTTTTTTATTGATTTCACTTTTCTTTTTTTTTAGATTTGGACCAATCGTCAAGAAATCGTTAACCTTCCATCAACAATACACAAATGTCAAGATTTGAATGAATTACTCTCTACAGTTTATCCATAATTGAATATGATAGAGACGTTAACCCTAACATTTTTAACTGAACGCACAACTCTGTCTGCGCATAACGATGATGTCAGTGACATTAATACTACTGCGTTGAATATCTTTCCGAGGAGATTATATACTTATCTTGCAACAGATAAAATGTCTGAAGATAATGAAATTGATCATACAATTACAAATAGATATCCTAATGAATATTTAAATTCATTGGATCCTCCTGGGCTGCCAACTTTTAAGTTAGAGTTGAAAGTGAGTTGTCCTATAGTATTGTTGAAAAACATTGCACCGAAAGATGGACTATGTAATGGTACAAGATTGATGGTTACTAGGTGCGACACTTGCATAATTGAAGCTCAAATTTTAACTGGAGAAAAGTTTGGCAATTTGGCATTCATACGAAGGATATCTTTGACACCATCTTCTTCAGAAATGCCTTTTCAAATGACAAAACGTCAATTTTCAGTCCGATTGGCATATGCCTTGACCATTAATAAATCTCAAGGACAATCTGTGAAATTTGTTGAGGTTGATTTGCGTATACCAGTGTTTAGCCATGGGCAATTATAGGTGGCATTGTCTAGATGTACATCCTTAATCGTATAAGTATTCTCCTCCCTAAAGATGATTTGGATTCTACTACAAATATTGTTTATCCTGAAGTGTTGTTATAGTATTCTATGTACATTAAATGACGTTTTATCAGAAGGTAACCGTGTAGATTTATTTCTATTGATTATATAACTTTTTATAAAATTTTAATTTAATAATAATTTGAAATTTGGACTTTTATAGGATTAGATTGAAAAATGTATAGAGCTGAAAAGGAGAAATACAATTAGCTTGCTTCGATGGGGATGTAATAAGGTAATTTCAATCTCAAAATATTTTGATATGTATATTTCCAACAAATATACTAATCTATATTTTTTTTGTTTCCACAAATTACCAGATTGTTGTGCATATTCCTCATTGGGAATACATACAAGTTGATACAAAGACTTTTTGGATAGTAATGAGGAGGAAGTTTGGGCAAATACATATTTGAAGACATGTTATGGACACATCTTTTGTAAAGCATACATATTTTGAAAGCTTTAACTCACTTTTTGTAAAGTTTTAACACACTCTTTTGGTGTATGACAATATAACTTTAATTTCTATTTTTCGTTCAGTGTTTACACCTTTTTTTACTGCTTTTTATATTCTGATATGCAATATGACTTTAAATCTTATATGTTTGTTTCCTAATTTGCATTAAGATTAGGGGGAGTTAGAATTTTATTTAAGTTTTTGTAGAGCGTGTAACACAAGCAAAATTGTTAAAATTCTTTAAGAAGAAAAATATTTCAATATATTTTTTCAGTATCTTTATCAAAAAATGGCACAAACTTCATAATTTTAACATAATATGTATGAATTATAATTATATTTTAATTTTAAAATTATTTACACTGTGTCTTTAGACACGGACATAAGCTAGTATATATATATAATGGACTGAAATAGGACAAAAATGACAGAAGTGAAGGTGAGTCTACCACGTATCCTCGAGGCTCTAGCACATATTTTAATGATTTTTGTTTTTTTTAAAAAAATCATTTAAATAGAAATAATAAAAAAATAATTATATTTTTGAGGGCTGATTGAGGCCTCGAAACTGAGGCGCGAAATTGCCTCGAATGGCATTTTTTTTTTTTTTTTTTCTTTTTTGATTTTTCTAGGCTAATACATTGCACAAAAAATAATAATAATAATAATAACAAGCAAAGTATCAACCCAGCAAAAAAAAAAAAAAATCAAATTCGAGCCAAATTTGAGCCAAAAAATTTGAGGCCTCAATCATTTTTGTATATTTTTATGTAGTCATAAGTACATTAGGACAACTTGCTTCCACATCTATCTTCATAAAATTATCACTGTATTTAGTTTGAGTTTTTTGAATAAAATTTTTTAAAAATTTAATTTTTTGATTTTCGTGTTTTTTTGTTTTTAGTAAATTTTTAAAATTTTAAACATTTTTTTTTACTTTTTTAGATGCACCTTACTTAGATGTATCTAAAAAATAAAAAATTTGTGAAAAATATTTTAAAAATTTAATAAATACATAAAAATAAAAAAAAACATACTGAATTCTCATATTTTTTTTTTGTATTTTTGGTATTTAGTGAATTTTTAAAAGGTTTTTTTCACAAATTTTTTGCTTTTTAGGTATATTTATGTTAGGTATGTCTAAAAAGTAAAAAAAATTGCTTAAAATATTAAAAAAATTCAGTAAAAACAAAAAAATACAGAAAACAAGAAAGTAAAATTTTTTGAAAAGTGTTTTTGAAAAAACACAACCAAAAGTTATTTCTAGCAAATGAAATCGTCCCAAAATTTTTAGGGAGACTTATTTATAAGTCCTATTTCGGACATTTATGCTATGTTAAGTCCTGTATAATTTCTTATAGAGTCTCAAGTCCTATTTAGATAAGAATGTATTCCACAAGATCCTATTTGCGAAACGTAACATGGCACATTATGTTACATTTATATAGGTGTCATGTTACGTTACGTTTATGTAGGTGCCACGTCACGTTACGTTTATGTAGGTGTCACGTCATGTTACGTTTATGTAATGTCCCATCTGATATAGTCACGCTACGTTACATTTATGTAGGTGTCACGTTACGTTTACATTTATGTAGGTGTCACGTTACGTTTCGCAAACTTAATATAGGAAATTGAATGTCACCATAGATCATATCTATGTGAATGTGAATTTCAAAATATACGAACAACTAATATTTTCACATTCAATTTAAAAAATCAAAAACCTAGTAAGTTTGCGAAACGGAACGTGACACGTTACGTTATGTTTATGTAGGTGTCACGTTATGGTGTCACGTTACGTTTATGTTATGTCTCATCTGATATGGTCACGTTACGTTTCGTTTATGTAGGTGTCACGTTACGTTTCGCAAACTTAATCTATGGTAACATTCAATTTCCTATATATGGTTTTACCATTATTTATGATATTAACGACTAATATTGAGGGTAAATGTATCAATAAATTTCACACAGGACTTGTGGAAAGATAAATTTTTTCGTAAGATCATATGTAGCATAAGTCTCCCTAGAACTTATAAATAATTTTCCCAAATTAATGTCTTATTTTTTCATTAATTTCCCATTGAATCTTACATAACTTCTAAATCAGCCTTTCTTTTGTGAAATTTTCTTCTTAATCCTTATTAACTCATTGTAATCCTTTACATTGAGTTAATAAAAAATTTCTTTTAACAATCCAAAAAAAAATAAAAAATAAAAAAAATTCTGAATCAGCCTTTTCAAGATAGCAATAATAGGACTTAATAAAAAAATTAATAAGAAAAATAAGACTTATTAATTGATATTTTTTTTCTCCTTGTTTTAACTTTATTGCAAGAAGTTGATTACTCTGAGAAGGTGCTAGCTGAGACAGATACTACATGGGGTAGAATTTTGAAGCAAATAATAATGCAAGAATAAAGTTTGTCTGGTCCCATACTTCAACGATTATACTAATCGCGAGTTGTGGTTAAAAGTACAAATAAGTGCTACCTTCTCAAAATAATTATAAATTTATAATTTTAATTAGGGTTGGACCTCCTTTCAGTTCGTAATCGAATTAAAAAATGATGTTGGATCCGTAAGGGTTTACATGGATCTCATTTCGATAATTTGAATCATGTAATATGTAGAACTCGTCGAGTATTATATAGCTGTAAAACATGGCATTAATCAGATATCGATAGCTATCTCATCAGATCAGATTTCTATCAACCATTTATTTTTTCACCTTTTATTTTTTTATACAAAATTTATTTGATCACGTAACTATCGATATCCGATTAACGTAAGTTTTTACAGACATATAGTATTCGACAAGTTTTACACATTAAACGGATCGAATTATCGAAATGAGATCAATTATCGAAACAAGACCCGTTATGGACTCCCACGGACCCAACAGTACTCTCCAGTCTTATCATGGATTTGAGGGAAGTCAGTCCCTTTTAATTATTAAAATTTGAAAATTTTACTACTGATTTTATTTTATTTTTTCCAAACTTGATTGTTATTTTTCTTAAAAAATACAAGAAATTACATCAGTATGCTTTGTGCTTTGTGTTTTGTATCTATTTGGTACCTGAATTTTAATTAGCTCGTAAAGGGAGGGGAGAAAAGAAAAGTAGTGAGTGCAAATTGATTGTACACAAAGTGAAGTTGTTCGAATCTTGTCATACAGCTCAAGGCATAAGTGCAGTAGTAGTAAATTGGAACAAAGTGAGACCACTAAAACAAAGTGAGGCCACTTTCCCCCATCAAGTCTGTTGCAAATTATCAAATCGAAGAAAGTATGATAGTTGAAGAATCAAAATGGAAGAATTTATTTTATTTTTTAAAAAAAAAGTTTAAGGATTAAAGTGTTAGAAAATTGTTTTGTTATTATAATTTTTTTTTTTTTTTTGAAACTTTTGAGTTCAAAATGGGTTTGTAGTCATCTCTATGAGGTGATTTTAAGTAGCAAAATTATTAATAGGTGAATGAGAGTCCAAAGTGTTCCATTTGAACATAGTAGCAACATGATAATAAAACTTAAAAAAACTCATCTCACATGATTAAAGAAACAACCAGTTTAGTATTTATATATTCTAAATTTGCACATGGGTTTGGATTTCTCCGTTTGGAAACAGGCTAATTTAGTAATTTTTTAGCTATTTGGTTAAAAAGATAGCTAAAAAAAACTTATATGTTTAGGATGACTTTTTGGCTAATTACGAAAAGCTGTGCAAAAAGTAAAGAGAAGCCGTAATTGTTGACTTTTTGGTATGGGTTGTTGGCTTTTTGGCTAATTTAGGCCTCGTTTGGGAACAGGCTAATTTAGTAACTTTTTGACTATTTGGCTAAAAAAGTAGCTAAAAAAAACTTGTATATTTAGGATGACTTTTTGGCTAATTACGAAAAGATGTGCAAAAAGTAGAGAGAAAAAAGAATCTTTGACTTTTTGGTATAGTTTGTTGGCTTTTTGGCTAATTTAGTAACTTTTTGACTAATTGACTAAAAAGATAAGTCCCCAAACGGAGCCTTAATAACTTTTTGACTTTTTAACTAAAACAGAGCCTTCCCAAACGAGACCTTATGTTTTTTTTTGTAAAAAGGGCACACCTAGCCCAGATGTGGTCTACCACACACGTGTATCACTGGACTAGGCGAACGAGACATGTGATCTTAAAATTAAAAGTAATAATAGAGATTTTAAAAATTTTATTAAAATTTTTATTAAATATTTTATATAAATGTGAGATTTACACAATGTGAATTTATGTGAATTTCACATTTATATAAAATTTTTAATAAAATTTTTAAAATCTCTAATATTTTTATAAAATTAATTGAAGTGTGTCAAATTAAACAGTACACCCAAATTATTTAAGAATAAATAAAATAAAATTATCAACGGATTAAAGTGGAGTAATAAACAATACCTCCGAAAGGCGAAAGTATAAATAATAATGAATAAAATGAAGAGGATGTGACAACGTGGGAGGACAGAGTTGGTGTGTGCTTTTTTGTCCATTTACATTTATTACAAATGGATGGTATATGTATCATGGCCTCTTCTTAAAAAATAAGAAAAATGATTTGGAGCCCTAAAAGGAGGCCTCCTAATCGCCTTAATTTTTTGTTTTGGCAATTGTTTTTTTTTTTTTTTTTTTTCTTACTTAATATGGAAATTAGAGGGATTAGGGAAGCTCTTTTTAGGGGATGTAGCAAGGTTGAAAAAATAAATAAATAAATAAATAGATAGAGAGTGGTGGGAAAAAACAAAAACCAAAAAATCAATTAGATGCCAAAAGAGGCCAATGTGTAAAGCTTATTTTTTTTAAACTCTGAAATAACGTATAAAGCTTATTGACCATTAGCTTTTAGGAGGTGGATGCTATAAAAGAACTTTAGGCTCCATTAGTAAAGGAGGAAGCTTCCTCTTTTACAAGTTCTCTCGCTCTCTCTCGCTCTCTCATCCAACGCCATGGCTGAATTGTTGATCGGAAACAAGAATATGAATCTCTCTCTTAAACTCAAGCTCTTCACTGCTATTCTAATAGGGCTGTGTTTCAGTGTCTCCATAGCTGAGCTTGAGAGGTTCGAACACCCTGCAAAAGCTGATGGGTCTCTTAGCGTTTTGGTGGTTGGTGACTGGGGAAGAAAAGGAAATTACAACCAATCTCAAGTTGCTCTTCAGGTCAACATCTCTCTCTTTCTCTCTTGATCACTCTTCCTTCTTAAATATTAGAGGTCTTAATATAATTTCAAAATTATCATCTTCAAAGTAATTGTCAAACATTTTTGCTAAAACATATTCATTTCATAACAAAGAAAGATTGATCCCTTTTTTTTATTTTTTTTTATTTTATTTTTTTTTTTTGTGGTTTTTGTGTTTGATAGATAGTGCTATTATCGTGCAAAAAAAAGAAAAAGATAGTGCTATTATTATATTTAACAATTATCAATGAAAATTTCTTTTTAAGTCACAAGCATTATTTACTTTGTTTGCTTTTCGGAGTTTTCAAAAAAAAAAAAATTTAATTTTTAATTTTTTTTTTTTCTTATGGGCAATTTTTTAAGTATGCAATTGCATACGCATCCACTTGCACAAGTTTTCATAAATATATATATACGTATGTTATCTCATAAAATTAGATAAATTTTATAAATATATTTAATTTATAAAAATTTAAAAAATTACAACTTATCGATATTTGTGAAAAGTTAAACAATTTTGTGAGGTAACTTTTGTATATTGTAAGAATTTATGCAAATACATATGATATGCACCTGGCACATCCAAACACTTCCTTCTTTTTTTTTCATTAATTTTTTTAACATCTTAATAAAAAAAAAAATTTACTTTTTAGATTCATTTATTCTACATATATTTTAAATGAGTACTTATTAATCAATCTTATTAAATAAATAATTGATAAATTTATCACTATAAATTTATTCATAAAAATAAGAGTGACTCATAAATTTATCACTTGATAAATTTATTAATAAGATTTAATAAATAATAATAAATCTAAAAATAGGACATATTGGTAATTTATCCAAAATATTTTATTTTTAAGGCTATGTTTGGCATAGGTTTTGGTTATTTTAACCACAAAAAGACAAAATAGACTAAAAAATTAATAAGATAAAATGTCATATCGAATCATAATTATTTTATTTTTTCTCTCACAAAAGTTAAAAAGTCAAAAAAAAAAATCATTCTAAATAAAAAATTTTAATCCCAAATTAAAATAACAAAAAATTAAAAAAATTGAAAAGCCACCCAATATTCCAAACGAAACGAAGGCTAAGTTATTCTCTACTAGAAATCCAACTTTAAAAAAAGAAAAATGATTAACTTTAACACAAAAAAAATCTTAATTTTTAATTTTTCAAAAAGATATATATTGTGACATTTTTCCTCGTGTGAACTTTTTCCAAATTTGATCTTTCTTACAAAAAAAAATTAAAAAAATCTAGTCTAAAAGAACATAAAATTTAAAACCAAAAAAAAAAAAGGAAAAACAAAACAAAACAAAAAAAGGAAAGACGAAGGAACTAATTTAAAAGTATTTTCCAACGAGGTTAGATGGAGGACTAAGATTAAAATAATTATATATTTTTTTAAATGTTATTGTAGTAAATACTTACCTAGATGAACTTTATTATTCTAGTAATTGCTTTGAAGCTTTTAAGTGGTGAATGTACATTTCTTAGCTTCCAGTGAAAACATGACAACGCAGACCATTGTTGTGGGTATTAAGGGGGTATAATTCCAATTAGATTCCATATTCTATTTGAATTAGAGGACAAGTTGATTGGATGTCATTGCAACTTGTGGGCCATGTGGACTGTGGAACATGGTTACATTACATGGCATCATAATCTTAACGACTTTACTTACTATAGGACAATTTGATGTCTTTCACTCCAAATCAACAAATCCAATGACCACTCACTAATCAGTTATATTAATTAAATTATTTTTTAATTAATAAATTTATTATTATAAATTTATTAATAAAAATAAAATAGACTGATAAATTTATCAATAGAATTTAATGGGTAATGAGTCTAAAAAATATGACGTGTTGATAATTTATCCAACAATTAAAAAGGCTATAATACATCCCTCAAAAAAATACTTATTATAATACATCCCCTCAAAAAATACTTATTATAGATAAGTTGTGACATTTTATAGCGTTGATATCCTAAAGTGTCGTAATGAAATTATTTTCTCTCATAATTTAATGAATCATAAATCTTATTTGGTGACGTTTGTGAGTGGATGCATTGTCAACCCAAAAAAAAAAAAATCTCTCAAATTATTATTACTTCTGGAAACGGTTATAGAGAGTTGGGTAATAGTTTGGGAAAATATTCACTTTATTATGGGAAAAATGTTACTTTTAAAACTTTTCTAACTTTGTTTTGTTTTTTTCCTTTGCATTTTATGTCCATGCTTTGAATTAGTGTTAAACAATTGACTGACTTTTTCAGGGGTATTATTATCAAATATTGAATCAATCTCATCTAGATTTTGCTGAGAACAATCTAGGATATATAATTTAATATTTTAATAAAATAATTCACAGATGTGCAAACAGGTTGATGAATACATATATATATATATATATATTATAGTTGTTAATATATGACCTAGCTCAATTACTAGCTATAATAAAGCTTACAACTGGTGAAGGTAGAAAACTTAGCTTCAAGTGAAAGAAGGTGGTATAATTCCATTTAGATTCTGTGTGCTCTCTCTTCATATTATAGGACAAGTTTGTACTCACCTTTTTTGTAATTTGTGGGGAAGATGGAGAGTCACATTATGGGCCACATATTTATTGCCTTTCAGTCCAAATCAACATTACGTTACTAACTTTTTTTTTTCTTTTTTGATTGGCTCTCTGTGAATTGAATAAAATAATGTCATTTTTTCTTTTTTGATTGGCTCTTTATGAATTGAATAAAGTAGTGTCAAACACTCCCTTTATTATTTGTTTATTATTAAAAAAAAATTATATAATTTTAAATTTTTCGCATTTTTTTTACTTGTTTTATTTTTCTTTGGCATTTGATGCCCATGTTTTAAATTGGCATTAAATAATAATAAGAAACAATGTAACACTTATACTTTGATCAATTGGTTGACTTTTAATATTATCAAATGTTGGTTTGTGGCTTTGGCTAGTTGATCAATCTCGAGTAGATTTGTCTGAGAACAAAACAAATAACCATTTTAATGAGTTATTTTTCTGAATAATTAAAAATATTTAAATAAATATTTTGCAGATGGGCAAAGCAGGAGAAAAGTTGGACATAGATTTCATCATTTCCACCGGTGATAACTTTTACGAAGATGGATTGACTGGAGTAGATGATCCAGCATTTGAAGAGTCATTTAGCAATATTTACACAGCCCCAAGTTTACAAAAACAGTGGTACACAGGTGAATTCAAGCTTCAAATTAAGATTATTATTGCAGAACTTTATTTTTCTTTAGCATTAAATAAATAATTAAATCTTTAAGATCTATTTTTTGTTTGCTGAGTTTTGGGCAACCATGACTATAGAGGAGATGTTTTGGCACAAATAAATCCCATCCTTACAAAAAAGGATAGGAGATGGCTTTGCCTCAGATCTTATATTCTCAATGCAGGTGAAGTAAATAAGACCCTTTTAATTTTGAAATCTCTTATTTATTTATGCGAAAGATTAAATACTATATCGAATTACATTTGACATATATATATTCACTTTCTTTTACATGTTGAACAGAAATCGTGGAATTCTTCTTCGTGGATACGACTCCATTCCGAGATAAATACTTTACTGAGACAGACCATACTTACGACTGGCGAGGCGTGCTTCCTAGGAAGGAATACCTCTCTAATCTCTTGAAGGTGAATTGAATACTAACATGAATAGTTGGTTCGATGCACATCTATATTACTTGGCCTAAGAAAACTTATTTTTTTCTTTATTTCTGAAATGTTTATGAAACAAAAAATTAGGTTGGAAAAAATCAAATGCCAAGTAACATATGCTAAAGAATTTAGATGGGTACTCTAATGTGAAATAAATGAGCATTTTTTTGACCATTGATTTGTTATAGGATGTGGATTCAGCATTAAGTGAATCAAGCGCAAGATGGAAAATTGTAGTTGGTCACCATACTATGAGAAGCGCTGGACAACATGGCAACACAGTAGAGCTCGTAGCCAAACTTCTCCCAATACTTCAGGTAATATTACAAACAATGAAGTTTCAACTTTTTGCCTATGAAAATTATGCTTCAAGCTACAGTATTTAGTTACCTAAGTGATCCCATATTAATTTTTCAGGCAAACAATGTTGATCTTTACATTAATGGACACGACCATTGTTTGCAACACATCAGTAGTCCTGACAGGTAACATTTATACTAATCAAACTATTATAAGATATAGTTGAACTTTTGAAAACAGAGAATTGGCTTGATTAAAAGCTACTAAATTGGTTCAATTCATATCTTATACTATGATTGTTTGCAGTCCACTTCAATTTTTAACAAGTGTGTGGTGGCTCGAAGGCATGGAGGGGTGATGTCAGTTGGGGGATCCAAAGAAATGAAGTTGTACTATGATGGACAAGGCTTTATGACTCTCCAAATTACTCTAAACGAAATTGATGTTGTATTTTATGATATTATTGGCAATGTTTTACACAAATGGAGTGTAACCAAGCAGGTTACGCTGCTGAATAGAGAGGTTCACAGGTAAGACATGCACTTGCAGATCTTATTTAATTATTATGTTGTGTAAAACTTAAATTAGTCATGGGGGATATGTAAGTGAAACTTATTATTGTATAATGGGCTTGTTTAATAGATCGGATTGTTGTATTGAAAGTAATTTTCTCATTGCTAATTGCTAATTGCTAGAGATAAATGCTGGCTAAAGCTCTGTTTAATGGTTACCTAAATGAGACTAAATTTTATCGCCATACAAGTATGCCACTATCCATCCAAAAAAGTATATGCCAAGCTATGTTTGGACTTCATATATACCCTAATTTCTCCATCAAATGCTAAGAAAGTTTATTTTCAACAAACTTGTGACGAAATGTTAACATTTAATAAGACATACGAGAGAACATGCTAATTAAGTCGTAGGAATATAGTAATGAAGACATGAAAGGGAGGATTGCATGAAATCAATAATTTGACTTTCATTTGTGAGTTATGACAAAAGATACAAAAACTTTAAACAAATATATATGGATTTTGGGAATTGTGATCATCTTCATTCTAAAGTTGTAATGGAAGATCTCAGTCTTACTAGTAGTATTGAGCAAAGTTTAAATTAGGTTTGCACTACTTAATGAGGAATTTTGTGTTTGTGCAAACCCAACCCATCCTAAACATTGGGCCTATATACCAAGCTTGTCGATTGGGCATCTATATATATGTGGACTGTTTTATATAAAAAAAATGTCAGCAAACTAGTTTCTAAAAAAATAACATAAAAATCATATAATCTACAGATAACAACAAAAAATTAGAAATGCCGAGAGAGAAAAATAGCAATTTGTGACAACTTACAAGAATCAGGAAACAAACATAAACTTTTAGCCTTCAAAAATTTCAATTACTAGTTTAGTTGCCCATGGTGGGTTGGGTTGTTACCTGTTAGATTGGCAACACTTTATGTTTTTTGTTTTCATTTCTAATTTTTGATTTTTTTAAAGACAAAAACTTGTTTGTTGATTCCAAATTTTTTATAAAAAAAAAAAAAAGTGTTTTCATTTGTTTCAAAAAAAAAATCTCAATCCGTCCTACTTCACCCATCACCTCCGCCCACCACCCAAGGACCTCTGACATTGCCAATCAATTAACCATCAATGATCTCTAGGCAGCTTCAATGTCTGATCAGCCACCGTCTCTGATCTTCGGCAATCCTCTAGTCACTCTTAACATCTTGCAACACTCTAATAACCAACTTCGGTGGCCACCTCACAGTCACCACCTCTGATAACTCATTAAACATGTTTTTATTTATAAAATAATTTTTACACTAAATTTTGTCCCTCTCCACTTCCTCCCATTCCACCGTCAATCACCACCACCTCTCCGCCGTAATCAGCTCCCCGCCGGTTGTTTCCTTCTCTCCACCCACCACCACCACTAGTAAGTTCTCCAACCATGATTCTGTGCAGTAATGCTAATATTGTAAAACTTAGCTGGGTAATTCACAATCATTCTATTAACATAATTTGATGTTAAAATAGCATGGAAGAGAATCTAAAAAAAGTAAAATTGTAGTGAAAACTTGGAAATGTAAGTGATCATCTGTGGTTATACATGCAGTCATGAAGCAAAATTTTAATTGGGCTGTGTTCTGAGTTGGCTAGGTTGCTGGCTAGGCCCTAAATATGCAGGAGTTATTAGCTAGGCTCTGTTTAGTGTTATTAGTAAACAGAAGTATATAATCTATAGTTGTCTATTCTGGTTCAGACATTGTTTCAGTTGGGGAAATTACTATTCAGTGGAAATTATATAAATTTTACATGAAAAAGCTTATGATTTTAATTATTAAATTTATATAGTTTACCACTTATTTGTAGATATTTTTTGAAACTTCCCCTGGCCTGAAATTTCCCCAATTCGGTTCGAGTTTAACATTGGGTTTTTTATTGGCTTTTTAGCTTTTTGATTTTAAAATCTAAAAAAGTTAATGTGTTTGGGATTACTAAAAAAATTTCTTTTTGTAGCTTTTCGCAAACAGGTTTTTTTCTTTGTAGCTTCGAGCAATTTCAATGGTAAAAGCCAAATTGGCATTGCTAAAGTTAGTTTTTGTCTTGCTAAGGAAAAAAAAGAAGAAAAAAACTATTTTTTAGTTATACCACTCTAATGGCTCACATACTTTTTTTATACAACCAATTCCCATATCAATTTTTGGCCATTGTTTTACTCCTCAAAAAGGTTTCTGTGATCGTAATTTAGTTTTTGTCAAGACATTTGGCTCACCATTGGAGAAGAATTTTTTAAATGTGAAGCCAAAAAATGGCTTTCACGAGCTTTATAACTTTGTCATTGGAGTTGCTATTATTTAGCCAAAAGTAGCATTTTTAGCTGATCCCAAACAGGGTGATTTTCTGCACCAAGTAAAAATGACTAGAAAAATGCAAACCGAGTTGTAGGACAAGGTATTTGTGTGCCTTTTGGAACTTTATTATTCCTCCTTGGAACAAATTATCACAAATACAACAATGTAATTGAGATACTGGATCAATTCTTTGCTTTATGCTTGAGTGTTAGCTTGATTTGCTTATTCAGATCAGTTGAGAATCCTGTCTTCACTTTTTGGTGTTTTGGTGAATTTTTGTTGAGGTTTGCATTTCAGGTGGTTGCATAGAATGGGGATAAGGAAAGGCGAGGGGTTTGGGGCTTGAGTTTTTGGACTGTATGTATTTGTAGCATTTTTTGTGTATTTTTTATCAGTTTTTTAAGTTACGGTAGTTGGTAGGTATGGTACTTGGGTGAAATGAGATTGGGAAGGTGGGGTTTGGGAGCTTGAGTTTTTGGGCTATTCCTGTCTGTTTTGCTGGAAAAGAAGGCTAATTGGAGTATTTTTTGTGCATTTTTTTTTTTCCATTGAATAGTATGAAATACCGCTTAAACAAGGACTCCCAACTGATCAAAATATTTCTATTTTGCATACTTTATAGAGGCTCGACTACAAGGACTAAAACAAATTAAACCAAAGTTATAAATTAATATAAACCTCCCCTGAACTGCTTGAACTACAAAACCCCTATGGCTTTGTTTCTGTACTAAGGTCGGAGAAACAAGATAGAGTGAAATCTTTTAAATCTTGTCGTAGCCTCACATGTGTGAGCTCACTTCACTTGATGCTAGAAGACTAACGCACACCAAATTAGTAAAGGACAAAATGGTAATGCCTATGTTGTATACATGCATGTATACTTTGATTAATTCATGTCTGCATGAGTTAATTGAAATGTAAATTTTTATAATTTTCAATTACCCAAAGGAAATGTGATAAGTTGTTGAAAGGTTAAGGTGTTTGGCCATTTGAAGTTATTGGCTTCCTTTTTGGAATTTGGCTTCTTGTAGTTGCAATGCATTCAAATTGCCTCTTGCCAAATCTCTCTGTATATATATATATCTTCTAGCCTTTTTATTTATATATTTGTATGAAGTAGATCGACATTTCTCCAAAGATCAATGGTAATTTATTTTGTGTGTGGCCTACTGATAACTAACTATGTTGAAGAGAAAGGTCAGTCGTCCTTGCACTATGTCTGAAGTGTTGCGTCAACGTACAGTTCAGACAGCCGATGCCTCCCCTTCACAAACACCATCACAGGTCTCTCCACCACAGACGCTTTCGTCAAAACCTCCATCACAGGTGCCTCTGTCACAACCATCACCACAGGCAGGCACCTCTTTCACAGTCATCATCAGCAACTACATCACAAGTGCCTCCTTCACAGCCTTCATCACCAGCTCACTCCCATCATTACACACGCATTCATCTCGACCCGCCATTGTTTCTGAGTCACGTGAGTTGAGCATTTATATATAAATTGTTTTATGTTACAATATACTGCATTATTTTTGTCTAACATTCTCATTTTTGTTATTTATTAGGTCCAACAACGTTTGACATAGATAGGACCAAGCATGGTCGAGGTACGCTAAGGGAATAAAGGAGTGGGGCACTGGAGTCAAGAGTGGATGTACAGTTTAATGCTACCTTTGAACCAGTAGGGGACAGAGCTGCCTCGCTTAAGGGACAATAGGGACAGGCATAGAGTTCCCCTCACATACATTAATTGGAACTCAGTGGGCAAAGATGTCATAGAGTCCATTTGGAAAGAGATTAAGGTATAAATCAAATTTTCAAACATTCTGGTATCCTTATTCTGATATTTGCTAATTTGGTACTTTGTAGGATAACTTGATATTTGCTCCAGAGGGTTCTAAGCTAGTTTGCTTGGATTTGTGTAATAAGATGTGGAAGGATCACAAGAACAAGACAAAAAGCAAGTTCTATGTGCCTTTTAGGACATCTCTAGATATTAGTTCCGAAGTTGTGCCTTTTAGGACATCTCTACATATTAGTTCCGAAGTGCCTGTGAATATAATACCGAAGCAGTGGAGAGAGCTCGTGGAGTATTGGGGGATGAAGGGGGCACAATTACTCAAGCCTATTTATATGGAACCTCGTTGGAGTGGACGAAGGTCCGCACTCCGTACTCAAGCCGATTTGTATGGAACCTCGTTGGACTGGACGAAGGTCCCCACTCTATACTCAAGCCTATTTGTATGGAGCCTCGTTGGACTAAACGAAGGTCCCCACTCCGAAGTGGGCTCTCTCTCTCCACTCTATGATGGGCCGAGCTAAGGGATCAGTCTTGGCCCACTCCCTACTCCGAAGAGGGGAAGACCATGGGCCTGGCCCTAGCACCACTCCCCACTTCGAAGAAGGGAAGACCATGGGCCTGGCCCTAGCACCCTCCCCACTCCGAAGTGGGTAAGTCCATAACATGGGATCCAAGGCTCCCACTCAACGACACATGAGTGCTAACAGATCAATCAATACCTGTAAAGTAAAAGCACGTGGTGCCGTGAATGACGGACTTGCTCCCCTCTATTAAGGGATGTGCTACAATCACGGCTGAGGACCAGGCGGAGAACGAGGGAGCTTGATGAATAAGTCATACGATCCTTATAAAAGGTAACCTGACTCTCCTTGAAAGGGGGATCTCTTAACTCTAGAAACACACTGGTCTTCTCTATCTTGTCTCTACCAAACTCCGGTACTGACTCGACCGTCGGAGGGGTTTCCGACCAACCCCCGGTCGGGCAGCCTAACTATTTGTTCCTTGTGCAGGCCTTCACCCATCGGTGCACCAGGGTTCGTCCACGAAGTTCCATCTTACTCTATTGCGGAAACTGGTCCGCACATTTGGCGCCGTCTGTGGGAATCGTTCTCTGATTGCTTTGTGACGAACTCCGACGATGGATATTGAAGGAACCTCGCAACCAGGGATTGGAGAGAAGACTCCAGGAACGGAGAGAACCAAAGACAAGGGTCTGGCCTTCCCTACCGGGAACGACAACCTGATGGACCACGACAGTCCGACCCTCCATACGGCGGAGCGACGTCATGCCGCCGCCTATCAGTCATCTCAACGGCTATTTGTTGAGAAGGACCACCGTGATCGTGTCATCGACTCGATGAGTCTGGAGATTGAGGAGCTACGTGCTCAACTGAGGAAGCAGATGGTACCTCAGGGTGAGCCAAGGAAGTCCGGAGGGGGACCGTCGCAGCAACGGAGGCACACTCCTCCGCCGCCCCCACGACGTGAACGGTCTAACTACAGTCCTGCTCGTGGTGAGCATAGCCGGCTGATTCCGGTACGCAGTGAGGGAGCCAGTAGTAGGACAGAGAATCCCCGAGAAGACTCTCGCAAGAGACAAAAGTCCATTAGTCATTATTCAGCAATCTCTCCTCCTCTGCACCATCGTGACGAGCGACCGCGTGACGAGCGACCGCGTGACTTGAGGACATGGTTGAACGACAACCAAGGGATGACCGACGGTCGAACAAAGTAGCAGAACGGCGATTAGAAAGGGAAAAGGAGCATCTAGATCGGTCGTTCATCAGATAGAGCGTCGTGCTCTGGACCGACTAGTCTCTTCCCCCTTTGCCTGAGATTGAAGCGGTGGAAGCTCCTCATAAGTACAGTCCACCGAATTCATCCTCTATGATGGGAAGTCAGACCCCCTGACTCATATCAGCCATTACCGCCAAATGATGTCACTTTGGAATCAGAACGATGCGTTCATGTGCAAGGTTTTTGCCTCTAGCCTTGGTGAGCATGGCCTCCGGTGGTATGACAAGCTTCCTCCTCAATCAATCTATGATTGGGCTCAGCTTTCCGAAGCCTTCCTCGCACGGTTTCTTTCTAATAGCCGAATCCCGAAGGGATTGGATACCTTGTTCAATACTCGGAAGGATAAAAAGGAGTCTTTGCGCGAATACGCTCAACGATATTGGGAGGCATATGGCGATTTGAAAAAAGATGTTTGTAGTGAGCCGTTGGTAGCTCTATATTTCAAACAAGGCCTCCCCCCTTCACATAAACTCAGGCAGTCATTGACGAAACGACCCGCCTCTGACTTGAAAGAGCTGAGGGCTCGAATAAAGGAACGAGCCCGTGTGGAGGATGACACAGCCTCTATACCAGTATCAGTTGCAGATGAGGGAGTTAAGGTCTCTTGGCAACATAGGGCCGAACAGCCTAGGAGGGAGGACCAAAGAACGAAGTATGGCCAAAATAAGCAACCAACCATGCAAACCGAAGAAAAAATGAGAAGATCCTACAAAGCCATAACCACTGTGTTCACGAAGCCGATCTACAAGCTCTTGGAAAAAATCAAGGGAGAACTCTACTTCGTTTGGCCTCCTAAGATGATGGGAGACCCTGCTCGGCGCAACCAAGAGTGGCGGTGCACCTACCATCGTGAGAAAGGGCATAAGATGCAGAACTGCAGAGACCTTAAGAGGCATCTCGAAAGGTCACTGTCGGCCACCCCAGCCATGGATCGATATGGAAAAGACACGGGCAAAACAGGGACAACCCCCAACCCCTCTACTAGAGGACCAAGCCCAAGGCTAGTGATAAACGTTATCCATGGATGACCGACCCCCAAAGGGAGAATGCCCTTCGTGGCGAGATTCAGAGAGCCACGCACTTGCAACAAGTCATGTCAGTAGGACCATTGCTCAAGAAGTCTAGAACGGAAGCAAAGCCCTCTCGGTTCAACATTGTGTTCTCCGATAAAGATCTAGAAGGGATCCAACATCCTCATAATGATGCCCTGATCGTCACCGTCGACGTAACGAACAAATTTGATGTGAAACGGGTCCTAATTGATCAAGGGAGCGCCACTGGACATTATGTATTATGACCTTTTCAAAAAGCTGGGTCTTGATGAGCAACACTTAATCCCTACAGTCTCCATTTGGTTGGCTTCAATGGACAGACAGAGTGGCCGCTCGGCTGGATCACCTTGTCCGTCACAGCAAAGTCCAAAGTGGTCCCTATCGACTTCTTGGTGATCAACACTTCATCTCCTTACAATGCAATACTCTGTCGACCTTGGATTCATACAATGGAGGTAGTGCCATCCACTTACCACCAGGTAGTCCGTTTTCCAACAAAGAATTGGGTGGAAGAGATCACGGGTGACCAAGTAGCGGCAAAGCACTGCTTCATCGCCGTCATGAAATCTAAACAAGCATGCAAGGAAGTCCAGATGGTCGAACTGCCTGATCAGCCTGTACTGGAAGACGTTGGTAGAGTACCAACAGAGAAGATGGTGGAGGACCTTGAAACGATCTTGGTGAGCAGAGGAGATCCAAACAAGTTCTTTCTACTTGGCACTTCGCTTCTCGCCGGAGAGAATGAGCAGTTGCCAACTCTCCTCCGCAAGAATATAAAAGTATTTGTCTGGTCTGCTTACGAGACTCCTAGGTTAGACCCAGCCTTTGCATGTCACCAACTCAATGTCCAACCAGCAGCTCGGCCCGTAGTCCAAAAGAGCAGACGATCATCCGCAGAACATACAGAAGCGGTCATCCAAGAGGTAAACAAGCGTCTGGTGGCAGGGGTCATACGGGAGGTACAATATCCAAAATGGTTATCTAACGCCGTCGTGGTGAAGAAAAAGAACGGAAAATGGAAGGTGTGCATCGACTTCACCAGCCTCAACAAAGCTTATCCTAAGGATAGCTTTCCTCTCCCACGGATAGACCAACTGGTAGATGCAATTGCCGAACATAAACAGATGAGCTTCCTAGATGCCTACAGTGGCTATCATCAAATCCCCATGTTTGGCCCTGACCAAGAGAAGACAGTATTCATTAGCCCAAGGGGCACCTACTGCTACAAAGTGATGCCCTTTGGCCTGAAGAACGCCGGTGCAACCTATCAACGGATGGTCACTAAAATATTCAAGGACCAACTAGGCAAGACTATGGAGGCCTATATAGATGACATGGTGGTCAAAATTAAATTGGCCGAACATCATCTGAGAGACTTAGAGGAAGTGTTCCAAATCCTGAAGACCCACAAGCTTCGCTTGAACGCCTCGAAATGTGCATTCAGGGTAGGTTCAGGGAAGTTCTTGGGATATATGGTGACCAGGCAAGGTATCGAAGTCAATCTCGACCAGATCAAAGCCCTCCAAGACATCGAGGCACCTACAACGGCTAGGGAACTCCAAAAGCTCGTTGGTATGGCTGCAGCATTGAATCGTTTCATTAGTTGGTCTTCCGATCGAATGAGACCCTTCTTCTAACTCCTAAGGAAGAAGGAAGACTTCGAATGGGGTGACCAGTGCTCCGAAGCACTCGCAAAATTGAAAAAGTATCTTTCTTCCCCTCCTCTTTTGTCTACTCAAGTCCCCAACGAAGAGCTCTTTCTTTACTTGGCTGTCTCCAATCACGCTGTGAGTGCAATCTTGATTAGAGAGGAATGGAAGGAACAAAAGCCAGTATACTACGTTAGCAAAACCCTCTTGGATACCGAAACTAGATACCTACCTCTAGAGAAGCTGGCATACGCCCTACTGATAGCCTCCAAGAAGCTTGCTCACTACTTCCAAGGACACACTATCAATGTCCTCACAAAGTACCCTCTAAAGTCTGTGTTCAGCCGAGCTGATTTCTTGGGCTAGACAGCGAAGTGGGCAGTAGAATTGGGGGAGTTTGACATTAAATTCCAGCCACGGATTGCTATCAAAGCTCAAGTGTTAACAGACTTCGTAGCTGAATTCACTCCAGAACCGACCGGCCCCTTTGAAGGGAGCTCGGCCTTAGCAACCGAAATCCACAACACTCATCAAACCCCCGCCGAGGGATGGAAACTTTTCATTGGAGACGTTTGGTAGCTGTTCGTTAATAGATCCTCCAACCAAAAGGGTTCTGGAGCGGGAATGGTCCTTATTTCACCAGAGGGGTTTGTTTGGGAGCAAGCCGTCAGACTGTGATAGAAGGCTTCCAACAACGAAGCGGAGTACGAGGCTCTGCTAGCTGGTCTACGTAGCACTGAACACTTTAATGCAGAGGAGTTGCTCGTTTATAGCGACTCCCAACTTGTGGTGAACCAATTGACTGGAGTATACGAAACTCGTGATGACCGGATAACATCCTATGCAGAACAAGCCAAGCACTTGATCCGCAAATTTCAAGCTATCAGGGTTGTGAAATTGGCCGTGATGGAAATAGCCACGCCGATGCCTTAGCCTGTCTTGGCTCTTCAGTGGACTCCAGAAATGGTCGCAAGATATGGATTGAATTTGTTCCTCAACCGACTGTCGATCCACCCAGCTCGGTCCTCTGTACTAACCTCGGTCCGAGCTGGATGGACCCACTCATTTCCTTCTTAAAAAATAGTGCCCTTCCAGATGACAAAAAAGAAGCACATAAAACAAGGCACCGAGCTGCGCGATTTTAGGTCTCACCTTCGAGCAAGCTCTACAAAAAGTCTTACCTTGGTCCGTATCTTCTTTATGTTCACCCCAATCTTGTGGAGAACTTTCTTTATGAAATCCACGAGGGGATCTGTGGCAGTCACATAGGAGGTTGGTTCTTGGCACACCGAGCCCTCACTCATGGGTACTGGTGGCCGCGTATGCAGAAAGATGCCAACAGTATGTCCAAAAATACGACAAGTGCCAAAGGTTTGCCCCACTCATTCATCAACCAGCCAAGAACTTAACTTCCCTCACCAATCCATGGCCATTTGCACAATAGGGTCTGGACATCGTTGGACCTCTAGCAAGGGGTACTGCCAACAAGAGGTTCTTCGTTGCTGCCACTGACTATTTCACTAAGTGGGTGGAGATTGAAGCCTTAGCAAGCATAAAGGAAGCTGACATGAAAAGGTTCATTTGGAGGAGCGTCATTACTCGGTTCGGCATCCCAAGGGCCCTACTATCTAACAATGGCACCTAATTTGATGGGAAGGTTTTCAGGAAGTTCTGTTCTGACTTAAAAATTGAGTTCCGAAATTCTACTCCAGTCTACCCTCAAGGCAATGGTCAAGCTGAAGCGTCTAACAAGATTGTCATCAATGGGATGAAGAAGCAACTGGAGAAGGCCAAAGGCAAATGGGTGGAAGAACTGCCAAACGTTCTGTGGGCGTACAGAACAACACCACGACGATCGATAGGGGAGACACCTTACTCTCTTATTTATGGGATGGAGGCCATCATCCCCTTGAAGGTCGGCCTTCCCACTATTCGATCTGAAATCTTTGAACCAGTAAACAATGATGAGGCTATCGCCCAAGCTCTTGACCTAATAGAGGAGTGCAGAGAAGCCGCGCTCATTCGTCTGGCAGCATACCAGCAACAACTTACTAGAAGTTTCAATAAAAATATGCTAATTCGCCAATTTCTACCTAGAGATCTGGTGCTAATGAAGGTCATGGATCATAAGAAGGTCCCTGGTGAAGGGAAGCTCAGCCCTAACTGGGAAGGGCCTTAAAGAGTTACATCTGCCTTAGGCAACGGAGCTTAATACCTGACTGACCTAGCAGGCAAGCCCATTCCTCGTCCTTGGAATGTTGCCAACTTGAAGAAATACTATCAGTGATGTAATGATCTAAACAGCTTTTGAATGTAATCGCAATTCTCGAAGTATTATTGAAATCACCTTTTCCCTATGAATTATGTTCTTCTTCATATGTGTCGTACATATTTTCGCTCGGCAATTGAGCAAGAACGGGTTACAGGTCTTAACCTACGCCCCAGCCTGCAAACTCGGCCCTTCGATTGGAGTAGGGCGCCAAGTGGTATAGCTTGGTGGAATTTGTGCCAAGTATCGTTACTTGAAAGCATGGTCCATGGTAACAACTCGCGTTCAACAAAGAGCCGAGTTACACTCTACGGTGAGTTAACCTTGACCGAATCAAGTAAAAGCCGAGCAACGAAATGCCCGGCTGAATCCAACTAGACATTTCTAAGGCACAAAGCTTGGTTTGCCCGATTAGATGCCCTATATAGTCTTAGAGCCTCTGCTCGGCTAGGGGCATGGAAAGTTCTTTCTTCTAATTTTTCTAAGGCACAAATGCCTATTTTGCCCGAATAGACGGTCTGCTCGGCCACGAAGCCTCTGCTTGGCCGGAGGGCATGTAAAATTCTTTCCTTAAATTTTTCTAAGGCACAAAGCCTAGTTTTACCAAACAAATGGCCTCCTTCCCTACGGCGTCTCTGCTCAGGTTGGGGGCATCAAAAGTTATTTCTTTCAATTTTTTTACGGCACGGAGCCTAATCAAACCGAACAGGCGGCCTCCTTCTCTAGAGAGCCCCTGCTCGGCCAGGAGCAAGCATAACACATACAAGCAAAAATTAGAAATTAAAATTCAAGACATACAAAAATGCAACAAAGCATGGCATTACTATAAAGCATCTATTACAAAAGAAGAGCTCGGCTTTACAAAATGACGATGTCTAACTAGCCGAAATCCAAAAAAAAAAAAAAAAAGAGAGGAAAAATAAACAAAAAAGATCTTGCTTTTCCGATGACGACCACATGCCGACTTCACTTACTCGGCTCTTCCGCCAAGCTCTTCCTCTTTTTGTCGTCGACCCTTGAAGGCCCTGCCTTAGTGCTTACAGGACCACCGAAAAGGTTGGCTCCCTGCTGGTCATCAAAAGCAAAGTATGAAGGTGCTCCAAATCGGGCCATGACGGTGGCTTTCTGTAATAACCCGACATCCGATTAATGCTAATTCATGATTAATTATGCTTAACAGTACTTTAGAAAGAATCCGGAAGTAATTTGCATAAGTATTGCATTATCTTTGTGTTTCTATCTATTTGCCATAAAATGACCTGTTCGTGTTGCGACTTTGAACTACGAATTGAAAGCCTTATCGGCGCCCGATTCCGAAATTGATTAATGCTTTATGTTAGTTAGATTTTATATGATTTTATGGTAGGTTTAATTTAAATTTGATTTGGAATGTTTAAATTAGATTAAATAACATTAAATCACACTAGTTTGAATTATTACATAAATGCCATTAGTGGGCCACTTAGGTGCCATTGCCTTGAACTCAATTATACACATTTTCATAATATTTCCTCAGCCATTTTTCCTTGTCAAAACCGACTAGAGAGAGAGAGAGAGAGAGCTAGGAGAAAATAGGATTCATCTAGAGATTTGGCTTGGAGCTTAGGAGAATTGAAGAGGCTTTGCAAATTTGAGCTTCTAGGCTTGGAATTCAAGACTTAAGGTAGGAGATTTCCCTTTCAATTGTGAATTTAAGATTAATTCTTGCATGGTTCATGGAAGATTAGAGTTTAAAGTCTAGAATTGGGTTAAAATGTTGAATTGGGTAATAATCCATGCATGCATGTTCATATCATAACATTTTGAAGTGTTTTCATGGAATTCTTACATGCAAGACCATATTCTAGTTATAGTCCATGAGTTCATCATGATTTTGAGTTTAATCTTGCATTTGGTTACATTTTTGGAGCATTGAATTCAAATGAACACTTGCATGTTTTGTTCTTTAATATTTCTTGGAAGTTTGTTTGAATTGTGTTCAATTGACTCACCTTTGGGCTTTGATTCTACAAATTGATCTTTGAAACATCTTATACTATGAGTTTACTAGTGTTTTCCAGAAAATGGGCCCAAGAGGTTGAGTTTTGAGGTTTGAATGCTTGGTTTGAGCTTGGGAGGCAAATCTGGAAATTCCAGAATTTAGCTTCCTCGCTCGAGCGAAGGATTCCACGCTCGAGCGACCATCGTTTGTTCCGAGCTTCGCTCGAGCGAAGGAATGGTGGCTCGAGCGTAAATTGCAAGCTCTCAGGTTTTTGGTGCACGCAGACGCACGCTCGAGCGACGAGACCTACGCTCCAGCGAAGGGTGTGTCTCACGCTCGAGCGAGCATCGAGCGGGCATCGAGCGTAAAAATTCAACAATCAGTACTTTTGCATTTTTACAGACCGCTCGAGCGAAGGAGTCTACGCTCGAGCGACCCCTCTATTTTGACAAGCTCACTTGAGCGAAGGAAGCTACGCTCGAGCGAGACCCCTGTTTTCAGCAAATTTGAAAAATGCTTTCCAAGGCATCTTTACATCCTCATTCCATCCTAGGCATTCCTAGGCCATGTTTAAAACTCTATAGTGAGGATTTAAGGTTAGAAAACACATTAGGAACCAACGACGTAAGTTTTGTGTGATTAGAATGTGTGTTTCAAGTGTGTGTCCGTTATGTTTGTGTAGGTCACGTGCCGCGTGTCGTGTGATCAATCTGCTCCGTCTGTCTGTTTCAAGGCCAACAGTGAGTAATAATTTAGTAAAGTTATGTTCAACTATATCTATTTTCTGTGATAAAACGAGATCTGTTTTCCGAAATGATATGTTCTGTACAACGAATGATTGTTCAATTTCTAACATGTATTCGTGACATCCTTAGCATCATGTGATATATGTTGGCTGTTACCCGGTATCGGAGGTTCCTTTATGGAACTTATTTCTGTCTGCACTCTGTTACCCATACCGGAGGCCCTGTCACGGGGGCTTAGCTTCTGTTCTGTTACCCAGATCTGGAGGTTCCTTTATGGAACTGGTTACTCGTAACCTCACGCGTATGCCTTCTGTTCTGTTCTGTTCTGTTAATGCTGATGGATATATCACGTAAACTTATCATGACTTATGATTTTGTCTATATATATGACTGACAAATGATGAATTTGATACAACTCTGAATTGTGATTTCTAAATCAGTACGAAACTCATTCATTGAAACATTACTCTATTATTATTCACTGGGCTTTCGCTCACAGTTTATATTATGTATGTAGGTGAGACGGCACATGACCAGGGCCAGAGTTGACGGCCTTCTGTTCTGTTTTGTGTCAACCGTTGTGCCTCCCGAGGAGGTTCGATCGAAGCCTAATGCCATGGCTGTTTGTTTTTGTTTTCATGCTAGTCTTTGTGTATACTCTGTAAGTCAGGTCTTGAGTAGTACATTTGTAAATATTATGTATCTGGACTGGCATATTTATGTATGTATATAAATAAGTTTTGAAATGTTCCGTCCCATGCACGTTATCACAGCTCATTGGACCTTGTCTATTTTGTATTATTGCTTCCGCAGCCCCTTATTATTTGCTAATCTCTTCAGAGGCCTTTGGTAATCCACGGATTACTGGCCAGTTACGATGCTAAACCTACAGGGGCGGGTTTGGGTCGTGACACTTTCCGTTTCAACTCTTTGTTCTCCGCCTTCAGCGCACAAATCTCCGCTCGTGCATCTTTGTACATACGCTGGAGTAGGGAGAGTTGGGCGTTGACCTGGTGTACATCACTCGTCCTGGTTTGCAGTCAGTGAGACGAGTTAGTGACCGCCGCCACTGTCTCCATGCAGGACCTCAATGTAAAGTGGTTGGCTTCTATGTCGGATTGAGCGGGCCATTATTTGCTCAATCGACAGCATAGGAAAGTCAAGAAGATGAATGATGGGAAGAGTGGGAGTAGGGGACTCGGCCCCGAACCAGAAAGTTTATGGATTGTTCAGGTCTGGAAACAGAGTGAGGGGACGGGATGAGGAGGACATGGATTAGAGGTGATAGGTGTAAAAGAACTGAGTTGCAAAGAAATAGCAGAGCTGTACAACCCGCGGGGGACCTCGCTACAGCTCGGACTCGATTTGGTTATCACGGTTCTTAATCTTGAACCAAAGAGTCCAAACTGGCAAATCGTTTTGAGAAACAGATTTTTTGGAAAGAAATGCCAAACATGGACTGCTTGCCAGATACAGAGTCGCCACCTAAATATTTTATTTTGGAAAATTTAGGAAACCCTGACTCGTTTGCCTAAGGCCACGTGTCCGTCATCACCAAAGTTGCCTCAGCTCGGGAACTTGGGTACGATTGGGGAAGGTCACTTCGTGAGCACCCCCGCTCGCCCGATCAAGATCGGCCTCTACTAACCATGATATTTAGTTTTGAAACATTGTGTGTTCTTATTCCGGTTATTAGCCTAGGTTACTATGTGATGCGCACAGCATCAAGTATAGACCGGGTCGCCTGAATTGGAACAAAATATTTCATGTTTGTTTTTGAAAGATGGTTTGCTACCAACAGGTAGGCTAAAATGCAGATTTTGCCACCCTCGGGTGGGCTTAGAAACATGATTTTGCCACTATCTAGTGGCTTAAAACTCACAGTCGATGATTTATTCCAATCCAACTAACCCAACCTTCACCCACAGGCACTCAGGCAGGTATCACATCAAGCAGTTAGCCTCATGATAAGCATGCTATTCATGGCAGTCACTCACACCATGCAAGGATGCTAAAGCATAAAACTCACCGAGTACTCCAACCAAAACAGAAGCTCATTAGAAATCATGCATGATCCTAACTATACAGAGATGCCTAATGCAACACATGCAAAAATGCAACTATAGCAGGCTCGGCTATCTAAATGGCATATGAGATGCAACAGCTATCAAGTATTCAATTTGGAATTGAATACAAATGCAGTTAGTATGATGCGCCGAGCCCGGTGCATGCAAAACAGATGAGTGAATGCAAACATGCTATCATACTGTATGCTAATTGAAACATGCCCTAATCTAACCATCATAAGCAGGTAATAAAAGGGAGAAAAGACGTGGGGTTGGAAGACAACATCACACTCACGCACACTTATTACAATTATGCCCTCTCGCGAGGGTCCGAATAAAACATACAGTCCTGAATAAAAGAATATTACAGTCCAAATAATACGTCCAAAATGTGTACAAATTCCTAATTAATTTACAAATTAACTAAGAAAATAATAACTGGCATGCAAGCCAGGACTGCCTTGATTCTGATGAATGATGTATGTTTAGGCGCCTTGCGCGGAAATCCCTAGGATGCCCCATTAGCCTCTGTTTTTGCAATTGTTCTTGGAAAGGGCGCCAAGCCTCGGAAGACTGCTGATTCTTGATTTTTGCTGCAACAGAGAGCAGGAAATGGGCATAGCAATGTATTTTCACAAATGTATGCATGCCTCGATCCTCATGCCACCAATCACGCATCTCGATGCATGATGGCCGAGGAGTCGAATCGCACAACTCAGTATGAAATGAATGCACAGGAAAACACAACAAGACCTAACTCCATCATGGATAATCCAGAGTGTCGGTGACTGGGGAACTGAGACACGTTCCGTCACTCGGAGTACGAAACGTACCTCGTTTCCCGTGCTCGGGCTAACCCCTATCCCGAACACAATGCAATATGCATGACATGCATGAATGCAAACTAAGATACAACCTAACATGCACAATGCTATGAAATGGCATACGCGATGCACGAAGTAACATGGCATACACAATGCACTAACATACAACCTAGCATACACAATGCTATGGAATGAAATGGCATACACAATGCAATATGGACTTACACTAACACAAGTGGACCTCAGCCACACTCACATAAGAGGCCATCAGATGAAAATGAGACACTCGAAATGCGTGCACATGTGCACGCAAACTGAGGACCGACCCTAAGGCACGGAATGCCCTCTAACAAGAATGGCAAAACATGGAATATGGCATACTAGCATGTAAATTTAAAGGCAATAAGTGATGCAAAACGCCCCGAAAGATGGCAAAACGACACCCGATGCAGGAACGAGTCCGAAACATGAAATTAGGCATACGGAATGACCTATAGCTATGCAATGCATGCATATTTGAACATGAAGTGTAAATACAGAAGCAAGGCAGCCCCAAAACAAGCATGTTTACAGTTATGAGCGAGGCCAAACAGCGAATACAAGTGGGGCTAAACTCGCATACAAAAACAGCCCCGAAAGCAAGGTATTGAAGCAACTCACAGATGCTGGCCCCGAACAGAGAAGGGGCCTTCTACAATATTGAAGAGGGGCCAAAAATATGATGTTTTACAGTTTATGACAAACCCCAAAAACAGATACAAGTGTACTCGAAATGCTATGCAAAATAAGGGCCAAAAACGGAGATAAAGAAGCAACTGATATATGATGGTCCCAAACAGGTAAGGGCCCTTCAACAATGTTGAAGAGGGGCCCAAAATATGACTTTTTACAGTTTATGACCAGAGCCAAAACAGTGTAAAACTATGCTCAAAATGCTATGCAAAATAAGGACCAAAATAGAGGCTACAACACAAAGTATACAAATGACGCTCCAAATAGCAATAGACCCTTAATGAAATATGGAGAGGGGGTCAAAACAAGGCCATTTTCAGTTCGGACCAAGGTCCAAAAACAGAAGCTCAATAGGCTAATAAACTATGCAAAAATGGGGCTAAAACATGGATACAATGGCAAGTGATATATGGAGACCCCAAACAGTGATAAGCCTATTTACAGTTTTCATCATGCTTCAAAACAGATTACATATAGGCCAAAAACAACATGCAAGAAAATGGCATATAAGAGGGATAATGAAGTAAGTACCAAATGGGGGCCTCAAACAGTGAGAGGCCCTTAATGAAACATGAAGAATGGCTCAAAATAAGCCTAGTTCCAGTTAGGGTCAGAGCCCAACTATGCAAGCATAAGGAGCTAAAATATAGACCAAGAAAAGAGAAAAAATAGGGAAAATGAGACTCACCCTTGAAGACTAGTCTTTCATCAACTCTTGGCTTGAGAAAAGATGCCCCTTGCCCCTGGAAATGGCCTCCGAACTGCTGGTATGGAGTATGGATTGGTTGGCTTGGAGATGGAGTAGAAAATGGATCCAAGAATAAAAGGGTTTTGGTGCTTGGAATATAGAGAGAGAGAGATGAATGTAGGAGGCTCCAAACAAATTTTTCTAACCCTTTTTTCTAGAGCTGGAGGGTCTGTTATATAGACACAAGATGGTGGAAAGAGGGAAAAAATGGGGGGGAAATGAAATTCAAATTTCCCCCCAAAATTGGCCTAAAGGGAGATAAGGGGGAAGTGATAGTGGGAGATCTCAAACCGAAGAGAGCCCTTCAACAAAGTTGAAGAGGGGCTCAAAATAAGACACTTTGTAGTTTATGACAAGCCACGTAAATAGAAAGTGGCAGTAGGAGATCTCAAACAGCAAAAGGTCCTTAATCAAACATGAAAAGGACCTCAAAATATAACTATCTCAAGTTTGGGTCGGAGCCCAAAAATGCAGAATAAAGGTTCGGGAGCCAAAACACGCAGTTCGGGGCCCCGAAAGTGGGCTGTTAGGCACCGGAAGTGGTGCCCGACCACAAAGTTGGTCTCTCGGACCACAGTGTCCCTCAAAAGGGAGGAAATAAGGTGTGCGCCAAAAACCGGAGCAAACAGAGGTGGTTAAGCGGTCCCGAACCGAGGCACACGGCCGTCGGCTCCAAAAAAAACCAGAAACCGGGCTCCAAATGGGAAAAATGACCTACGACCACGAAACGTAGCCTACGGCCACTGAGAGATGATCTACGAGACCTCTCCCTCCCTTCGGGAAGAGAAAACAGAGAAAGGAGTCTGGTTCGCAAACCGAGTAAAGCACAAAGAGTCCGGAAGTCCGGAGGCAAGACTCGCAGCCGAGACTCCGCAACCTCAGAACGAGCACAATATGCAACATCACCAAGCGCTCAATCGGTGACGTCTGAGTCTTAAGGTCGGTCAAAAATGGGGTGTCTACAAGAGCCTCCTTCATTTAGTCTCTCTTTTTGTCTCTCGAGGAGAGGAAGAAAAAACAGAGGTGAGTGATGAAAAAGGAGAGTGGTGAGTGATGAAGAAGACAAAGAAGACTGATTAAGAAGAAGGCTGAAGAGAAGAGATTGAGGAGAAAAAGACAAAGAGGGAGAAGCCGAGGCGAGCGTCATTCGAGGCCTGCTTTTGTCGGCCAGTGACGCAAAAGCAGGCCGCGTATCAGATACAGTTATCAAAAAGAGAGAGACGCGGGAGATTTGTATATATATATTGTATAGCTATGTATTATATATATATATATATATATACTTGTTTGAATATTTTGGTCACAAGAGTGGCTTGGTTCAGTGGTTTGACTCAGTGGTTGAGGACCAAGAGACTAAGCCTGAGATCAAAGGTTCGAACCCCCGGATCAACACATTTCTTTTTGTTTGTTTTTGTGTGTCTTGCGGGCGCTGACATCAACAAACGGAATATTCCTTCTCTGTAACGAAATATTCCCCAAATGTGTATATGTATACTGTATATACGTATCTGTATGTATTTTGCTTGTACATAAATCTGTGTATAACGTATATGTCTGTGTATATGTATATCGTATACTTTTGTGTGTGTGTCTCCGTATATGTAGAGTTTGTCTGTGTATGCATGTATACATATTTGTTGTTTTGTATATGGTATGTATATTGTACGGAATTATAAATAATAATAATAATTAATATATATATATATATATAATAATAATAATGTTCAAAAGTCAAGAATCATGGCCCAGCAAGCACTCATTCAAATTGTTTATTAGTTAAAGGCCATGAACAAGGGCCATACAAATAAAGCAATAAGAAACTTTGTGGATTTCGGGGCCCACCCAGCTAATCTATGCAAATCCAAGTATTTAAATTAGCAAACTTGGCAATTCCAAGTCAAAGGTGGTCGCCAGGACAACATGCCTAATCAAAATCTGCGAGTGGGCTGAGATGACTATTTAAATATATATATATATATAAATAAATAAAATATTTGAAGGCCGACATAAAGTTTTGAGCAAATTAGGCCGAGATACAAATAATGGCTTCCACTCAATAATTTTTAGTGCAAGCCAGGGGGCAAATGAAGGGGGGCACAATTACTCAAGCCTATTTATATGGAACCTCGTTGGAGTGGACGAAGGTCCCCACTCCGTACTCAAGCCTATTTGTATAGAACCTCATTGGACTGGATGAAGGTCCCCACTCCAAAGTGGGCTCTCTCTCTCTCCACTCTATGATGGGCCGAGCTAAGGGATTAGTCTTGGCCCACTCCCTACTCCGAAGAAGGGAAGACCATGGGCCGGGCCCTAGCACCACTCCCCACTCCGAAGAAGGGAAGACCATGGGCCTGGCCCTAGCACCCATTCGCACTCTGAAGTGGGTAAGCGCAAAACTTGGGATCCAAGGCTCCCACTCCACGACACATGAGTGCTAACAGATCAACCAATACCATATAAAGCAAAAGGCACGTGGTGCCCATGAATGACGGAACTTGCTCCCCTCTATTAAGGGATGTGCTACAATCACGACTGAGGACCAAGCGGAGAACGAGGGAGCTTGATGAATAAGTTATATGATCCTTATAAAAGGTAACCTGACTCTCCTTGAAAGGGGAGATCTCTTAACTCTAGAAACACATTGGTCTTCTCTATCTTGTCTCTACCAAACTCCGGTACTAACTCGACCGTCGGAGGGCTTTCCGACCAACCCCCGGTCAGGCAACCTAACTATTTGTTCCTTGTGCAGGCCTTCACTCATCGGTGCACCAGGGTTCGTCCATGAAGTTCCATCTTACTCTATTGCGGAAACTAGTCCGCACAGAGGAGTGAGGAAGCAGAGGTATAAGTATAAATAATATTTCAAAATCATGATATGTGGGTTAGTTTGCATTAAATAGTATGTTTAACTGATATAGGAGATAGCAACCCGAAATTCAAAAAATCGAAAGCTTCGTGGCATTACTCATAAGACAGGGCGAAAGCACTTCTTCCAAATACACTATGAGGTAGTGACTTACATACAAAATTATGACTTTATATATAAAGAACGTGAATTCTAACTTATATATTTGTTTTTGAATTTCAGATGAAAAAAAAATGGAGAGAGTACCAATAAGATGAGTCTCTTCATTAAGACACACAGAAAAGATGATCCAGAAGTGGCTTTGCTCGTGGTATATATATTTTTATAGTGTTTTATCTACTTGGTTATTTTTTTTTAAATAAAAAATTTATCTTGTTGCTCATTGCATGCTTATGTTTTTTAAATGTAGACACAATTCAATGAGCGCCTCTCTAAGGTGCCTGAGCACTTCCGGACAACAGATATGCTAGATCAGATTTTCTGTGAGATGGTAGGAAAGGATGGAAAAAGTTATTGTCAGACCTACAGTTCTGCAGTGCGTTGTAGTGCATTGGATAAACAGGACACAAACCCATCCTATACATTCAATCATTCAACAATCTTAGAGATGGCTCAACAGTCAAGGAGGAGATGAAAGAGAAATTTAGACTAGAAATCGAGCGACATAAGGCGCGAATTACTTTTTTGGAGTCCCATGGTGGGAATGTAGATGTGGAGTACAAAAAATAGTATACACAGATATTTTAACAGCTTTAAATTATATAGATGCAAATGTTAACATGTGATATAAAATTTTGTAGGTTTTGGATGCATCTAGTGAACACCTATTTGGGGTGTCCGTAGGAGACAGTCACAACAAGATTCTCATGCGCCATCACCATCTTCATGATCTTATATATATGTTCAAATGTAAAACATAGTTAAGGGTTGTCCTACCAAAACCCTTTGTGGCATTAGGAGGTTGAGAGTAACCTTACTAAAAGCCTAGATTTGTTGTTGTGTTCGTTTTATAGCCTGGTTGTACTAGGTTGAGGGTGAGCCTATTGAAAATCTGAATTTGTAAGCTTTAGATAATTTTGTAACTTTTAATTGCCTATTGAAAATTTGTAATTAATTGGTTTTAGAATTTAGATTTCTAAATAGGGGTCTTATGGTACTACAGTCCCTAAATAACTTCAGATTATCACCAAACTTGGCACATATTCTAGTACTAAGAAAGTTGTGGAGACAAACGAGACTCAACAAGGATTCCTGGTTGGGAGATTTGAGCACTTGGTTTAGTAACACTTATTTTCTTACAAAGGCCACTTTAGCATTTTACACGTCTAAAATTTCTAAATAACTTCGAAAGGGCACCAAAATGGCATGTTGAATCACAGAGTTATGGGAATAATAGAACTCAGAAATGTTTCCCAGTTTGGGAGTATGAGCAATGTAAGTCAAGGCTCACTTAGTTTACATAAAGACCGTTTTAGGGGTTCATACAGTACTAAACTGGCCAGACTGCTTTTGATTGCCACCAAATATGACACATGGCATCCTGCAATTGAAAAGGAGTCGTGAGAACAAAATTGAATATTCTCGGTTTTGTAGTTTGAGCACTAAAAATCCTAAGTGATTCGTGATTAGATCAAGATGTAATTACTCCAATTCCCAATCATTCAAAACTCACAATCTAAATTATCAAGCACCTACGAAAGTGGTTTAGATTGTTGTTTTCGAAAAACAATAAATCGACACAAATGATTTTTACGTGGAAAAAACCACAATTGAAGCACCTTTAATTGTGATAAAAAAAAACTACGGGCGACACGCCACTAATCAATCCACTACTGAAGAAAGAAAGACTACAAAGATAATAAACAAATTACCCAAACGCTTCTAATTTGCCTTCAAATCTTCTGTATATCTTTCACCACAACCTTCGTCTCGGAATTGATTAGACTTAAGTTGAATCCACAACTTTTATTGTCGAATCAACGACTACACACAGTATCAAACTCCTTTGAAACTCCACGCTTGAATCTCTGGATTCCACCGAAGAAGAACACTCTTGAATATAACCAATCAACCTCCTTGATATGTGCTTATCAAAACATGAGTTTAATACTTACTCAAATCATCAAGGAAAACTCACAAAAAACTCCAAAAGAAAACCTTAGAAAACCTTAGAGTAGATCTCAAAATGTAATCCTAGTTTTGGACTAAAACTAGTATTTATAGAAAATTGGGACAGCGAAGCTCGGTCGAGCGAGGAACTAATCTCGCGTGTTTTCCTTAAATGTCTTCGCTTGAGCCACGCTACTGTAGACTCGATTTCTTCATGCCCCCCTTTCGGAGAGCTTGAATTGGTCCTACAGTTCGAACTCCTGTCACGGTTCTGAATCTAGTTTCACAAGGTGCAATGTAAAACTGATAAACCCCAAAGAGTTCAATCCGACAAATCATTTTGGAAAATTAGATTTTGAATCAAATATTGCCAAAACTGGACTGCTTTGCTAGATTACAGAATTGCCACCTAAATATTTTATTTTTAAGAAATTTAGGAAACCCTGACTCGTGCCAAAGGCCACGTGTCCGTCATCACCAAAGTTGCCTCGGCTCGGGAACTTAGGTACGAGAGGGGAAGATCCTGAAATGAGCACCCCCGCTCGCCCGATCAAAGATCGGCCTCTACTACCATGATATGTTGTTTGATAAACACATGTGTTCTTTTTCTGATTATTAGCTAACTTTAGTATGCGACGCACACAAGCAAATATAGACTAAAATCGCAAGAATTGGAACATTTTGATTCATGTTTGTTTTCGAAAATGGTTTGAAGGTGCCACCCTCAAGTGGGCTAAAATGCGGATTTGCCACCCTCAGGTGGGCTTAAAAACATGATTTGCCACTTCACAAAGTGGGCTTAAAACTTACAATCATCGAATTGTTCCAATTCAAGCAACAAAGCCTTCATCCACAGGCATTCATGCAGTTAATCACTTAAGCAAATAGCCTCATGGCAAGCATGTTATACATGGCAACACTCACACTCATGCAAATATGCTAAAGCGTAAAACTTACTGTGTACTCCAAGCCAAAACAAAAGCTAGTTAGAAATATGCATGATTCTAACTATACAAGATGCCTAATGCAACACATGCAATAATGCAATAAGATAGGCTCGGCTACCTAATCATGGTATTTGCAACACTTTGATAACATGCTTTGAAACACGTATTCAAATTAGTATTGAATTGACAATGCAGTTTGAATGATGCGCCGAACCTCGGTGCATGCAAAACAAATGAATTATGCAAACATGCAAGCATAAGGTATGCTAATTGAAACATATCCCTAATCTAACCATCGAAAACGGATAAATAAAAAGGAGAAAGACGTAGGGTTGGAAGACATGCACACACGCACGCACACTTATTACAACATTACACCCTCGCGAAGGAGGGTCTGAATAAATAAGCTAAGCTACACTAAGTTAAGCTAATTATTACAAAACGAACTAATTAACTATTCTAACTAATTAATTACAACAATTGAAATAAATTAACTAACTATTCTAAGCTAGCTAAAATATTACAAACCAAATTAAACTTATTAATTACAACACTTTCATTAATTGGCAACAACTAGCTAATAAAGCACATTAAGTGGCCTCGCAGGCAAATGAGACATGCATGCTTGGTTGGTTCTTCCCAAAAATCCATCACCTTGCCTTCAGTTGCCTCTGTTTGCACTTGTTGTGATCTCTGAACATCGTACCAACTTCCAGAATGCCTCTGCTCCAACACAGGAAACACATTTGCACAAAATTGACTGGTGGCCGGTCGGCCACAAAAAGTGGCTGTCAGCCACCTTAACTGGCCGGTCGGCTACTTCAGGTGGCCGGTCGGCCACCCCTTTTTCCAAACTTCTATTTTTGCTGCAACAGAGAGCAACAGAGGCAAAGCAATGCATTTTTCAAGAAATGTGCGTACTGTCACCCTCCTTATCATTTCTCAAACTCAAAGGAGTATAGCACTTGGCTCTCAAGCCACCAATCAATCATTTTCAATGCATGATGGCCAAAGAGTCAAGCTTGTACAAGCTTAATGAATGCACAAATAAGACTCGAAGGACCTCCACCCTATCACGCATGATCAAGGGCATCGGTGACTAAGAAAAGTTACATGTTTCATCACTTTGAGTATGAAACGTCCCATTTTTCTTGTGTTTGGATTAACGTCCGATCCAAACACATGCAATGCAACACAACATGCTTAAATTGCTTAAGTTTTACTTGTCATGTTTTGTTTACACATTTTACATTACCGATTAGTCCTTTAACCGATTAAGTCCAAAGTGAAAATCCTCTAATTGGAAAGAGGTCCTAAGCCACAAGTGTCTTGAGCATGAAAGAGGCCTCATGCTGTTGGTTAGTAGAAACCCTCAAGGGAGGATTAAAACCATTAGGCATGAGAGCCTCAATTTCACACTCAAGCCAACAAGGGGCTCAAGGCCACTTTCAAAACAAAGTAAAAAGTGAAGAATAGAGGAAGGTTGCAGACTTTTCAGTGCTGATATGGCATGAGAAATGATACTACAACATGCAAGCAACTCATGCACAACATGTTCAAAAGCCAAAAACACTAAACTAGTGAAGAGCACTACACTAGAGGCGTGCAATACCAAGCTCAACTGACCAAACCAGCTCAAAAAAAGCAAAAACATGCCAAAACAGTGGCTAAAACATGTTAAGATTGAAACATAAAAGACTAGAAAAACATGCTCACATATTAGCTTGCAAACAAGACTCAAAACACAACTCTCAAAAGCAATGAATGAGTGAAATAAGTGAGAGTGTGACAGAGCTATATGCACTAAAATCACATGCAAAATGATGCTACAACATGCAAGCCACTCAAACACTTCATGCTTAAAACCTCAAAACAATGAGCTAGTGAAGACCATTACACTATGGCCATGCAAAACAAGCCTCGAAGGACTTAACCAGCCCAAAACAGAGTTAAAGTAGGCCAAAATAGTAGCTAAAACAACTTGAAGTTAAGCTAACACAAGCTACAAAAATAGGCTAAACCATTAAGCATGCTAGACTAGTAAGTACAATTGCACTACAAGTACAAAAAGCAAGCAACAAATGGTCCAACCAACCCAAAATAGTTGAAACATGCAAAAAAATAGGACCTAAAACATGCTGAGATTAAGCTAACATAAGCTACAAAATCAAGCTAATATGTAGTGCTAACTAGGCATGCAAGAGAGACACAAGGAGGGGAGGCTAACCCCTCCATTTTTGGACTTCAAATCATACTTTTTACCACTGAAATAACTCTAAATTTCAGTGGTTTAAAGGCACAAAAAGTTTGATTTAAAGGTGGTAAGAAATTGCACAAAAGGCTTCACAAGCTAAAGAGCAAAAAGATGAGACAACCCCCTAACTCAACAAGACTCAAACCACCATTTTGAAACCTTAAAAACAGAGTTTTTTATGGTTGAAAAACCAGGTCAAAACAGTGTAAAAAGATAGCCAAGCAAGCAACTAAAACAAAGCTTAAATTAGGTAAGCCTAATACCTTTGAAGCACAGCACTACAGGTCCAAATTCCAGCTCAAACCAAGCCTCAAAGAACCTCAGCTCCAAGATGAAGGTGTTTGGTTAAGAGTCTCTTTGCAAAAGTGTAGAGAATTCCCACTTTCAAGCACAAAATATGGAGAGAGAGAGAGAGAGAGAGAGGAAATTTGCTCACAAAATATCCAACCCCCTCAAATGGGGGAGAGACCCCCCATTATATAGAAATACAAGCCAAAGGCTTGCATTCATCCCTCCATACACGTGTATGGAGATGGCATTCAGTGATCAACAGCTGGCAAAGAAAATATCTGAAAAATGAGAAAAATGGTCGTTGGCCACTTTAGGTGGCCGACCGGCCACCTCCCCTAGTCGACCGACCACTTCAAGTGGCCGACAAGGCCCTTCCCCCCTCCAGGTAAGAGGCACCAAGGTTTGGTCCAAAAAAAAGCACAAAACAAAGAGGGTTTAGAAGCTCAAAGACAAGGCGTTCCCCCGAGAACTTTGGGCACTCAAAACGAGCACAAACAAGCACAATCATCGAGCGCACAAATGATGACATCTAAGTCTTGAGGTCGGTCAAAAATGGGTGTCTACAGCTACCTGCGCTCGAGCGTATATGCATCCTTCTTAGGTTTTTTACAGACGCAGCCTTCGCTCAAGTGAGGACTTCTTCGCTCGAGCAAGAAATACAAAAAAAACTTAGAAAAAATACAACTTAATAAAACCATGTTTGTTCATGGGATTGACAAGACTAAGGGACCTAACAATCACCCCTTTGTCAATTCCCGGACAAAACTTTCTAACACAATTTCCTAGAAAACAAATGTACTAACTAAACAAACCAACTAACTATCAAAACAATTTTAATGGAAAAAATCTACAAAAATGAAAATAGAGAGAATAGTTATTCAAAATAAGAAACCATCAAGACATAATAAATCAGAAGCCCAAAAGAATTAAGTCCAGTCTCCAGTCTGCAAAAAACCATAATTAGTATGCAAAACTCAATTATCAACATCTATAGATACCAATATATCATATATCCCATACAAAAACTAGTCCAGTGCTACCTGCAAAATCCATCATGAGTATGCAAAATCAACACATATCCTATATATCATATATCCCATATATACCCCCCAAAAATTACCCGAACCAATACTCTCCCTTTTTGTCTGGGAGAGACAAAAGAAACAGTTATATACAAACCATAATAAAAACTGTCCAAGAAAAATAAAATAAAAAACTGTCCAAAAACTGTCAAAAACTAGGAGTCTGAAAGAGGTGGCTGCTGCATCTGGAGCAAGGAAAGAATCTTGGCTAGCATCGTGCTCTGCTGATCGAGACGACCATCCAGTGTATCCAGGTGAGCATCCAACAGATCAAGTCGATATATGACCGACTGCTCAAACTGCTGCAGCTGGCCACAAATGAACGCGGACGTATCTCAGGCATCTCTGGTGTACTAGCAGCGGCTGCATCATACTCAGCCTCCTCAGCTAAGGGATCATCACCTATATCAATACCCCCGACTCCCGATGGACCCCCCCGAATATGAGCTTGACTTTGAGACACGGTCAACTTGGTAATGGGTTTAACAGAAGAGACAAATTCGTCATCCTCAAAGACGGGGACACCAAGAGAAGTGAGGAATCTAGTGAGAAAGCAACCATAAGGAAGACCTAAGGACTTGCGTCCCTCAAAAATAGAGATCATTTTGGTGACAATCATTGTGGCCAGGTCAATGGGAAGACGGTGATCAATGCAATATAACACATACCCCTGATCTTGGGTAATGTGAGAGGAATGAGTGGTCACATGAATATTGGCACACACAATGATGTTAAGAAGGCAAAAATGAGGAAGAATCTCATTTTGTTGAATGAGTACCCCGGCAATCCAACTCTGAGGGGTGCCACAAAGTTCAGTGGCAACTCGATCAAAGTCAACACCACAGCGAGTAAGAAAAGGATAATGAAAATCCCAAACTTCCGATAGACCAAGAAACAACCGAAAAATCTCGTCAGTGATGACCAAAGCTTTCTTCCTAACCCAGGTGCTAAATGAGGGAGCAAGTTCCTTGTGAATAGAATGCATATTACAATAAAACTCACGGACCAGACTGAGATTTTGAGGCCCTGAGAAAAGCAAAACTTGATCACCCCTAAAGAATCAAACAACGAACGGATGGGGAGCAACTCAAACACACTAGGAAGGATATTTCGTTCGAGGTGAATTTTCCTAGAGGTGTAAAACTCTCAAAACAAAATGGATTTTTCCATAGATTCAAATTTTTCAGTATTGTAGTTTGGGCGGGACACAGTGGATTTACGACGTTTCGAAGGCTCACCCATGACTAAATAACAAGAGGACAGAAAAACCATAGAAACACCCACCAAACCATACCACAATGTACCAAAAAAAAACATTAGAACCCCCAAAACCAAACAAAAGAGCACAGCAAAACATTAGTAATCCAACAGTGTTAGAAAAATATCAAAATCACAAAACCATAGCATAATATCAATGACAAGTAGAACAGAGCTAGGTTAGGATCCAACAGACACAAATGTATTAATAAAGAAAGAAAAGAACACAAAAAAAATTAGTATTTGAGACACAGAAGATGAAGAGAATCAAAATCAATTAATAGAATTTAGACAGAAATTAAAACCCTAATAAAAAATTAAAAAAAAAACCTAATTTAAACCTTGACATTAAACCCTAGCACAAATGTACCAAATTACTAAACTGAACTTCAATAGAGAGATAGTAAATCAGAACGCAAAAACACAATGAAGAACCCTGGATAGACACAAACGAACCAAAGCAAGCACACAAACCGAATGAAAACAAAAAAAAAAACAAAAAAATAGAGAGAATGACTTACCAACAACGAAGATGCACGACTAATGAAGTGTAACGCCCCCAAAAACGAATGAAACCCAAGAGATGAACAGCAAAGGAAGAATAATCACCCAAGGAGAGTGAAAGAGACAACAATCAAAGCAAAAAGGGGCAAAACTGAAAACTGAAAGGACCAACGATGCTATTTAAACCTGAACAGGTCGCTCGAGCGAGACAATGGTCGCTCGAGTGAGCTAAGACACTAACGCGCAAGGGGTCGCTCAAGCCAAGATCGTGTCGCTCGAGCCTAATAAGCACGCTCTCAGAATCTAAGCCATCTGCAAAAGCACGCTCGAGCGAACACTCCCTCGCTCGAGCGAAGAAGAAACAAAAAATAAAAGAAATTAAAAAAACTTTTTGAGCAAAAATCCAATACTCACACTATGAAGTGAAACCTGAAACAAAAGTAAGTGAGTACAATAGCACGAAGGTGATACTAAGATGAAATAATCTACAAACCATGAAGCCCGCAAACTTACAATTTTGACAATATGAAGTATATAATCATGAGCAAATCAGATAAAATATAATCAGTGATCATAAGCTACATGAGAATGTACAACTCAAAAACCAACATGAGAGCTCACAAAATGAATGCCTGTGTGTGCAGTCCTTGAGAGGCCACAGAGCTAGAGTTAATCCTCGTAGTGATCGGATGGCTAGACCTCCGGCAAGAGTAACTAAACATCACAGAGAAAAGTCAAACCACTAGGAATCACGGGGTATTTGTTAAGTAAATGTAGAGGCTCCCCCTCAAATAATGAATCCCCCTTTTATTTTATTATTATTCTTTTTTAACTTTCTTTCTTGTGGGCACTCACTAGTGGCATGCACGCTCAAGAGTATGGAGACCAAACCAGAGAAGTATGAAATCAAAAAGGATGGCCTGGTTGGTGCCTCTGAGGTAGCCTTTTCCTAATGCCCAGACTTCAATGAACTGAGGGAGAAACCATGGAAGTGAAAAATGATGGTAGATGGTTAAGAGACTCAACATCACCCATGATATACTAGTATAGGTCAATTCCTCTGAAAAAGTACAAGAAACACTGTTAGTGATCCATAGAGAACTTTGATCACTTGTGCGGAAACCCCTGCAACAGTTTTCTCAAAAATGTGTACAAAATGAGATCATGAAGTTAATAAGCATGGGCATTCAGAATGAGCTATGAACAAAGAAGAATGAGATCTTGTAAGCAGCATGAGCAATGTTCATATAAATTTGGATGCAAAGATGACAAGAATCAATGATTATGAGATTATAGCATCCAAGCACACATAAAGCCAAACACTCACACCCACTCAAGGAACAAGTAACACTCTAGTGATCGAGCACTACACCCAAGGTCTTTCTAAGGAACTCAAACCAAAAAAGATCAAGAGGTTTTGTAAAATATCAGCTTTTTGATGCTCAGTGGGTACATGTTCAAGAACAACAAGGCCCTCTTCCACTAACTCTCGAATAAAATGATGATGAATGTCAATGTGTTTGGTACGAGAGTGTTGGACAGGATTTTTTGAAATGTTTATGGCACTTGTGTTATCACAGAAAAGAGTGAGAGTGTTCTGATCTATCCCATAATCATGAAGCATTTGCTTCATTCACAACATTTGTGCACAACAACTCCTTGCAACAATGTACTCAGCCTCAGCAGTCGAAAGAGAGATGGCATTTTGCTTTTTACTATGCCAGGAAACCAAATTATTCCCAAGGTAAAAACACCCCCCGGATGTACTCTTCCTATCATCAGCACACCCTGCCCAGTCGACATCAGAAAAACCAGTAATTTCAGCTGGAGTATCGGTAGTAAACTAAACCCCAAACCCCAGTGTCCCATTCACATATTTAATGATGCGTTTGACCGCAAGAAGATAAGACTCTTTAGGACTGGCTTGGTAACGGGCACAGACACCTACACTAAATGCAATGTCAAGACGACTGGCTATGAGGTAAAGAAGACTCCTTATCATACTCCTATAAAGGGTAGGATCAACATCAGTACCAGAGGAATCTTTAGAAAGGTGAAGACTGGTGCTCATGGGAGTGCGTGCATGTTTGGCAGACTCAAGACCGAACTTTGACACAAGATTTTTGGCATACTTGGTCTGAGAAACAAACATACCAGAAGGAGACTGCTTAATTTGAAAACCCAAGAAATAAGACAACTCTCCCATCATGCTCATCTCAAACTCATGTGTCATGCAATCCGAAAAATATTTTACAAGATGATCAGCAGTGGATCCAAACACAATATCATCAGCATAGATCTGAGCAACAAGAATATGAGACTTAGTATGTTTCACAAATAAAGTCTTATCCACACTACCCCTTTGAAAGGCATTATCAAGAAGAAAGGTAGTAAGTCTGTCATACCAAGCCCGAGGGGCTTGCTTCAACCCATACAAAGCCTTGTCTAACTTGTAGACATGGTTTGGACATTTAGGGTCCTCAAACCCTTTTGGTTGCTCAACATAAGCCTCTTCTTTCAAGTACCCATTCAGAAAGGCACTTTTCACATCCATTTGAAACAATTTAAAACCAAGAAAACATGCAACACCAAGTAAAATACAAATAGATTCGAGACATGCAACTGGGGCAAACGTCTCATCATAGTCAACACCCTCTAGTTGTATGTAGCCTTGAGCAACCAACCTAGCTTTATTTCTAACCACAGTACCATACTCATCAAATTTATTCTTAAAGATATACTTGGTACCTATTACATTCATGTCTCTAGGTCTGGGAACTAGAGTCCAAACGTTGTTACGTTCAAATTGACCTAATTCTTCATGCATAGCATTGACCCAACTATCATCTAGTAAGGCTTCTTTTATATTCTTAGGTTCAATTAATGAAACATAACACATATGAAATACCTCATCCTGAGTTTGTCTTCGGGTTTTCATTCGATCCGAAACACTTCCAATCACCTGTTGAGCTAGATGATCCAGTTTCACCCTTGCTGATGGTTTAAACTCAGAACTTGTGGTAACAGAAGCATCAGAAGTGGTGCCTCTCTGTGCACTCTTTGGACTCTGACTTACCTGAGAAGTTGGTGCTGTCTCAACTTCTTGTGCTTAGAACTCAACTTCTTTTTGACTCTGTGGTTCAGTATCCAAGATTGGAGGCTCACCATTTTCTTCCTCATTTGTTGCTGAAGTAGGAGAACCTATGTCATCTATAACCACATTGATTGATTCCATTAAAGATGAAGTTCGCAGGTTATAGACTCAAAAAGCCCTACTAGTGGTTGAATACCCTAGAAAAATACCTTCATTACTGCGGGAGTCAAATTTTCCCAAAGGCTCTCTATCTTTGAAAATGTAACACTTACTCCCAAAAGTTTTGAAATATTTTACATTAAATTTCAATCCCTTCCACAATTCATATGGAGTTTGTAAAGTGTCAGGCCTTAAATACACACGATTTATGACATAAACAGCAGTATTTAGGGTTTCAACCCAAACTTTGGAGAAAGTTTCTTACTAAGGAGCATGACCCTAGCCATCTCTTGAACAACCCTATTCTTCCTCTCAACCACTCCATTTTGTTTTGCAGTAATAGGTGCAGAAAATTCATGCTTAATTCCATGCATATCACAAAAATCTGAAAACGAACTGTTTTCAAACTCACGACCATAATCAGTTCGAATTCTTATGATACGCCCAATGGAAACACCTTGTTCATTTTGGATTTTAAGGACTAAGGCCTAGAAAGCATCAAACGTATCAGATTTTTCTCTTAATTTACCTATGAAAATCGAGTAAAATCATGAACAGTTAAAAAAATGTATCTTTTACCTCCAATGCTTTCAATGCGAGTAGGACCCATTAAATCCATGTGAACCAATTCAAGAGGACGTTTGGTTGTAAAACTGTTCACCTTTTTTATGAGGGGCACAGGTTTGCTTTCCAAGTTGACATGGTCCACACACATGGTTCAGATTCTTACCCAGCTTAGGTACGCCTCTCACAAACTCTTTGTTGGCTATCTTAGTTAGGTCTTTGAAATTCATGTGACCTAATCCTTGATGCCACAGATCAATATTACTTATGATGGCTGAGTGGCAAGTGAGATCATTAGTAGTAACAATCCCATAGCAGTTATTAGATGTGCGAACCCCATGCAAAACAGTATTTCCCTTTTTATCCAAAATTTCACATTTATTTTTTGAAAACAATACTTCATGGTGGAAATCACACATTTGACTGATGCTCAAAGATTTGCTTTAAGACCATCAACAAGTAATGCATTTTCAAGCTTGGAAAGACCAGCTACACTTATAGAGCCCTTACCAATGACTCTAGAAGTGCCACCATCTCCAAAGGTAACAATTCCACCTTCATATTTTTCAAACGAGGTGAAGTAGGATTTGTCACCCGACATGTGACGAGAGCACCCACTATCAAGATACCACATGTGTGAGTCACATGCTTTTAGAGCAGTGTGAACAACTAAACAAGTCAAATCATCTTTTCTCACCCAAATCTTTTTGGTCTTAACAAAATCAGGTCTGGCGGTCTTGGTAAATGTCTTGGCATTGTGAACACCCTCATGTATCTTGGTGTTCCGCCTAGACATGTAAGGTTGTCTCCTAACCCAAAAAGTATTCTAATTTCTACCCTTTTGAGACACCTTACCAAACAATTCAAAGCAATAAGGACGAATGTGGCCATACCTACCACAATGATGACAAATAAAAACAGGTTTTACCTCCCTTTTGTTGATCTTACCCCCTTTAGGTAGATGAAGAGAGGGATCACCCTGGTGTACCTTCAGCTTTCCCTTTGCTTGAGTCTTCAGGTCATGTGATGTAGAGGACTGTCCCTTGTGAGCTGTCGCATTACCATAGCCTAGCTCACTTTTGTCACAATCCATTTGTTGAGACCTGAAGATGTCTTCTAATGATTTATAACCTTTGTTCCACATGGTAATTGTGGCTCTGGCAATTCGGAGTTCTTCATCTTTATGACAAACCATCTCTTCCAATGTAGCTTGTGACATCTCAAGGCTTTCAAGCTTCTCTTCATATGTGGAATACACTTTCAGGAGTTTATTCCTTTCAGTTTCACAAGATAGAAGTTTCCCATATGGATTTTGCCTGTCACTAGAGATCTTGATGACATGCTGCTTTGCTGTTACAAATTCTCCTTTTAGCTTGACATTCTCGCTTTCACATGCTTTGAGCTTGAGAGTTAGTTTGTCATTAATCTTGGACAAATTCATAGATTCATCGTAATGCTTTTCGTAAGCTTGTTGTAGATCATCACCATTAATCTCATCATCGTCTTCTGATGTTTCATCATCTTCTTTTTGTTTCTCATTCTCCTTGACTTCATCCAGTCAAGTAACTAAGGTAGGAAAAGTGATAGATGGTGGTGAAAATGACTCTCATCTTTCATGAAATTGGCTCAGAATGTCCCATGCATCTTTAGCCTTTGTGCAGTAAGCAACCCATTACTGTTCTTCATCAGAAATTGCTCAACGAATAGTAATCAGAACTCTCTGATTACTCAGATTGTCAGCACTTTCAACATCCTCTTCAATGGCTTGCCAGCCTTCTGGGTCGAAAGCTCTCAGAAACGCCCTCATTCTGATCTTCCAATACAAGTAATTACTCCCATCAAAGGTGGGAGCATGATGCAGATTCTGACCACGAGCAAATTCCACTGGCTTCGGAAGAGGTTAAATGAAAGTGGACCAGAATGCCATAAAAGCACTATCCCCGTCTTCACCGGATTCAGTTTCTTCGGGTTCTTGCTCCGACCCGCTTTCATCATCCCAAGTCACTGTATAGACTTTCTTCCGATTCTTTTTCGATGGACATTCAAGTGCAATATGTCCAGACCCTTGTGTAGACACCCCATTTTTGACCGACCTTAAGACTCAGACGTCATCGATTGAGCGCTCGATGATCGCGCATGTTTGTGCTTGTTTCGAGTTTCCGGAGTTTTCGGATGAGTGCCTTGCCTCCGGGCCTCTAAACTCTTTGTGTTTTGGCTTAGTTTGTAGACCATGCCTTGTTGCCCTTGCCTAGAGGGAGAGAGAGGCCTGTAGGCCACTTTTCGTAGTCGTAGACTACTTTTCCCTCTTGTAGGCTAGTTTCCGGTTTCCGGAACCTTCGGTCGAGCGCCTTGTCTCGGGACCTCTTAACGTTCTCCTCTTGGCCTGGTTTTTGGACCATGCCTTGTTGCCTTTGCCTAGAGGGAAACAGAGGTCTGTAGACCACTTTTTATAGTCGTAGACTACCTTTCCCTCTCGTAGACCACTTTTTGTACCCGTAGACTAGTTTTCGAGGCTTCCGACTGAGTGTCTCGCCTTACGGACTCTCGTCTTGCTTCCTTTTTGGTTTGTTTTTGAACCAAGCCTTGTTATCCTTTGCCTGGAGAGTGGAACAGGGGTGTAGACTAGTTTCTCCCCTGTAGACCACTTTTCTTCCCTGCCAGCCAGTTTTCTGGTCAGCCAGCTAGGGTAGGTGGTCTGTGAACCACCTAAAGTGGTCGGCAGCCATGCAACCACCTTCCTTTCTTTGTGCAGACCACCTCTCCCCCTTGCTGACCACTTTTTCTGGTCAGCCACTTTTTCTACCTGCAGACCACCTTTTCTCCTTGCAGACCACCTTTTCTGGTCGGTCGGCTAGTGGGAGTGGTCGGTCGACCACTTTAACTGGTCAGCACCTTTTCTGCATTTTCTACAGATATTTTCCATGCCAGCTGTGCCAGCTGTTGGCACAGAAGGCATCCTCCATACACGTGTATAGAGGGATTGCACCAAGCTTCTAGCTTGTTCAACAAGCTTGAAGCTTGGAATTCTATAAAAGGGAGCCTCATCCCTCTTGTCTCAGGCTGAGAAATTCATATTAGATATCCCTCTATCTCTATACTTCTTCCTTTCTCTCTATATTTGTGCTTAAATGTGTCATTTCTTCACACTTTTGCACACAAACACCTAGTGAAACACCTTCATTTTGGAGCTGAGGTCCCTTGGAGTTTGTTTTGAGGTTTTTGGATTACTTTTGGTCCAAAATTGTTACTGGAGTTGCTGCCTTGTTCTTGTTCTTCAAGGGTAAGAAACTAACCCCTTAAAGCTTTGTTTTTGATTAAGTCTTTGGCCCTATTTCCATGATGTTTTAGGCCTAACTTTAAACTGCAAAAAGTTCTGATTTTAAGTGTTTAAAGTGTTTGTTTGAGGCTTCTTTGGTGTTGGGGGTGGTCTACCCCCTTTTGTGCCTTTGTTTGCCTTGTTTTGGACTATCTCTTTAGGCCTTTGAGATCATCTTCTTTTAGCCTTTTAACCACTGAATTCCAGAGGAATTTTAGTGGTGGAAATTGTGTTTTGAGGCCCCAAATAGGAGGGGGTCATCCCCTCTCCTTGTGTCTTGGTTACTTGTGTTGATGGCCTCATGCTTGAGCATGTTTGTCTAGCATGTGTTGACTTGTTCTTAGCTTATTTTTGGCCTTATTTCAGCATGGCATAACTCTGTTTTGGCTTAGTTTAGGCTACCCTTGCATGCTTCATATACTTGTAGTGTAATCCTTGCAAACTAGCCTTGTATGCTTAAGGTTTTAGCTCACCTTTCTAGCATGTATTGGTTCCATTTCAGCATGCTTTTGGTCATTATTTAACATGCCTTAACTCTAATTTTGGTTGGTAGAGTCACCTCTTACTTGGTTTTTATACTTGTAGTGTAATCCTCTTTGTTGGCCTAGTATGCTCCATGCTTCATTCCTCTAATCCTAGCTTGTGTTAGCTCTATCTCAACATGTATTTGCTATTTTTTGCCATGCTTAAGCTCTGTTTTGAGTGGTCTTGATCATTTGGACCTTGCTTTGTATAGCCATAGTTCAATCTTGCTCACAAGCTTTGTGTTTTGAGTCCACTAGCATGCATTGCTTGGGCTATTTGCATGATTTAGTATCATTTGATATGTGATTTCAGAGCATGTAGCATTGCCATGTTCTCACTTCTTTCACTCTTTGAATGCTTCTAAGAGTTGTGCCTTTGTGCCTCGTTTATGGGCAAATGTGTATGCATGCATGCCTAGGCTTTTGAGCTCCCATCTCAGCATGTTTTGGCCTTTGTTTTGACTTAATTGAGATCTGTCCATGGTTGGTTCAATCATTTGTGCCATGTATTGCATGCCTCTTGTGTAGTCCCCTTTAGTAGCCTTATGCCTTAGGCCTTCTGACATGCTATGCTTGTGTTGTTTGGATGATTTGGCATCATTTCATACATGATTTCAGTGCATATAGTGTAGCTACACTCTCACATTTGTCACTTAATCATGTTTGAGAGTTGTGCTCTTATGCTTAGTTAATGAGCCAGTGCATGAGCATGCATTACCTTGCCTTTCATGCCTTTATTTCAGAGCATTTTGGCCATTATCTTGGTATGCATGAAGTCTATTTAGGGCTGGTTTAGTCCATTGTGCATTGCTTTGCATAGCCCTTGTGTTGTATCCTTCACTAGCTTTCATGCTTAAGGACTCTAACTTGACTTGCTTATGTTGTTTGCATGTTGTTTGGAATGTTGTTGCATTGCATTGCATTGTGTTTGGATTGAACATTAATCCAAACACGAGAAACGAGGGACGTTTCATACTTGAAGTGGTGAAACGTGTCTTATTTCTCGGTCGCCGACCCTCTTGATCAAGCATGATAGAGGTTAAGGCCCTTATGTGTTATTTGTGCATTCATTGACATTGAATTGTGCAAACTTGGCTTCTCGGCCATCGTGCATTGCGATGCTCGGTTGGTGGTCCGAGAGTCGGTACCGCACTCCTTGAGCTTAAGAAATGATAGGGGGGGTTATGCACACATACCTTGTTGTGCCCCTTCTTGTTCTCTGTTGCAACAAATTGGAGCTTGGCAGAAATTTCTGGTCGGCAGACCAGAAAAAGTAGCTGGCCGACCACTTTTTCTGGTCTGCAGCAAGTTTAGGTGGTCTACAGGTGGTCTACAGCACCATTTTTTGGTCGGCAATGCACCAGAGGGTTCCCATGTTGGAGTAGAAGCTATCTGGAGGTTTGTGCAGTGTTCGGAGATCAAATGCAAACAGAGGCAACTCGGGGCATAGTAATGGATTTCCGAGCGAGGCGACCGAGCATGCATGCACTTCTCGCCCCGAGGCTCCTTTTAACTGCTTTGCTTAGCTAGTTAACTATTTGGTTCTATACTTAAGTAGTTAATGCACTTAGCTATTCATTTGTGTTTGTAATTAGTTAACTTGTTAGTTAATTAGCTTCATTTTGTCATAATTAGTTTAATTAGCTTAGATTAGCTAGTTAGCTTATTATTCGGACCCTCCGTCGAGAGGGCAAATTTTGTAATAAGTGTGCGTGCGTGTGATGCATGTCTTCCAACCCCATTTCTTTCTCCCTTTTACTTATCAGCTTTTGATGGTTAGTTTTAGGGCATGTTTCAATTAGCATACTTATGCTTCGCATGTTTGCATTTATTCATCTGTCTTGCATGCACCGGGCTCGGTGCATCATTCAAACTGCATTGTATTTCAATACACTTTCTTGAATACGTGTTTCAAAGCATGTTATCAAGTGTTGCATTCATGTGCCATTCTAGATAGTCGAGCCTATTTTAGTTGCATTTTCGCATGTGTTGCATTAGGCATCTTAGCATAGTTAGGATTCATGCATGATTTCTAACTAGCTTCTTTTTTGGCTCGGAGTACACTGTGAGTGTTTATGCTTTAGCATCCTTGCATGAGTGTGAGTGTTGCCATGACAGCATGCTTGCCATGAGGCTATGTGCTTATTTGATATAACTGCATGAATGCTTGTGGATGAAGGCTTCATTACTTGAATTGGGACAATTCATCGAAATATGCGTTTTAAGCCCACTTGAAGTGACAAATCATCATGTTTTAAGCCCACTTGAGGGTGACAAATCCGCGTTTTAGCCTACTTGCGAGTAGCACTTCAAACCATTTTCAAAAACAAACATGAGATGTTTTGTTCCAACTTGAGTGATTAAGTCTATACTTGTATGTTGTGCGCATCACATAGTAAGGTTAGCTAATAAACTGGAAAAAGAACACATGTGTTTACAAAAACAACATATCATGTTAGTAAAGGCCGATCTTTGATCGGGCGAGCGGGGGTGCTCATTTCAGGACCTTCCCCTCTCATATCCAAGTTCCCGAGCCGAGGAAACTTTGGTAATGACGGACACGTGGCCTTAGGCACGAGTCAGGATTTCCTAAATTTCCCAAAATAAAATATTTAGGTGGCGACTCTGAAATCTGGCAAAGCAGTCCATGTTTGGTGCTTTTTATTTAAAATCGATTTTCCAAAACGATTTGCCGGATTTGGACTCTTTGGTGATTTATCAGTCTTACATTGCACTTTGTGAGATTAGATTCAGAACCATGACAGGAGTCCGAACTGTAGTAGCTAGAACTACAATTCGCGCCCTCGCGCGCGGAGCGAGTTTCGCGCGGTCTACACCTTGACATTCATAACGCTTGACCCCTTGCCCCTTTACCATCTTCTTTTCAGTTTTTGGAGCAAGTTTTGGTGGAAAAGTTTTCGGTTTATCATTACTCTTATCTTTTGAAATAAGGTCTCTGAAATTAGGCTTCCTTTTCTTTAAAAACTTTTTGAACTGTTTAGTAAACATAGTTGTCATCTCGGACTCGAGATCAAACTCAGTCTCAGGAGTTTTTGCAGTCTCATGAGTACTAGTGAAAGTCACACTATCTTTTAGTTTTTTCTTAGAAATCCGGTGGGCTTCATAAGTCTGCAAGTTTCTAACCAACTGATCAAGCTTGAGAGTGTCAACATTCTGAGCCTCCTCAATGGCTATCACTTTTGATTGGAACCTCTCAGGTAAAGATCTCAAAATTTTTTCAATAACCTTAGCTTCAGGAATTTTTTCACCGAGTGTGAAACAGGAATTCACGATGTCACTAAGTTTACCATAGAAATCATCAAACGTCTCATCATCACGCATAAAAAGGGTTTCAAAGGTAGAGGTGAGACATTGAAGTTTTGACCTTTTAACAGAAGTAGTACCCTCGTGAATCATTTCAAAAATGTCCCAAGCCTCTTTTACTACCCTCACACGTGCAAATACGACGAAACTCTTCAGGTGTGACGGAGCAAAAAAGGATTGAGAGCCTTACTGTTCCAACTCAGTTTTGATAATCGGTTGTGTCCCATTTATCAAGGGTTTGGGAATATCAATACCATCAATGGTGACAATAGGTTCACTCCACCCATAGATCACACAGTGCCAAACTTTTTCATCATCGATGGATTTTAGAAACGTCTCATACGAGCTTTCCAATAAGAATAGTTTGTACCATCAAGTAACGGAGGTTATGAGTCGAGTTACCTTCACGAATTGAATCCATATCACCAATCACACAAAATCACACTCCTATAGTTTTGATAAAAACAAAGAGTGACCTGCTCTGATACCAATTGAAAATCCTAAGTGATTCGTATTAGATCAAGATTTAATTACTCCAATTCTCAATTCATTTCAAAACTCACAATCTAAATCATCAAGCACTTACGAAAGTGATTTAGATTGTTGTTTTCGAAAAATAATAAATCGACACAAACGATTTTTATGTGGAAAAAACCACAATTAAAGCACCTTCAATTATGATCAAAAAACCACAGGCGACACGCCACTAATCAATCCAATACTAAAGAAAGAAATATTACAAAGATAACAATCAAATTATCCAAACGCTTCCAATTTGTCTTCAAATCTTCTGTATATCTTTCACCACAATCTTCGTCTCGGAATTGATTAGACTGAAGTTGAATCCACAACTTCTATTATTGAATCAACGACTACGCACAGTATCAAACTCCTTTGAAACTCCACGCTTGAATCTCCGGATTCCACCGAAGAAGAAACACTCTTGAATATAACCAATCAACCTCCTTGATATGTGCTTATCAAAACATGAGTTTAATACTCACTCAAATCATCAAGGAAAACTCCCAAAAAACTCCAAAAGAAAACCTCAGAAAACCTTAAAGTAGATCTCAAAACGTAATCCTAGTTTTGGACTAGCCTAGTATTTATAGAAAACTAGGGACAGCGAAGCTCACTCAAGCGAAGACTCTCTCGCTCGAGCGAGGAACTAATCTCGCGTGTTTTCCTTAAGTGGCTTCGCTTGAGCCACGCTACCTGCGCTCGAGCGTACATGCATCCTTCTCAGGTTTTTTACAGACGCAGCCTTCGCTCAAGCGAGGACTCCTTCGCTCAAGCAAGAAAGACAAAAAAACTTAGAAAAAATACAACTTGATAAAACCATGTTTGTCCATGAGATTGACAAGACTAAGGGACCTAACAAGCACAATGTAATATAGGTCTAAAAATACTTATTTTCTCAAAAAAGGTTGTTTAGAGGGTAACACTGAACTTGGCACATAGCATCCTTTAGCCATAAGAGATTTGTGGGAACAAAGGGGACTAGAAGAGGATTCCCACTTAGGAGTTGGGATGTTTTTGGTTCATGAATATAATGCAGGGTTTAAACTGGTAATAGCTATCAGTATTTGTTTTGTTTGATGAATGAAATCATATAAATTTCCATTAAGTTGGTTTCTAAAAAGTTTTCCCACCTTCAAATTGTATTTAATTTGTTGTGACCACTTCGATTCTGTTTGGCTTTGAACATGTACATCATCACTTCTACTATTAATTTATGGATCGAGTTCAACAACTTGAACAGGAATTATAAAAACATTGTCGTACTTTACTAAATCATATGTTACAATGAATGAAAATGTGAATTTTGTCTACATTTTACTTTTACAATGAAATTGCATATATAGATATATTGATTTTTGGGGGCTAGTTTTCATAATTGTCCATTATATCCAATTACATACCCCCAACTTTTTTCCCCCAAACCTTGATCACTTTTATAATCTCTCGTTCATCATCCATTTTGAGCTTATAACCTCCCAAGTCCTAAATTAGAAAGTTATAGTGTCCTCCTTGAGCTAATTTATCCCCCTTTAACCTCTCTAACTAGTTGAGTGAAACTCTTTGGAAACCATAAATTGGTGCAGAACTTCTCCGAAAACATCATAGTATACGAAATTTGCCTTAGCTTCATCCAGTTGAACAGACATAAAACCTTGCCCATCATAGTAAAACTTCATTTCCTCCGGATTCCACTCTTTAACATTACCTCTCCATGCCTTGGACCCACCTCCGCTAGTTAAAAATTCAATTTTACTGCAATAAGACCCAATCAATTTGATGGTATTTGGAAAAATAAATTTATCACTAGTTCATAGATAGTTTGTGGGAATAAATTTTACCTCTTGGAGCAACTGATGTGTTCCAAACAATGATCGTGCCCATTCATGTATACATCGACATTATTTTCCTAGAAAGATGATTATAATGGATTAGTCTAAACAATGTTTCAATTGCTAAAGGTTATGTGAGTGTATGCTGACATTAGTGAAAATTTGTTTGGATTATTACCTGAAGGATGGGAAGTAAATTCACCACAAGCTCTTCAGTGATACCATGCTGTCCTGCACTTTTTATTGTATGATGACCCACAACTATCTTCCATATTGCACTTGAACTTTTTAATGCCAAATCCACATCCTAATGTAATATCACAGAGAGAGAGAGAGAGAGAGAGAAGTGTTATGGCAATCGATATAACTTTCAAAGGTGGCTTTGAAAAAAAAAAAATATATTTTGGAAATGAAATAAACTAGAAAATTTGTTGAGGTTTTAGTGGGAGAAAACCCACTTACATTTAACAGGTTTGAAAGATAATTTTTCCGAGGAAGAACACCTTTCCAGTCATAAACATTGTCCCCTGGATCTGTGAAGTATTTATCTACGAATGGAGTAGTATCGACAAAGAAAAATTCCACAATGTCCGCCCAACAATATCAACCAAAAAAAAAGAAGTCACTCAGTTGCATCTATGCAAATGAAATATGTAACACTTATATTTTGTTTGGAAGCAAATGAAGGAGAAAATAATAATTTGAATCTGTATTTTTGTTTTGCATGCATACAGAGCGGATTAAATGAAAATGTAAAGCAAAACGAAGTTTGGTACAGACAAACAATGCCAAACAAGTAAGATCACAAATTTTCTCTTCTTAACCTTTTTTATATTTTTTTTATTTCTTGTGAGCAATTGAATAGAGTAAAAGTTTAATTTCTAAGAGAAAGTGAATATGGGAAGCTCATTTTACCTGCATTGAGAATGAAGGACCTCATGCAAACCCATCTCTTGTCCTTCTCCCTAAGAATAGGACTCATTTGTGCCTCAACATCACCTCTATAGTCATGGTTGCCCAAAACTGTCACAAAATAAATAAATAAATGAAAACTTTAAAGCATTATCAATAAATGGGTTGTTGTTAAAAATGAAAAATAAAAAATAAAAATTTTGAAAGAAGTTTTCGAAAACAATTCCTCAAATAAATTTTATGTATTTTCTAGAAAATGGAACAAAAAATAAAAATAATATAAAAAATACCAAATAGGTCTTAATTTTTTTCATTTTTATTTGTTCTTAAAATAAATAAATAAAAATTGAAAGATGTATGTCAAGGTTTTTGGAGTGCATTGATTTGAATTTGAAATTGAAATTGAAATTTACCACTGTACCACGTCTTTTGCAAGCTCGGTGCAGTGTAGATATTGCTAAAAGAGTCATAAAATGCAGAATCATTGATGCCCATCAAACCATCTTCATAAAAATTATCACCAGTTGAGATTACAAAATCTATGTCTAGTTTCTCGCCGATTATTCCCATCTACAAAATATATTTAAATGTATAAAAATGGTTGATGTAAAAATAAAAAATAAAAAAATACCAGTCTAAGAGAAATGCTAAAATGGCTAACTCAAAGTAAATTTTAGAGAGCTCTTATTAAATTTTAAAATCAATAGATATTTTAACACAACAATGATAAATACTCTCTTACTCTGACAAATCACTTTTTCATGTCCAAAATCCTCGGACTTCCAGCGTCATAGTACAATTCCTAGTACTACACTCAATTAAATTGCATGAGCTTACATTAATAGTTTTTTTACTAAACCAGAGCGATTTGGAATCTAAATTCTCAAATTCAAGTAGTTTTTAAATTTTTAATAAATTTATGTTATTCTCGAAATCACCTAACCCAAACCTGATAGTCCTATCCTACAATAGTGGAAAAAACCAAAGCATTGTTGCATTCACATTGGTAGGATATCACATATTGAAGAAAATGATGCGATTTGTAACATACACTAGTAAACAAGTACATTGAAGTGAATCACATTACAATTACATAGGAGCCATTTTCCAAACTACCATTCAAGATGGTCTAATTATGGCTCACTTTTACATGTCCATTCCCAATATGGCTATCATTTTGCCACATACAACTATGTATTTTTTATTGATTACTTTTTTGAAAAAATAATATACGAGTTCACTTTTTAAATCAAATGATATTTAAATGAGATTATTGGTTAATAATTAGACAAGATATGAGAGAAAGAGTTGCTTTAAATGTTCTAATAGATTGTTACATCATTAAGTTTATAATGAATCTAATTTTTAGACTATAATAACACTAATTTTATTTTTATTTTTTTTATTCACACAACAACAGCAAAAGACTAGTCAAACTATCATGAAATAAAAAAAAACTTTATCGACGTGAAGAACTTACACTCGATATGGGGCCAAAATATATATATATATATATATATTTATTTTGATAATTGGATATTTGGGTATAATCCCAACTAATCCTCACTCATTTAAAGCATTCCCTTCATGCGAGTCGAGCAAATTTTGGGCTATACTAGTAGACATGGCCCCTAGTAGATTGATACTAATTTTATTTTTTTGCGAAAGGGAAGATTCAATTCAAATATGCCATCTTTGGCAATATTATGTATGATCACCAAACAAAACAATCAGTCCATTTATACCATTCAAGTGTTTATCAAAGGTATTAAATTAAATAACTCCTGAAAATTCTGAAGTAGACATATATAGCACATTTCAATAATCCAATATTTTTATTTTGAAAAAAAATTAAAAAAAAAAAATTTGATGATTAATAATTAAGGGAAGAAAAATGTAAGACCTGAGAAGCAACTTTAGATTGGTTGAAAAGGCCTTTACGTCCCCAATCTCCGACCACCAAAAAGCTAAGCGAGCCATCGGTTTTCAAGGGGTGATGGAAACGCGGGAGTGCAGCCTCAGAGAAATGACAACACAAAAATAAACTAGCCGCGAACGAAAGAAACAAAAGCATAGGTTTATTAAGCAGAGCAGCCATGATTTTCTGTTCTTGAGAAAGACAGAGAGGTATGTTGAAAATGTTGGAATATGAAAGTATCAAAATTTAAATACCTAGGTTTGTGTTTATACATGTGTGTAGAAGAAGAGAGTGACAGTGACAGATAACTACATTTCAAAACAACCAAACAAGCTTTTTCTTGGACGCAACTACCACAACATGCCTGCATGGATAGATGCTGATTTGTCATTGCAAGTAGGAAAGGTTTAACGATGAAGAAAGAGATCTCTTCTTTGTCCACCTTCGCATGGTATTGGTATGTCTATTTATATTTCATTCACATTTTATTTTATTTTTTTAACGAGCATGAGAAGAAGAAAGCCCCTTCCAAAAATATTCTTAGTTCACAACTACAATACGCAAGCATTTTTTATCATTATGCAAGTCATCCTTCTCTTCTACCTTGTAGGGAACACACAAGTCATCGACTTTTAAGTATAAAATAAGCATGTCAAATTATTATTATTTCAACAGAAAAGTCTTAGCACCCACGAAAAAAACCAAAAAAAAAAAAAGTTTTCCACAATTTCAATTTAGAACGTAGATTTAATCTTCTTGTTGTGGGAGCCACTTCTTGAATAAATATTGGCGTTACATTTTTAATCATGATCAATCTTTTTAGGTTGAGATTCTCTCCATTACATGATTGTAATTTTATAAATCTAGTTTAGATAATATTCTAAAAATTGATAGCATAGAACTGTGGTTCCAAAGATATCATGGTTTGGTTTGGTTTGGTTTGATTCTCTATTTTTTGGAACCTTAAGAATTGATTTTGTTCTTAATTCACTTTATAACCGAACTAATCCAGTCATGAACACTCTTCCTTAACTATTAGTAAATATCAATTTACTCTTTCATCTATGAACTCAAACATTTTAACCCTTTCAATTATTAAGAAAATAAAACAAATTAACAAACAAACATCACTTCCATCCTTATCCCTATAAAAGGGTAAGTATTTGTAAGGTTTTTATAGTCAAAATTTACGAATACATAAACAAAAGGATGAAATAATCTTAGTTCATAATTAAGGGAGTTTTGATATAATTAGACCCTTCTTTTTCATGTTTACTAGAACATAAAAAAAGCTTTCGAATTGGATACCAAATGCACCAAATAAATTGTCGGGTCTTTTTCTCTCCCATTCTCTCCATTCCTTGCCATCTCATCCCATTTCTCCCTTTTTCTAGTAATCCAAAAAGTGATAAAAATGGATTTATTTTCTTTTTCTTCCAAAAGCTAAACGGACTGTTAAAGAATGGATTCAAATATTAGCCAAAACTCAACATCAGCATACCAAGCAAAATAATAGCGAGCCCTGATCTTCAGATTCAACCAGTGGCAAGGACTTGATTTTAAGTGAGAATGGAAGAAGAGCTACACTTCAAAGTGAAAAAGAGTGAGTTCCTCGTCTTCTAATGTGAGAGGGTTCATCTTCATATAACAAGACAACAAAAAGGGAACAGAAAGCACAAGAGATTGTAAAAGAGTACTACTACTGGGTATACTCCCCCTAACAACCCCTTCGCTCACTGGTACTTACTATGCTCGAGTCGAAACTTTTGCCGCTCTTTACATTTGCTTTGAACTCACTGCACTTTGCCTACCATCTCTCTCTCTCTCTCTCTCTCTCTCTAAACAGTTCCAGCTGGTTTGTTAGCTGCCTTTGTGTCAGCACTTTGCCGCTGATCTTCCTTTGTCACAACTGTTCCATCCAAGCTTCCATTGCACTCTTGTCGCGGCATCTTTCCATCTGCTTTAACTTTTGGAGAAGCACTACTGCCATTTGGCTTATCCAAACCATTTTCTTTCTCTGGCATAGCTGGTGTCTCATCAGAAAAGCTTGTTTCAGTTGCCATAGTCATTGACAATGATGATTGTTGAGTTGCTGAATTACCAGAACCAGGTGGAGGAAAGAAAACTCCAGTGCCGGGTACTGGTAGACGAGGCGGCGGAGGATGCCTTGGAGGGGCTGCTGACCATCCAGCTGAGGCAGCAGGTGGGATAGCGGCAACTGGTGCAGGAAAAGGCATGGCTGCAGCAACTGGGGCAGCCACAAAAAGTGGTTGGACTTGGATGACATTTGGAGGTGCCAGTTGTGGATGAACAGGTGGAGCTGGCAATACCCCTGTCGTAGGGATTGGCCCATAATGCTTTGGCACAGGATGTCGAATATGGTTCGGTGACCTAGTAGGCGGTGGTGGGCCCCAATGAGAGGTTGTTGGTGCTGCTGCAGGTGAAGGAAGACGGTGCCCATCATTAGGTGTAGTTTTCTTTGGTTGTGACTTTGTGAAGGTAACAATTATACGCTGTTTGCGGAGGGAGGGGATTGCATGTTTGGCAAAATCTGATGATTTTCCTTGCATTACCAGCAGGGATCTGTATTTTCACCAATTAGAATTAAATCAGGAAAATAGCAGGTGATCCCAATGCCAGCAGATCTCAAATAAATAAATGGGAGGACTAAAAACTACAAGTTCCTGATCAATCAGCAATAAAACTACACTTTATTTTTATGTAAACCATTGATTTGGTATCGTCAATTGTTTTTGAGCCCTACTCCACCAAGTCTTTTAAGTCAAGGCAGCCCCAGAAAAAGTTTTAAAGACAGTTCAGATGAAATACAAGTTGAAGAGGCAATCATAACAAGGTAACTAGGTCCTTGAGTGGTTTTTCAGTCATTTCCCAGTATGAGCCATTCAAAGTTTACATAAACTAGTTTCATACACGGAAACAATTTTTCAAAAAAGATTGCCCTCTACGAGCTACCAAAAACAATCTAACAAAGTGGCCTTTTTTTAATAAAATAAAAAATAAAAAACTTATATGGTATTATTAAGCTCTAATAGCTCCTTGGCTACTTTCAACTATGAAGTCATAAATAATCTGGATTATGGAAAAGTCTGTTCAAGTTCTGTTTGTATAGCATTACTCTCTTTTAGAAACTTATAGCATTACTTATCTAGAAACCAATATTAACAACTAACAAGATGCATAAGAAGCAAGAGGGAAAAAGACGGAAAAGATTACCCAGGTGCAAGAGGAAGTCTAAGGGAACCTCTATAATCCCCAGGATGGTCTATTCCAATTACTTTCCCAAAAGTCATTTCACATTCTGTCAAGAACAGGAGACACACAGGCCTTCCAAACCATGCTGGCCACATGTGTGGTTGTGAGTGATCACCCTGCAAATAAGAGCGCCACAATTAGGCCTGCATAATGTTATGCACAATTTTCCAAAATCAAGTAATATATGTATATATATATAGTTTTGTTTAATGATATATCATAACATGGTTAGCAACCTCATTAAAGATATCGATAATGCAGGAGTCTGGCTTCACTGTCATAACTTGCATTCCAGCTAAGCGTTCAATTACATCTTGCAGCAAGCCAGGGATGGATTCCATTCTTCTGTCTGCAAATTTCATCTCAATTACCAACAAATATGAAAAAAAGAAAAACATAATAAAATTTATTAAGAAAGCCAAAAAGAAAGAATTTTTTCAAAATTTGCTTTTTGAAAAACAGGGGCTTTGCGCAAGTATGGAACATGCCTTTGGACATCCCCACCACATTTTCATCTTCAGGAGGTGCATCTGCAATGGGGAGGCCCAACTGAATCATCTCTCTTCCATGCCCCTTCATGGGTCTCTTCGAAACCACAAATGTTTGACCTGCATATTGACAAAAAAGAGCATAGAAATTATTGACATTAACAAGCAGAAAGAGCTGAAACTTCAGCACAAAACACCACTTTCCGCTTGATATACATAGTGAACTGAATGAAAAATATGCCCAAAAATTCATGTTTCCAGTAAGCACCAAAACATCTAAAATTTCAAACTGAGTTAACCAATGCACCACAGACAGAGAGAGTTAGAAAGTGTCACAATGCAGTTCTGTTTTGAGAGAACTTCAAGCAAATAAAAGGGAAATGTTAGGTGTCTATACGAGACCAGTGCTAATAATTGCCATTTATATATGGAGTTGGAAGTTTTAATCATGGACCATTCATACATGTAACACTAGAAACATGAAAGTTAAAATACTGTAATTTTAAGAATTCCAAAGCAGGACTACTAGCCAAATTATCAGATCCAGCGGCACCCCCATCATAATGTAATAAGGTGATGGTTTGAAAAAAAAAAATGAAAAGCACCATAATTGGCATATCGCTATTGCATAAAAAGTACAGCATCGATGAAGGTTCTTATTGAGTAAAATAAATGCATGTTTCCTGCTTTGTAATAATACACACAACTATTTTTTGAAGAATGAATATAATTTTATTATTAAAAATATTTAAAAACTAACAACGTAACAGTCAGCAAACACGTAAAAAATTATCAAAGAATTCCAAATCATGTCGTAGGACTCCTAGAAGAGTTTTAAAGAAATAAAGCATACATAACTAAGAGGGGTAAGAAAAAAGAAAATGAAAACAATAAGACTACCAAACAGACCACACATGTCATACACCTAAAATCCAGCACTTGAAAACGCTTTTTTATAAGCAATTGTTTGAGGACTTCCCTTGAACCCAAGTTAGCACAAAATCTTTTTGGGAATACTAAAGGTAGTTCAAAATCTTATTGCAAGAAGATGGTAAAAACATCACAAGAGGGAGCAACCCATATACAAAACAAAATGTATCAACTATACAATTCCCAGGCCTTTCCAAAATCCAAAAATTGGTTTATGGATGGGAAGCCACACCCGAAAATCAACTATACAATATGGACAAAAATTTACTCTTCAATCTAAAAACAGTTTATTCTCTTCCATCAAAATTTCTTCTATTTCTTTCTCCCCATATCAACCATATCAAAGCCAAGGGAACCAGCCCCCATGCCTTCCTTCTCCTCCCCCACACCCGAGTTGCTACCCATGAGCTAAGCAACTTCCCATCCAAACGAGGGAATATCCAGTCCACACCAAACAACGTAAGAAGCGAAAACCACAACTCGCTTGCCACCTCAGAATGGATGAGGAGCTGCTTCATTGACCAAGTAATCAATAGTGAGAATCTTGACATGTGTCACACACCAAACACAGCAGGCCACTAATCTGGCACTATCACAGAAATCATAATTTCAAATCTAAAAAGTGTCCTCACCCTCCTAATGCCCCAGCAACTTGGCAAGATTGGAGCAATGATTAGAAACTGGTGTCAGAAGAACTTAATGAACAATCTTCAGAAATCTATCAATACAAGACATAGATATCCCCTCCTGACATCTCGCCCAAGAAATCTAGGATAATCTAAGAAATCTATCATCCAAGAAACCTGGGATGATATCAGAAAAACTGGACTACTATCATACAAGCTATGCATATGAATGTTCCAATGACTTGGAACCTGAGTGAAGAAAAAGTGCCCATCTCATTAGAGTGTATAGGGGAATTTTGATTCAGTTTGCACAATCTTATGTAGCAAACCACTAACTCTTATTCCAAGTTATATCATAATCAATCAAACTTTAAAGCTTCCAAAGTTATTCCAGGCTTACAAAAAAGTTGCTAAAAACTCAAGGACAGGACTCAGTTTAAGCCAGGTCTAATCATATCCAAACCTAAACCAAATATCAGCAATGACAGCAGGTAAGGGAGGCTTACGCAATGGATGAACTAAGATTGATTCAATCAAATACAAAATCACAGCTTATCCAACTAGCACATAACGATTTATGAAGAAACTAAACAAAGCTTTAAAAATCCCTCCAAAAGGAAACAAACTTTAATAAGTACGATATAAACATTTAATCTGATTCAGAACTTTACACCAAATAGAGCTGATAGCATCCAATAAAACCAAAGGTTGACACTGCTTGCACCAACTTTGGAGATTAAAGTGTTTCTTATGGACATGTTCATCATTTTTCCAGCAGATCATGAGCATTTTTTTTTTTTGAACAGCTTGTAGATTATGAGTAGTGGAGCTCAACTCCCTTTCCAGTGATAACTTAACTAAGCATCAATGAATTTATCAAAAAAAGACACACAAGAAAAAATTCTGGATTTTATCAAGAGAGTTATTAGACAAAGAAACATTGTCAAGAATAGATGACAAGGAAGCAAATTCAATGATTTGCAATCATTTAGAATTCCAAAAAACTGGAAATTCTAAGAGGTCAAATTAGAGTTAGAAGAAACCAATGAAGCAATCAGAACATTAATGTGTATCATATCTTTCCACATATAGTAAGATAATATGGATTGTTTTTTACATTAGTACAAAGGTGCAAAAATAAAAAAAATAAAAAATATGGTGCAAGGAAAAATAGATGTATAACAACATAGATAAGACATGGAAATGAGTACTATAGTTAATCATTCCATTGCTACTTGACATGAAAGTTAGCATTCAGATATAACGTTTAACAAATATGACATTTCATGTATCAATTCAGATAAAAGAATCTCTATGAAATCCAGTAATGAACTCTTTCAGAGGTCCATCAGATGGAAATCATGTAGTTAGTGGCTACTTCAAGTACAACCCTTTACTTGTCATCTATATCTACAAATGGTAATGTGTGGAGGGTCAGCAAGATAAACAATTTTGAAGCATCTATTTCCTTCAGTACTCTAGGTAATCTGGATAACAACTACACAAAAATAATTTCCTATATTTAATGAAAGAACAGCACAATTATGAAAATAACATAAAATCTCATCTAAAAGGGAAAGAGAATGCAAATGACACCAGCTGAAGATTTCGCAAGCTATGATTACATTTAATGTGGGGTATTAAGTTCTATATACAATATTTCTTGACCATCGTGACTAGGTTATAGTCATTGATTAATCAGCACATGCATCTCAGATTCAAATGCATTAAGATGGAAAGAAAGAGCATAAAACAGATATGATGAACTCTTCCAAAATTCTTAATACATACTTCCAATAGACTTTTCAGCAACCCTTCAGACACTCGGTACTTGTCACTTGGACTAGGAAATTAACAGATTTGCTTCTTCTACAAGTTTTAATTCAAGGCTCTGTTTTAAAAAAGACTAGGCATTATGTGTTAATCTTTTTTCACCATCATTATGTCAAGCTCTTAAGCTACTCAGATTTCTCCTTGTTGCTCTTCTTCAAATCCGGATAAATAGCAGAGTGCATGCATACTTTGGGACCAAAGTTGCCTGCTGTAACTCCCTCTCTGCTTTACATTCCTACCATGTCATACTTTCTGACTACAATAAATTTGATAGAAGCTAACAAAAATAAATTCTCAACAAAAGAACGCAATAGTTGGGAAACTTTGCCTCAACCTTCCTGGCAAAAAATGACACTAACCCCGTAATAGGGTGTGTTTTTGCAATGTAATTCCTCATCAAAGAAATTCCAGTCACAAGATATTATAAACAATCAAATCAATAAATAAACAAATGATGAAGCAGCACTTGAAGCTTAGTTTAATTTTCTGCAAGTGCTAGCTTGACCAAAATTGTAACAGCAAGTGATATTACTACTACTATTAAGTTCAACACACTGTTCTTTACTTGAATTCAAATTGAAATAATTTATCTCCTAGTACCAATCTATTTGACTTCTCGCTTGGGTTTTATTAATAGAAATCCATTTCTTCATTTCTATAGTTCATGTCTGATTGGTTTTATAAAAAAATAAGTCGAACATTAGCAACAAGGAATGCATTTGAGGACTGAATACCCGGTAATACAATCAACAATTCACAATAAGTATCAATCTATTTGATTTCTTGGTCAAGTGCTAGCTTAACCAAAATTGTCACAGCAAGTGATACTACTATTACTACTATTAAGTTCAACACGCTGTGCTTCACTTCAATTCAAATTGAAATAATTTACCTCCAGATATTGATCTATTTGATTTCTTGCTTGGGGTTTATTGATAGAAATCCATTTCTTCTTCATTTCTGTAGTTCACGTCTGATTATTTTATAAAAATAATAAGTTGAACATTAGCAACATGAATGCATTTGAGGATTGAATCTCAGGTATTAGAATCGTATGATTCACAATAAGTATCATATGATTCAGTTCCATACACCAAGAAAGTATCATACGATTCAGTTTCATACACCAAGAAATCGATTCATTTCTGGAAATGAATTGATAGGAAGCAAGAATCACATCAGAATCATATGATTCACGATATGTATTGCACAATAGGATTCAATACACCAAGCAATCAATTCAACTCTATCCATGTGATTCAACTTGCAAAATAAATATTTGGAAGCATCAAGTGAGAAGTTTTGAAAATGTGTAGTGATATTGGAAGTTTGGACCCTTTGAAGTGAGTATCTGGATTACTCAAGTTGTAAAATATTTATAACTAGCCCCTTTGATAAAGATTGAAGAACAAAGATTTGAAGACTTTTGGAGTTTTTTTTATAGTTTGTCTCCTAACTTTTGTTTTTGAATAATCTCTTTTTCACACAGGTATAGATTTGTACTTGTACAAGAAGTTGGTCACTTTCTGACACATATAGACTTCAGTTTTGTTACAACATACAAAAGTTAAAATTGGAACTTGTGAATCATGTGTGGGTATAATATCATAAATGAATGAGTAGTGTTAAATTTATCTCACTTTGATTTGAAATTTTGAATTTTTTAACTTATTCTATAATGGATATTGGATTTTGCTTTCTCTAATTAATAAAAGTAAATGTATCTATTGATTATCATAAAGTAAAAAGTACGGGTGGCGTGTAGGTGTTGTCGGACACCAACACTCATCGGACACTTCCCAACATGTGTATCCAATTTCTAAAAGTAAATGTATCTATTGATTGTCATAAACTAAGTACAAGTAGCACGTACGTGTCAGACACCAATACTCATTGGACACTTCCCAACACGTGTCGAACACACGCCCAAATGTGTCATAATATTTTTCTAAATTTTTATAGACTGAATAAACTTTGACACTGGGGCGACACACATATCAGTCACATAGACACATATGAAACACATTATAAGTTTGTACAAAATAATTTAGGATACAGTGATAAAAGAAACTAGTGTAGATAATTTATACCTATTAATCACTCCTTCAAACATTAAAAATTAGTATCATGTTGCATTTTTTTTTAATTATCTTTGAAAGAAATATTCATATATATAAAAAAGGACATATTACACTAACAGTCCCTATAGTTTGGGACTCGAGTCACTTTGGTCCCTGACTTTTCAATTATGACACATTTGACCCTGAATTTTAAATCTTGTTCCGAACAAGGACAATTGAAGATAACATTGCTCAATTTCAGGACAAAGTCATCAATTTGATAAAAATAAATGTCAAATAATATTTTTGAATTTTTAAAAATAATTTCTACCCACCAAAGATAAAATTATGTAAAATTAATAAATCTTTTAGACATTTATTTATTTATTTTACCAAATTAATTTTTATTATATATTTGGATGATGATCATGTAATTGATGGTTGTTAGGGTTTTAATGTGTAATCGATATATTTAATATATGAAATGTTTTTAGTTTTGGATTTTTTGATTTAATGGATTGGTTTAATAATGATATCAAAGTTATCGTCATATTTGACTTTTGAAAAAATAGAAACTAATTTAATAAAAATAAAAACAACCACCCATTACATGATCATCATCCAAACACATAATAAAAATGGGACATTTATACACAAGTCTTAATTTATGAACTTATACTCTATTAAGTCCTAACTAAGATTTTTTGGACCTTCAAATTCTATTAAATTTTTAATAGTCGAAATTATCCTTTAAACAATGATTATTCATCATTTATGATTAAACTAATATTTTTTTTTTGAAAAATTTGAATTATTTTGTTGTGCAAAACTGAAAATTTTGTATCTATAAAGGAGCATGATGATGGAACATTGATGTGCAAAACTGAGAAAAAAAAACTAAAAACGAAAAACTGATAATATTCTCAGTTTTACTAAATAGGACTTATTGGTTCAAAAAATCTTACATAAGACCTGAGCTACCATAACGTTTGTAAATAGGACTTCTAGGTAATTAACTCAATAAAAATTAATTTGATAAAAAAATAAATATACAAATGTCTAAAAAAATTATCAATTTTACATAATTTTATCTTTAGTGGGTAGAAATAATTTTTAAAAATTCAAAAATATTTTTTGGACATTTATTTTTGTCAAATTAGTTTACATTTTATCAAATTGACGACTTTGCCTTTGAAATTGAGCAATGGTATCTTCAATTGTCTTCATTTGGAGCACGATTCAAAATTCAGAATCAAATGTATCACAGTTGAAAAGTCAGGGACCAAAGTAATTCAAGGCCCAAACTATAAGGGTCATTAGTGTAATTTGCCCTATGAAAAATGGCGTATAATAAATATATAAAACTATATATTTTGCGTATGTCCCCCACGTGTCGTGTCCTATATTTTTTTAAATTTACCATGTCAAAGTATTCGTGTCCTGTCGTGTATCCGTTCTTCTTAGGTCAAAAATTATATTATGCTCAATAATGTAATATCTTAGTTGCAAGAACCTCCAACTATGGTGACAAATCTACTCTAGAACCGTAATTTCACAATTTAAAGCAAGAATCTACTTAGCACTCGTTCCCATAAAAAAGGGTCAATTATAATTCACACCCCTACACTTCCACCAAAATCTCACTCAAGCCCCTCCACTTACAATTGTGACAATCAACCTCTACACTTTAAATCAAGTTGTAATGTTACCCATTCGTCCATCTACCATTAACAAGGCTAGCGGACATTAAAAATGGAGAAACCAAAGTGAGATTTTGTTGAAAGTATAGGGTGCAAATGAGGTGAGAAAAAATGTCATGTATGACTCACATAACAAATTCTGTCAGCCTTCTATTAACGATAGATGAACCAAAGGGTGACATTGCAACTCGACTTGTCACAATTGAAAATGGAAGGGTCAAAATGAGATTTTGGTGAAAGTGCAAGGGTACTAAGTGTAATTAACCCCACCAGAAAAGAGTCACGTTACCGACTAGAATGAAACCTCTCAAACATGAGTTCCAAAGAAGCAAAACAAAAGGTACCAAGTATGAAAAAATCTATAACACATCATATTATAGGGAAAAACTAACTCAAATTAATTCTAGTATTTCCTGTTTACATAATATTTATTTAGATTTGCAAAAACAACAATTTGTTTCTAACACTAATACCTAATATTTATTCACAATCTAACATAAATATTACAACTAAGCAAAAAAATATTTCTTATAATATATTAATATACTTGTGTATAAAATATATAAAATGCTTACGAGAAAACGTTATTACGCTAGCCATTTAATTTTTAAAACACATGTTACACTTTCATCCAAAATGGTGAATTTAAGACAGCTTTGGGTAATATATATTTGTTTAGTAAAACACATGTTACACCCATGTTTAATTTAATTTTTAAAACACATGTTACAGCCATGTTTAGTAAACCAGTTTCCTAAGGAAAATGGAGGGAGGAAGAAAACGAAAATCCTACAAGATAAGATTACAGACAAAAACCACCATGTAGTCTTCAAGAACCATGGAGAATAAGACCTTAAATCCACCCAAATTCTATCATGCAGCAAGATGTAGTAGTCTGTCTGAGGCACAAAAAACAAAGGTGAACCTTTGTTTTTAGAAAGGCAAACCTATACGTATTTGTATGGTCTACAAGTGTTTCCATTTCTCGATAATGAAGTACACGCAATGTTATAAAAATAAAATAAAAAAGGCTAACAAAGATATAAAATGGTCATCCTCCTGCTATGAGCAGCAGCAAACAAGAAGAGATGTGTGGTGATGCTACAAATGATCCTTCAATAAAGGTATTGTGTTTTGCAGGAGAAAATTGAAACTACTAGCATAATCAAATCCAGTTTGCAGTGGCAAGCTCAAGTTCAGAATTGGGTACTAGAAATCAGTCACGATGTCAGCTCTACCCTAACAATGTGTTTGGTTAGAGGATTTGGGAAGAGATTTGGAAAAGGAGAGGGAAAAAATGGGTGAAATGTAGGTATATTTTATTCATATTTCACCTACCCTTTCTTTTTTCCTTTTCAAATCCCCCAATCAAACACAACGTAAAACATCACAATAGTCATCCTTCTTGTTATGGTCAAAAATCCTTCCAGCTACGAGCAGCAGCAAACAGTAAGAGGTGCACGCCATATGATCCTATAAATAATCTTTCATTTTGGTGTTGCAATTTTTGGGGGAGATTATTAAGTCAAACCAAAGCTGTTAAAATCAGGATCCTATATGGGATCATTGAAAGGGACTAGTGGATCATATCATAGTATCAGATCGAGGATCGTAAGATTCTAATTTCAATGTAAAATAAAATGAAAAATTATCGATAATGATAATATATGTTATGTAATTCTAAAAATATTAAAGAAAATGATAAATTTGATACAATGCATCGTTTATGTTAACATCAATTAGAAGGCACATTTGAAAAAAGTGTTTATAGTCAATTTTTTTATATAGATATGCACATATACATACATATATATAAGAAATAAATAACGACAAAAAATTTGTTAGGATCAAGATCGTAGTAGAATAGGGATTGTATGCGATTCTACACGATTTTATGAATAGGATCGTAGTAACTTTAAGATCCTACTAAATTTAAGATCTAGTGTGATCCGGATCGTTTAGCACAACTGAAATCGTAGGATCGCAGTACGATCCGGATCGGGATTCTGATAACTATGAGTCAAACCACATATCATCCTCAAATCCAGTTTGCATGGCGATATATTCAACTACAAGGAATTATTAGTTACGTGAATTTACTCAAAATTTTGAGAAATAATTTTGATAGTATGTATGGTAATAATTTAACTATAGTTTTTCTTTTGAAAAGTAAAAAAATTGACAATAGCGCATGAACAACAAAAGAAATATGGAATAACATTCTCACACACCTTTGTGGATGCACGCGCATACAAACACACACAGATTCTTAGTTTCTAGTAGAAATTCCATGGCTATTATTAATCACCTACATATAGTTTATCTCACTAAAAAGAATCAATCCATTACATAGTATGTCAACTAAGAGAAAATCAAAATTCAAAATTCTCAAAATAAAAGAGAAACTCAAAATTCAAAGAAACTCAAAATTCTCAACAAATAAACTTTCAGATGATATGTATAGTTCAATGGAAACTCTTAAAAAGAACAGTATAAGTTAGTTATTCTACTCCAAATAAAAGAGAATGCATTGGCGAACTTGCCTTGAAACTGCCCTCTTTTCCCTGCAGCTCTCAAATCATTTACCAATGAAACAAGCTTTGAAACTTCAGATAAATCTAACAGTTCTTCATATAATTTCATCCCATCAACCGCATTAACCTATTGATGAGAACCGGCAAATCTTAGAACTAGAAGATACAAAATAAGTAAAGCTATGTTTCAACAAAATTTTAAGAATAAATAGCTTAAAGGAATAAATCTGAAAGAGTAAAGGAATATTACCGCCTTTCCATCTAATATCTCAGTGCCAACAAAAGTTTTTGGGCTAATCATGAGATTTTGCTTCTTATGTGGATTTTCCATAGAATTTGAATCACTCTCCACAGACACATTGCAAGGCCCTTCAAAAAAGAGAGTAGGAATTAGAAACTTTAAATGCTAAGCCGATGCCAGCCGCAGCATCAGAAAAGAAAAAGGGAGGAGCAAAATTGTTGACATTTTTAAGACAAACATAAAATAGGAGTTTTATGTGAAACTAGTTAATGGTAGTGGGTATCTAGAAACAGCTTTAAACATTCTTTTCAATTAGTATAACCACCCCTTGTATAATTCAAACTCCTTAAGAACTCCACACACAAATAAAAAAAAGGAGGGAAAAAAAAAAAAACCTTTAGAATCTGAGGAGAATTTATCGTCCTCTTGTCTTTCCATCTCAGGTTCTGAATTGCCAGACATCGTTCTTTGTGAATCAACAGAACTCCTGACACACCTATCTGCTTGAGGTTTTGCGACCGTATCTGCTCCAACACCAAACCCTATAAGCCAATATTGCCCCACAATTTTTCTAATGATCAAGGCATCATGTTAATTGATGGTAAAAATTTCTTTCTGCACAACTGAGTAATATGGCTCCTATTTAACTAAATCAAATATAATAAGACCAAACACATATTATTATCAGGAGTGATAAACTATTGCCATCTAAAAGATTCACCACAATCTATTTTGAGAAAATAGTGATAAAGAAGTTATGACTTAATACAAAAGAAACAAACTGCAAATTTTGTCATGACTTTCATATTGAAAGTGAGAAAATAGTGGCACAGTGACTAGAAGGAAGACAATCATGACTTCAGATACTCTTATGTTGCTACAATGATAACTAAGACTACAACAAATAGAAGATCTATGTATTGCTGCCAAAAAAACAAAATTGTAACCTGCTGGTACATTCATGTATGCCGCATTTCGCTGTCATGTTAAAACATCTTTCAAGGCTTTTAAGACACTGAAACTTATTATATGGCATAATCAATGTCCTCTATTGTCATGCTTTTATTATCAACAGTGTTGAGCAGTAATCTATAACTTTACATACATCTATCAAATCAGCAGAAAAATTAACTTTTTTCAGCTAAAACGACTGAAAAACAGAGTTTCCTCCTATAAGAGAGACTACTGTTCTCTGAGAAATTGCACATCTTGCCCTTGCCAGAACCTTCGTATTATTGCACATCAACCAAACACCCAAAAAAAGATTTCCAATAAACTTCCAGGAATATGTTGCCTTGGAAAAGGGATTGCAGGTGATGCATATTTTAACTACATTATTTACATAGACATTATCTCGAACACACACACACACACACACAATGTGACATGCGGTCCAAATTCTAAATGTCAGCTGAAACAAGAAACAGTCATTGATACGTCATAGAACAGTTCATTTATATATAGCCTTATAAACATAACAATATAAGAATTATGTAAGTCAAAAGTAACCAGCATCCTCGTCATAAAATTAAAGGTATTCAAAATTCCCAAATTTATAAATGACTATCAATTATAAACTGCAAAACCAATGTAATGAAGTAAATTTAATGATCAGTTCACTTGGCATCAACAAATGCCACAAAAGTAACAACACATTCAATTGTTACCTCTTTTATCCTCTGAAATTGCCTCATCCTTGCCATTCAATTTAGCTTCTCCTACTTTCTCAGTTACTCTCTCTCCTTTCTCCAAACCCACATTGCTAGAAGCATTGGCATTATAACTATGACAATCTACATTAGAATTATGACCCTCCTTCACAAGGTCAACCCTCTGTCCTTGCCTAGACCCAACACCAGATCTCTTAAACTCCTTAGTGGGCACCCTTACATGATCGAAAAACCGCTGTTGCCGCCTCCAAGTCACCTGTTGCAAGGTGTACATCACCTCGTTCACCGAGAAGTACTGTTGCATATGAAGAACAGGGTTCCAATTACACCTCCTCTGCTGTATACACTCAATCACCCCATCATATTCACCAGGCTCACCAACCAACCTCAAATGGTTACACAACGAATCGATTATCGCATTGGCGGCAGCAAATTCCCCACGCAGCCACGAGATAAACCCGTCCCGCTCATCCGGGAACCACTGTCGGTGGTGGGGGTGGTGGAGGATCTCTCCTCCGCCGCCGCCACCGCCGCCGCCACCACTGGGAAACTGCATTTTGTCTGATACAACCACATTTCCAGACGACATTGACATGAAAAATATACACAACACTATTATATTTATCACCCTACCACATAAATAGCTAGTTTGTTCCCAGATCTAGCACACACCCAGATCATAAAACTCAGAACCCAGATCAAATCCCAAAAAAAAACCAGTAAGAATCTGAAATGAAATTACCAAAGGGGACTGGTACAGTGAAATGCAATTGTGATGGATCACTGGAACCAGCTTGTAAATGCAATGAATTGTACATAGAAACTATACATATCGTAATCTAAATATAAGAAAGATAGAAATTGCAATGTACATGAGCGATTTGCGTGTGAAATGTGCAGATTATTGTGAGGTGAATTGATTGTCCAGATCTGGAAAGTGAGAGAATCAATGAAAGGAGCGTGTGAGTGACGTAAAGATGTGGAATTCAAAGGAGTTGAAGATCTAATACGTATCCAAACATAGTGTTAAGGTGGAAAAATGGCTTATTCAAGACGCATATATGGTCATAAATGGTGGCTCTGCCTGTCTGTGTCTGTGTTTCTCTCTCTCTGCGTGTGGATCGGACCAGGACCAGTGGAGAATATTCTGGCTTTAAGGGGTAATATTGGATCATTTGGGTCCAAGTTGGAAACTAGCGACAAATTTTTTTTTTTTTATTTTTTGGGTTGGGCCTAGCTTCCCTGCGGTCCGTGATCGGATTAGAATGTACTATTAGATCTTTAAAGATCTATTATAGATTCTGTTTTGATAATTTGAATTGTTAAATGTGTAGAACTCACCGAGTACTATATGTTTATAAAAAATCACATTAATCAGATATTGATAGTTACGTGATCAAATCAATTTTATATTAAAAAAATAAGCGGTAAAAAAATAAACGGTTGACAGAAATCTGATTTGATCACGCAACTATTGATATCCAATCAACTTAAGTTTTTACAAGTATACAGTACTCAACGAGTTCTAGACATTGAACGGTTCGAATTATCGAAACAAGACCTATAGTAGGCCTCTACGGGCCCAATAATACTCTCTAGTGGAGGGAAGCCCAGCCCTTTTTTGTTCAAAATTTTTTTCATGTTAAGAACATTCTTGATCTCGTGTGAGTTGTTTGAATTTGTATATGTCAGTCGTTTAAAAAGTCATAATTTAACCAGTCATATAGACAAACGCCAGTTAACGCAACAATTAATAAAGGTGACAGTCACAATTGATAAGAATGATACTAATCATCCAACCGATCGTCTAGCCACGTCATTCGATGGAATCAAACTCCCTTTATTTTAGTGGATCAAACATTTTCTTTTAATAAATATAGGATAAATTATACTTACACTCCTTTTGTTTTAGGGCTTATTGATATTTTGGCAGACTAATTTTTAAAACCTATTTAATTTCCCAGCCCAATTCAATCCGGCCCACCCATAACTATTTTCATAATGTTAATATTATTTATTTATTCTAATGTAGTTTTTGTTATAATGCATAAGGAAACTTTGTCCTTGAATTGATATATAATGTACAAAAGTCTCTTATACTGTGAGCATCTCCACCCCATTTTAACCCTGTTGGAAAAATAATGTTATTTAGGCTTATTTTGGGCTAATTTTGAGCTCAAAATTGAGTGGGCCCCAAACATCTTTTGGGGTGGGTCCGAAGAGGTGACGTGTTCCTTGTCGCGTGGTAAGTCATACGGTGAAAACAGTTCGTCAAAACCATTTATGAGTGAATGGAAACTTGACGTCATTTTCGGATTCGTGGAATAGATGGTTAAAAAAGTAAATGTGGGTTTCTTTGAAATAGGTTGTCCCACATTGAAACTTTAAAAGAGGCTTTATGTGTATATAAGCTCTAGCCTACAACACTTGGGTTGGGCCCCAAGGGACACCCCAAGTTTGTAGAAGGGAGGAGTTATGGACAATGTGAATCTTAGCCCAAACCACCACACGCGCGCGTGCCGCCGCCGCCCGTCCGTTCAAGCACGATGGTGGGTCGAGTCGGGTCTTAAGATTAATTTATTTGAATTTTTCCTAAATTTCTTGCAGGAAAAATTAATTTGAATTTGAAATTCAAATTGTTGTCCCTCTTCCTCATTCCTCAACAAATTCAATTTTCGAACAGTTTTTAACTACCGAAACTGTCCAGCAGTTTCCAGACTATTTTCCAGACAGATTCAGTTACATAACTGTTGTGAATCTATTTGAAATTCAAACTATATCTGTTTGAAACAAAGTTGCACCTGTTCGGTTTAAACTCATACCTGTTCGGACAGCTTTTTGTGCCTATAAATACTTGACATTTCCAGCAGTCTTGAATATCCGAAAATCAGTTTGCAATTTTCATATTGCTGTCCAGAATTTTCTCCTTTGCATTTTAATCTTCATTATAGTTTTAGAGATAAAATAAAGAGAGTATAAGAACACAAGGTTCTAATTCGCCGTACAAATTTGTATGGAGTGCTACTACAAGTTTGTGAAGATCACTATATCCTGAGAGATAGACGCCATTGGTCCGTAAGCACCGAAGCGGGGCGAATATGTCTTAAGGACAGAGTGTCACACACTCGACTTGGTCTTTTATTTTTTTTTTTATTCGGTTGGATAAAATAAATTCTGTAAGTTATTTATTTTATTTATTTGTTTCAGTTTCAATTTATTTTATTTACACAGAAGATTGTTCCAACAATCTTAAGACAGATTAGAATTATTCTGTTTACAGAATTTTTCGTTTGTTTCCCTTTCTCTTTTTTCTTTTAAGAAAATTATTTTCTGTGGATTTACAAAATAATATTCTGGTTAGAAAAACAAGTAGTGATTATATGCTATTTGACAGATAGTAGTAATATACTATCTATTTTCTTTGACAACTAGTAGTAATATACTGGTGTCATTAACAATTCAGAATATTTTGTGGAATTTTGTTTTAGAAATTAATTTTGGTTTTTTAGAAATTATTTTCTGAGTGTTCTTTAATTAAAAATAAATTAAGTTTTAATTATTGAAGTGTTACAGAAATTTAATTTTCTGTGAAGTGGAATTAATTGGTTAAATAAAATTTTATTTTATTTCCAAATTAATTAGAAAATAAAGTTACATTTCTTGTTTCTTTTTTTTTACAAAATGTTTAATTTGTGAATTTGGTTTAATTTTCTGTGTAGTATAAATTCTAATTATAATTTTGTTTTATATTTTGAATGAATGGCTACTGAAACAAATGCTCAAACAAGTACTATTGTGTGGCGGCAATTGCGCCAACCCCCTCATGTTGTGACAGTACGGTAAATATGGGTTCATGAGAAGCCAGAGAGAGTTCTCAGGTACTGATTTTAAAAGATGGCAACAGAAAATATTGTTCTATCTTCCAACTCTGAACCTGGCTCGTTTCCTCTGTGAGGATGCTTCTATTTTGAAAGAGGATGAAACCGATCGGCAAGTGGTTGCTGCGGTCGATGCCTGGAAACATGCTGATTTCCTTTGCCGGAACTACATCTTGAACGGGACTTGACAATGCATTATACAACGTCTATAGTCCTATCAAGACAGCAAAGGAACTATGGGGTCTTTGGAGAAAAAATATAAAACGGAAGATACCGGCTCAAAGAAATTTGTGGTTGCCAAATTCCTGGATTTTGTAATGGTTGATTCTAAGACTGTGATCAGCCAAGTTCAAGATCTCCAACTCATTTTGCATGACATTCACGCAGAAGGCATGTCTCTCAATGAATCCTTCCAAGTTGCAGCCCTAATTGAGAAATTACCACAAGGCTGGAAGGAATTCAAAAACTACCTCAAACACAAGCGCAAAGAAATGTCTTTGGAAGAATTAATTGTGCGTTTGAGGACTGAGGAGGACAACCGCAATTCTGAAAAGCGGGCTGGTAAGCATCCTATGGAGTCTAAGGCAAATGTGGTGGAACATGCTTCAAAAACCAAGAAACGAAAGTCTTCTGGAGAAAGTTCATCACAAGGCTCTAAAGGGGGGGAAAATAAAAAGTACAAGTTTAATGGCAAATGTTACATCTGTGATAAAGAGGGACATCGGGCCAGAGATTGCTGTAGCAAAGGCAAAAGCAAAAAAAGAACAAGCTAGAAGTCTGCTCAAGCCCATATGACCGAAGTGGACAATATTTCCAATGGTATAGATGACATCAATCTTTCTGCAGTTGTTTTCAAAGCAAATCTTGTCAGAAATCCTAAAGAATAGTGAGTGGACACTGGTGCTACTCGCCATATCTGTGCCGACAAAAAGATGTTCACATCTTATTCTGTAGTGGACAACGGTGAACAACTTTTTATGGGCAACTCCTCAACTTCCAAAGTTGAAGGACAAGGAAAGATTGTACTTAAGATAACATCAAGAAAGGAACTCACTCTCAACAATATGCTGCATGTACCGGACATTCGCAGGAATCTTGTTTCCGGATCTTTGTTGAGTAAGAATGGGTTTAGGCTAGTGTTTGAGAGTGATAAATTTGTACTTACTAAGAATGAGATGTATGTAGGAAAATGTTACATGTCTGATGGCCTTTTCAAGTTAAAAGTAATGACCGTTGTACCCTCAGTTATTAATAAAAATACATCTTCTTCTTACTTGCTTGAGTCTTCAAATTTATGGCATGGTAGACTACGACATGTTAATTATGGATCTTTGCGTAGATTAATTAATATGGAATGTTTACCTAAATTTGACATTGATTCAAATCATAAATGTGAAATTTGTGTTGAGGCAAAATTATCTAAAACTCCTTTTCATTCAATTGAAAGAAGTACGGAACCACTTGAATTAATTCATAGTGACATTTGTGATTTTAAATCAATTCAAACCAGAGGTGGGAAAAAATATTTTATCACTTTTATAGATGACTATACTAGATATAGTTATATTTATTTAATTCGAACCAAGGATGAAGCTTTGAAAATTTTCATTCAATATAAGAATGAAGTTGAAAATCAACTTGGTAAGAAAATCAAAAAACTAAGAAGTGATAGAGGTGGTGAATATGAATCACCTTTTAGGTGAATTTTGTAAAGAACATGAAATAATTCATCAAACCACCGCTCCTTACTCACCTCAGCAAAATGGAATTGCTGAAAGGAAAAATAGAACTTTAAAAGAAATGATGAATGCCATGTTAATAAGTTCTGGATTACCTTAGAACTTGTGGGGGGAAGCAATACTTTCTGCAAATTATATTTTAAATAAAGTACCCTGAAAAAAAATGAATCAAACACCTTATGAATTATGGCATGGAAGAGTACCAGCCTACAACTACTTAAAAGTGTGGGGTTGTTTGGCTAAAGTGGCTGTTCCTAATCCTAAAAAGACTAAGATAGGTCCTAAAACCATTGATTGCATTTTCATTGGTTATGCCAAAAATAGTAGTGCGTATCGGTTTTTGATTCATAAATCAGAACATTTCGAAATGCATGTAAATACTATTATTGAATCTTGGAATGCATCTTTCTTTGAACATGTATTTCCAAATAAGACTGGCCAAGAGACTAGTAACAATAAAAGATCTCATGATGCTATTACTAGTCAGGATCAAGAACAAGAGTTAGATCAAAATGAGGAAGAGGAACCTAGGCGTAGTAAACGTGCTAGAACCTCAAAATCTTTTGGTCCAGATTTTCTAACATATTTGTTAGAAAATGAACCTTTAACTTTTAAAGAGGCTATGTCCAGTCCTAAGGCTCCTTTATGGAAAGAAGCTATCAATAGTGAAGTTGAATCCATCTTGCAAAATCACACTTGGGAATTGGTGGATTTGCCACCAGGTTGTAAACCTCTTGGGTACAAGTGGATTTTCAAAAGAAAATTGAAAGCGAATGGATCAATTGACAAATACAAGGCAAGACTTGTGGTCAAAGGTTTTAGACAAAAAGAAGGTCTTGATTACTTTGACACATACTCACCGATTACTAGAATAACATCCATTAGAATGCTAATTGCCATTGCATCTCTATACAATCTAGAAATTCATCAAATAGATGTGAAAACCGCTTTCTTAAACGGTGAGTTAGATGAAGAAATTTATATGGAACAACCAAAAGGTTTTTCAGTTCCAGGAAAAGAAAAGAAAGTGTGTAAATTGGTTAAATCATTATATGGTTTAAAACAAGCGCCAAAGCAATGACATAAGAAATTTGACAAGACAATGATGTCAAATGGATTCAAAATTAATGAGTGTGACAAATATGTTTATATTAAAAACACGGACAAAGGTTATGTTATTGTATGTCTTTATGTAGATGATATGCTCATCATAGGTAGTAATAATGATATGATTAAAACTACTAAGAAAATGTTGAATAAACATTTTGACATGAAGGACATGGGCTTTGCTGATGTAATTCTTGGTATGAAAATTACCAAAACATCAGAAGGTTATGCTTTGTCACAATCTCATTACATTGAGAAAATACTTGACAAATTCAGCAAAGATGATTATCATCTTGCTAGAACACCTATAGATGTTAATTTGTTTCTATCTAAGAATGTACAGGAAAGTATTTCTCATTAGAGTATGCCCAAATTATTTGAAGCTTAATATACTTGATAAACTGCACTCGCCCGGATATAGCTTATGCAGTAAGTAAATTAAGTAGATATACGAGTAATCCGGGAGTAGAACACTAGAAAGCAATTATAAGGGTTCTAAGATATCTCCGATTTACTCGTAACATTGGGCTAAATTATACTAGATATCCAGCAGTACTTGAAGGATACTGCGATGCAAATTAGATATCGGATACTAGAGACTCAAAGTCCACCAGTGGGTATGTCTTTACTCTTGGTAGGGCGGCTATATCTTGGAAATCTTCCAAACAGACTTGTATTGCTAGGTCTATTATGGAATCAGAATTCATAGCTTTAGACAAAGCAGGGGAAGAGGTAGAATGGCTTCGCTACTTCCTTGAAGATATTCCAATTTAGCCAAAACCGGTGCCTGCTATATGCATACATTGTGATAGTCAATTAGCAATTGGTAGATTACAGAGTCATATATATAACGGTAAGTCACGACACATTCGTCGTTGACATAACACCGTGAGACAACTACTCTCTACTGGAATTATTTCCATTGAATATGTGAAGTCTAAAGACAACATAGCGGATCCACTAACCAAAGGGTTAGCAAGAGAGTTAGTTGAGAATTCATCAAGGGAAATGGGACTTAAGCCTATAAAATAAGAGTTACCACAACGGCAACCCAACCTAGTTGACTGGAGATCCCAAGATCTAGGTTCAAAGGGACAACCGAGTTGTGTATGACTCGGAAGGATCACTGGGGAGTCCAACTCCTACCCATTTCTATGATGAAATAGTGATGTCTGCAGCATTTTAGGTTAAGTAAAATTTTAATGATTCTTATATCTAGGTATATCTAGTGGAGTATGGCAATATACTCTTCATAAGAATCACCTATATGAGTGTGAACTAGGCTGGTTCTATGAGATTTGTGAAGGGCTACAAGTCTTTAAAGCACTCATGAAAGACCAGGTTGTTCAAGGCCAAAATGAACACAATAGTGAGAACTAAAATGTGTCTGGGGATATGCTGTGTGAGTTCTATTGTCTTGGTTTACACAAATGGCTGAACAGTTCAAGACATCATATTCACTGGTTAGCTAGTAAATCCGATAGTGTCTCACAAGAGAAGGTTCAAAGCCAAAAGATACCTATCCTTTGCAGAATATTTCCAATTTCTGTACGCTGATTGTTGGAAAAATTGTGTAATTTAGGCTTATTTTGGGCTGGCTTTGAGCCCAAAATTGAGTAGGTCCCAAACGTCTTTTGGAGTGGGTCCGAAGAGGTGACGTGTTCCTTGCCGCGCGGTAAGTTACACAGTGAAGACAGTTTGTCAAAACCATTTTTGAGTGAATGGGAACTTGACATCGTTTTCGGGTTCGTGGAATAGATAGTTAAAGAAGTAAATGTGGGTTTCTTTGAAATAGGTTGTCCCACATTGAAACTTTAAGAGAGCTTTTATGTGTATATAAGCTCTAGCCTACAACACTTGGGTTGGGCCCCAAGGGACACCCCAAGTTTGTAGAAGGGAGGAGTTATGGATAATGTGAACCTTAGCCCAAACCACCACACGCGCGCGCGCCGCTGCCGCCGTCCATCCGGGCGCGGGTGTGGGTGGTAGGTTGGGTCGGGTCTTAAGATTAATTTTTTAGACAAAATTTATTTGAATTTTTCCTAACTTTCTTGCAGGAAAATTAATTTAAATTTTGTAATTTGAATTTGAAATTCAAATTCTTGTCCCTCTTCCTTATTCCTCAACAAATTCAATTTTTGAATAGGTTTTTAACTACCGAAACTGTCCAGCAGTTTCCAGACTGTTTTCCAGACAGATTCAGTTTTATAACTGCTGTGAATCTGTTTGAAATTCAAACTATATCAGTTTGAAACAAAGTTACACCTGTTCGGTTTAAACTCATAACTGTTCGGACAGCTTTTTGTGTCTATAAATACTTGACATTTCCAGCAGTCTTGAATATCCGAAAATCAGTTTGCAATTTTCATATTGCTATCCAGAATTTTCTCCTTTGTATTTTAATCTTCATTCTAGTTTTAGAGATAAAATAAAGAGAGTATAAGAACACAAGGTTCTAGTTCGCCGTACAAATTTGTGTGGAGTGCTACTACAAGTTTGTGAAGATCATTGTATCCTGAGAGATAGACGCCATTAGTCCGTAAACACCGAAGCGGGGCGAATCTGTCTTAAGGACATAGTGTCACACACTCAACTTGGTCTTTTATTTTTTTTATTCGGTTGGATAAAATAAATTCTGTAAGTTATTTATTTTATTTATTTGTTTCAGTTTCAATTTATTTTATTTACATAGAAGATTGTTCCAACAAACCCAAGGCAGTAGCGCACTTGGTAAAGGCCTGAAGGCTAAGATCTCAAGTTTTAAGTTCGAAACTTCTAAAACGTAACGCAGTTGGCTAAGAGGTTAAACCTTAAATTATTATTACCACAACACTTAATGTGAGTTCGACGTTTCCCGTTACGCAAGCCCTATTTTAAGCGAAACTTGTCTTGGAACAAGTTCTCAGGTGATAGTCTTTTACTTGGAGTGGACAATAGAACACCTTAGTAGGGGTGTTCGCGGTTCGAATTTGGACGGTTTATGGATCGGTTTAGACCCGCCTGTATCTATACGGTTTGGGAAAAAGACAACCCGCAACCGCCCGCAATGCGGTTTGCGAATTGCACTTTTTTCTCCAAAAATTTATTTTTGAACCTTATTTTTTTCCCATTTTGTAAATATTTATTTCGGGCCCTTTTCTCCTCATTTTCTAAAATGCTCCAACATTAATAATTAATGAATTAAAACTTATAAAATTAAAAACACAACAAAATCAATTCGTAACACAAATAAATCATTCAAAATCTTAAATCAAATCATAAACTAACACAAGCACATATTTCAAAATCCTAAACTAGAACTCCATATTCATTAAGGAATTTAAAATTCCAAATCACACTTTATCCAGGACAAGTTCAATTATGTAACAATAATAATATGATCAGTATTTATTCAGTTTCAGTTGATATAATGTTATTAGCAAATGTAATGTTAGAGTAAATTCAAATAATAAAGGGTGTTTTGTTTTGGGCAAAAATATATAGGTGGGATATAGGAATGAAATCAACGGTTAAGATAAAAAAAAAAATGAAAAATAAAAAAAGAGTGCGGGCGGGTTCTTGCAGGTGAGGTTTAAACTCGCAACCTGCAAACATGCTATATTTCAAACCGCATCCGCACGCATTGTATTTGCGAAACCGCCCATTTGTATGCGGGTTGGGCCTTTTTGCAGATCAGATAAACCGTTGCCCACCCCTACACCTTAGTGTTCTCTACAAAAGACACTGTCTTTAACCTGTAAGAGAGTGGAATGATTTTCTTGTGACAAAAAAAAATTCTCTACCCCATGTTTCAAATCTACTATAGCAAGCCTATATAAAGAGATGGGGTAAGAAACATAACAATCACTATTATGCAATCATTGGGATTCATTTTAGGATTTGTTTTGATAATTTGAACTATTTATATTTTAGAGTAAATCGATTAAAACATACTTTTAAAAAATTAAGTTAATCAAATATCGTTAATCATTTCATTGAATTGCATTTGTATCTATAAAAATAAATAGCAAATGTGATTTAGAGTATATAAACTGAATACAAATACAATTCGATAAAATGATTTACGATATCCGATTAATTTAATTTTTTTGTAGATATATTTCATTAGGTGTATTTTAAAAAGTAAATAATTTGAATTATCAAAATGTGTCTTAATACACCATAATGGATTTGAGGCATGGCGTGGAAATGCTCTTACTCTAAGAGACTTGTGTATAATGTACATCATACTACCATCTAGGGTTGTGCAAAATACCGCCCAATCCGTTAAAACCGCACTGATCCGCATCTATTCGCACTGCTTTAACCGCTAATTGCGGTTTAAACTTTAAAATTTATAATCCGCCAACCGAACCGCTCCGCTCCGCTCTGCTATAGTTAGTACATATATATTTTTTAACCTCCAATGAAATATCAATGTAAAAATGAATATGAGAGAGATTTAAGATATGAAATTTATTACAAATTAGTGGTTATATATATGAAACATATTATGTAAAATTACTTTGTGTTATATATCTAAAAAATATTATACAAATTGGTGTTATATATTATGCAAATGTATTGAGAGGGAGATTTATAATCTGGCTTTGGACCGTGGAAGAGGTCGAACAGGTCAGGGCCGAGCATGTTTGGGCCGAGATCACTTGGGCCTGATTTGGAGTGGGATTTGCTCGGTCGAGGCCCAGCCCCGGTCTAGGCCGAGCTAACTGGGGCTTCTCTGGAGGTGATCTTGCTCGGTCGAGGCCCAGGCCTGAGGTCCGTGGCCATGTGATTGACCGAGCTCCCCCGGATTTGGACTTGCTGGGCCGAGATGAGCATCTGCTACACAGGTTTTGGGGGAGCATGGTTAGCTCGGTGGTAAAGTCTTCTGTTCACCGGCTCGGCTTATCTTAAACTCGGTTATGCCGGAATGCTACCGAGTTCGGTTGTTATGGAGCTCGGCGAGTGGAGCACTCGGGCACGTTACGTAGCACGAACGTGGAGGGCCGAGGTGATTCTGTCGATCTGCCGAGATCCCGTTAATGTTGTCTAGCGGTTTGGTTAGGTGGTGATTGCGGGATTTGTGCTGACAGATGGGAGAGCAGCTCCACGTGTCAAGAGACTAATGGGAGCAAATATAAGCGCAGAAAGTATATAAGCTTGACTGCGCCCCCCATGCGGAGGATGGAACATCATTTGGTGAGAATAACCTAAACACTCAACTATCTCCTCTCTTTCTCTCTCTATCTGAGTGCGTGCTAACTTGACTGTCGGAGGGGTTTTCCGGCCACACACTGCCAGGTAGCTTACCGTCGTTGTGTTCGCAGGTCGATCGGACAGATAAGGAGCTTGGTAGAAAGGAGTACGGGCTTCGCTGAATATTTGCACCCCGTACAATTGGCGCCGTCTGTAGGAAGAGTTCAACAGACAAAACCTTGTCTTCCAAGCTCATCTGATCGTCTTCCATGGCGAACAACGACGAAGTACCGTTGTCCGCCATTGATGGTGTCACCCCGGAGTCAGCGAGACGAAGAGACAGACTCCCCGCCGTTCTAAACATGGCGGACCTGGAGACTTCCCCAGGAGGACATTCAAGAGACGCGCGTGATAAGCACGGTATAAGTTTTGGTAACTCTCAGAGCCCAGACGGGCACCAGCGGCGAAGAGAATCGCATGCTAGGAGTCTGGAGCACAAGTTAAGGGACCAAGACGCCGTCATCTGGAGAATGGCGGCGGAAATGGAAGATCTCAAACGGCATGTCAAAGGGAAGCGTGTTGCTGGAGTGGGAGACTACAGTGAGCGCACCCAACCACGCCGTTCAGGCAGTCAGAGCCAGCGGCACACTCCCTCCATTTCTATCACCAGAAGTTACAGGGTTGGAGAATCCGACGTGCTTGTAGAGAAGTCTAGCGCGCTGTAGACACCCCATTTTTGACCATCCTCAAGACTTGGACGTCATCGTTTGAATACTCGATGATCATCCATGTTCGTGTTCGTTTTGAGTTCCCGGAGGTCTTAGCCGCGCACTTTGCCTCAAGATCTCTCAACTTGTCTGTTTTGTGCTTGGTTATGGACCAAACACATGTGTTTTTTTGCTTTGAGGGAAGAGGGTGGCTTGTTGGCCATTTTCTCAACCCGCCGGCCAAGGCCTGAGACCCCTTTTTCTTGCCATCGGCCAATAGTGTTGGCCAATCGGCACTATGTTTGGTCGGCCGGCCTTTGTTTTGGTCGATTGGCCACATTTTCTGGCCGAGGCCTTTTCTTTTCCTTTTTCAGGCATTGTGCATGCCAGCTGTACCAGCTGGTGAGCACAGACTCTGCCCTCCATACACGTGTATGGAGGGATTTGAGCCTTGTTTAGCTTCTCTTGGAAGCTTTGCAAAATTGGATTTCTATAAAATGAGGGCCTCCTCTCCCTTTCCAGAGGTTCAGCCAACTGATATAAAAGTTAGATATACCTCTCTCTCTATATCTCCCTCTCTCTAGATTTGTGTGTGTGTTTGAGCTCAAAAGTGTGTTTTGTTCTTACTATTGTACACAAACACCTAGCACTACACTATCCTTGGTTGCTGAGGCACTAGAAGGTTGATTTCAGAGTTTTTGAGTTGGTTTTGATCCAAGAAGGGTGCTGGAGTTGATGTTCTTGAAGTGTTCTTCAAGAGTGAGTCAACTTGCTTTTGATACCCCATTTTGGCTTAAGCTTTTACACATACTTCTATATTGTTTTAAGCTTGACTCTAAACTACAAAAATTTCTATTTTTGTATGCTAAATATGTTTGTTTAAGGTTACTTTTGGGTTGGGGATTGTCTACCCCCTCGTAGGCCTTGTTTGGCCTCTTTTTGTGCCTTCCTCTTTGGGCTTTGGAACCCTTTTGTTTTGACCTTCTCACCACTGAAATCCAGAGGATTTTTAGTGGTGGAGAAGTGGTTTTGAGGTCTTGTATAGGGGAGGGACACCCCCCTCCCTTTGTGTCTCATTTGCTTGCATTGTTGGCTCACCATAGTAGCATGTTTGCTTAGCATGTTTTGGCCCCATTTCAGCAAGTTTTTGGTGTTTTCTTGGCATGATATACCTCTGTTTTAAGTTGGTTTGTCGGCCTATTGCATGCATCATACACTTGCCTTGCAATCCTCTCATTTGCCTAAACATGTATCATGCATTTCCACCATCATGCTTGCATGTTTTAACTTAACTTTGAGAAGTTTTTAGCCTTGTTTCAACATGCTTAAGCTCTGTTTGGGGTTGTCTTGGTCATGCTTACCATGCTTTGTATAGCCACCATGCATTCTAGCTTGTTAGCTTTGGGTGTGTGAGTCATTAGCATGCTTTACTTGGGTCATTTCAGTGATTTGGTATCACTTGTCATGTCATTTCAGTCCATGTTTCATGCTTGTGTGCTTGCATTTGTCATCCTTTCAATGCTTTGAAGAGTTGGTGTCTTATGCTCCATATTTGGGTCATTGTGCATGTCTCCATGATTAGGTCTTTGGGATGTCATCTCATTGGGTTTCGGGGCTTATTTTGACATATTATAACTCTGTTTTTTTCATTGCATAATCCATGCCATGAGTGGTTGTGATAGATGTAGTGTAATGCTTCCTTTGTAGCCTTGCATGCCCCTTGTTTGTGCCCATCTTTTTAGCATGTTTTGGCCTTATCACGTGCATGTTCTAGCCTTGTTTTGGCTTGCCCTAGGACTGTTTTAAGTCCCCTTGGCCCTTTGGGGCTTGGTTGATATAGCCATGGTGTGAGCCCCTTGACTAGCTTTGACCATTGGGTCTATTGGCATGCTATGCTTCGCTTGTGCATATGATTTGGCATCATTCCTCCCATGATTTCAGAGTTCGTGGCATTATCACATTATCATGTTCATCCCTTCTCGCTCATGCTTGAGAGTTGTATCCTTATGCCTGTTAGTAATATAATATAGTGCCTAAATATAGTGCAACTTTCGGCTAATATAATATGTAATACAGTGCATTGCTTTTGGATTGTTTTCGGCTCTTTTCATCATGAGCCATCATTGTCCATTATCTGGAAGGATTGTATCTTCTCCTATATAAGGAGCCCCTCACCATTTGTAATATATAACATTCAATACAGATTATATTAATCAATTGAATACATACAATTTATTCTCTCTGTATTTCTCTCTTTATACATTGAATTTAACATGGTATCAGAGCTATAAGATTTAGGCCTATATTTCTTTCTTCCCGACGGGCAGCTGGCCGGCAACCTTGCCTTCGCTGTCCGCTGGAGTTTTTCAACACATACCACGAACACATACCAGAAACTCTTCTTTCTTTGTTTCCTCATCTTCATTGTCACTAATTTCTTTCTCTGTGGTCTTCTCTGTCCAGAGGTAGATTGGGTAGCTAATGAACTCAGAGTGCTTCTTCACAAGTTCCTTCAACTTGGACATACTCCCTGCATTGGAGTTGGCGGATGCATGTTCATCCCCATCAAAATCATCAACCATTGAATGTGTGTATCCAGCGATGCAATCAGTTTTCCCATTTTGCGTAGCCTTATACATGCGCAAGGGATGCCTTATGATGACTTCTTTTTTGGTCTCTCATGATTCACAGATCTGATCTCATCTTCACTTGCATCATCATCAACTGCAGCCAACCTGTATTCATTTCTTTTGGTGGACTTCAATTTAGATCCACCATTACAGTAAAGTTTGTAAACCAGTAACTCCTCGTCTTCCATCACCACAGACCCACCAGCTTCTCGATCCCTCCGCCGTGCACGGCGTCAACAAGTTCTCCGATCTCACTCCGGCGGAGTTCCGCCGCAATTATCTAGGCCTCAAGCAGCGCCACGCACCACATCACATCACAGTTTACATCTCCACCCACTTTATCACCCACTATGTCAACTTGTGGGTCATATACTTGGCCATGCTACTGGATCATACAGCGGTTGGTTTAATTCACCGCTACTTACCAGCACCACCTAGTCAACCCAACTCCTTCAAGGCTGACCTCTTTCTCTCTTTCGCTTGGGTTCTCTCTCTCTCTCTCAAAAGCAGCAATTACCTCATCAAAATGGTTTAACAACTTGTCCACTTTGCACCATCGGCTGAATTCAAGATCTACTACACTCCACTTTGCACCATACCATCCACCAACTTTTGTCCCCCTCTTTCTTTTCTTTTTATTTTAATAATGACCCCCACTCAACTTTCTTTTATTTTAATATATATATATATATATATATATATTTTTTATAATATCTTTCCCGTATCCCTACCATTATGTCCACTTTTCAACACATCATTCCCATTTTTTTTTAAAAAAAAAAAACTCAACTTTAATTTTTTATTTTATTTTATATTTTTACTTTTCATCATCACATATTTTTTATTATATATTATATTCAAATACCAGCCCACAGATTCCAACCAACTTCTGATTTTTCAACTCTTTATTTCATTTCATTCCATACAACACAACCAAAAAAAAATAAAAATCCATTCACAACCAACTCGTTTTTCATTCCACAAACTTGTCATTTCTTCATGCCGGGATCAACCCCGATCACAATTTTACACCACAACCGAAAAAAAAAAAAAAAAAAAAAAAAAAAAATCCTATCCCAAACACCGGCCTTACTTTTTTGCCTCTTCCACTACTCTCTTCTTCTTACCTCAGTCTTGGGCGTCCCTTGACGGCACTGCCTCCGTGTTTCCCACGCCGCCGAGCACGTTCACTTCCCGTCACTCCTCAAATGCCACATATGGCGGACCTCCGAATTGGAACATAACGGTGGCTTTCCGCTTCAGCTCTTTGTTTTCCGCCTTCAACACACATATCTCTGCTCGCGTATCCTTATACATGCGCTGGAGCAGAGCCAGTTGGGCGTTTAACTGCTGCACCTTATTTGTCCTACTCTGAAGCCGGTGCGACAAGTTTGTGACCGCAATCATGGTCTCAACACATGACTTCAATGTATAATGATTGGCCTCAATATCTGATTGCGCTGCCATTATTTGCTCCACAGACAGCATAGGAAAGTTCAACGGAGCAAAACCAGGGGCGCTTGGTTGAGGTTCAAGGACAACCGCACTGGTTATCTCTCTTGTGGACTCGTTGAGGTCTGGAAAGAGAGTGAGCGGACCATGGAAAGAAGAGGCCATGTTCTAAGTTGCTGAACGGGAAGAAGAGGCCATGTTCTGGGTTGCTGAGTGTTTCAGAGAAGCAGCAATTTCAGACTGGTAATGTCAGAAAGGGTTGGTTGCAGAGTGTTTCAGAACGAAGATGTTCAGAGGTTTCAGACTAGTTTGGTTTACACAGCCTCCGCCTCAGTTTATATGACAATGACGAACGAGGACGACAGACGCTCTGTCGGTCCGTGCAACCGCGGTGTCGCGCGCCTTTTGATGGCTCGCCGCTCGACAATTTCTGCCGGGCATGACTTTGATGATTGGGCGCGCTTTTTGAGGGCGCGACTTTGAGGGCTCGATATATTATACATGTATATCTTTGGGCAGCCTCTATACACCAAACATACAATGTATTCTACATTGGGTCCGACAAGACTCTGTAAACTGTCCCGATATTGATTCCGGTTAGCTTCTACAAGAGTCCGGCAAGACTACGTAAACTGTCCTGACATTGATTCCGATTAGCTTCTACATGGGTCCGGCAAGACTCTGTAAACTGTCCCGACATTGATTCCGGTTAGCTTCTACAAGGGTCCGGCAAGACTCCGTAAACTGTCCTGACATTGATTCCGATTAGCTTCTACATGGGTCCGGCAAGACTCCGTAAACTGTCCCGACATTAATTCCGATTAGCTTCTACATGGGTCCGGCAAGACTCCGTAAACTGTCCCGACATTGATTCCGATTGGCTTCTATATGGGTCCGGCAAGACTCCGTAAACTGTCCCGACATTGATTCCGGTTAGCTGCTACAACGTCCGAACATGACCATACAGTGTCTTCACCAACGGTCTGACACGACCATACGTGTCCTATCCTATTTATTTTATTTTATTTCGTTTTTGTTACTTCTCTCCAAACTCAAGTTGGTTGGTTCCTATCCTCCTTGAGTTTGAGGGAGGCTGTTAGTAATATAATATAGTGCCTAAATATAGTGCAAACTTTCGGCTAATATATATTGTAATACGTGCATTGCTTTTGGATTGTTTTCGGCTCTTTTCATCATGAGCCATCATTGTCCATTTGTCTGTAAGGATTGTATCTTCTCCTATATAAGAGCCTCACCATTTGAATATTAACATTCAATACAGATTATATCAATCAATTGAATACATACAATTTATTCTCTCTGTATTTCTCTCTTTATACATTGAATTTAACAATGCCTAGGTGGTAGGCCATTACATTTGCATGTTTATTGTGCATCTCATTCCATCATTCCTTGGCACTATTGGCCACTGATTTTGGACATGACTGAGGTCTATCCATCTTTAGTTTAAGTCCATCATCATGTTGTTCAATGTTGCATGCTTGTCTACCTTTGCATGCATACATGTTTGTATATCTAGTTGCGTCTTGCATGTTTGTTAGTTGCATCTTGTCACATGTTAGCTTAGGTTGCATTACATTTGCATGTTCGCTACTTAACCTTATGTGTATTCGTGTCATATTGCATTTGGCATGCTTATGTCGCATTACATTAGTTGCATGTTTTGCATTGTATTGGCTAACATGCATTGCATTTTGTTTGGTTTGGGTGTCAAACCAAACATGAGGAACGAGGGACGTTCGTACTTGAAGTGACGAAACGTCCCTCAATCCTCGGCGCCGACGCTCTTGATCAAGCATGATAGAGTTCTAGGCATTCATACGTGTTGTTGCATTCATTCCACATTGATTGCACACTTGGCACCATTCGGCCATCATGCGTTTGAAATACGCGATTGGTGGCCGAGGGTCGAGAGCCATACTCCCTTGAGTTCATAGCATGAATAGGAGAGTGGCTGTGTGCACACATTGTCTTGTAAATGCCTTGCCATGCACTGTCTGTCCTCTCTGCAGCAAAAACAGTTTTCTGCAGGAATTAATGGTTGGTCGGCCATCTTCATCGCCGGCCGGCTACAAAAATCCAGCTGATGGCCTCACTTTTGGTCGATGACCATCTTTCCATGGCCGGTGGCATCACAAAATGCTCAGGGAGTGGTTCAGAAGCAGCCTTGGGACTTGTGCAGCTTTCAGAGGCATAAAACAGTGCAAACAGAGGCAACATGTGACATGGCAATGGGTTTCCGAGCAAGGCGAATCAAGCATGCATCATCCAATCATTTCGAGGCAGAGCTGCGGCGGCCTCTTTAATTTCATACTTAGATTGTTTTGTAATTAATTTGTTAATTAATTTAAAGGTTTTTTGTAATATTTAATTAGCTAGGGTAGTTAATTAATTATTCGGTTTGATTATTTTCAGATCCTCCGGTCGAGAGGACGAATTTTGTAATAAGTGTGCGTGCGTGTGTGAATGTCTTCCAACCCCACGTCTTTCTCCCTTTTTACTTACCTGCTTTTAATGATGATTGTTTTAGGTCATGTTTTCAATTAGCATACTTATGTCAGCATGTTTGCATACATTCATTCGTATTGCACGCACCGGGCTCGGCGCATCATACTAATTGCATAGTATTTCAATTCCAACTTGAATACGTGTATCGAGTTGTCGCATTTCACATGCCATTCTTAGATTAGCCGAGCATATTCTAGTTGCATTTTGCATATGTTGCATTAGCCATCTTAACATGAACTAGGATCATGCATGATTTCCAACTAGTTTCTTGTTTTGGCTCGGAGTACACTGTGAGTGTCTATGCTTTAGGATCTTGCATGTGTGTAAGTGTTAACATGATAGCACGCTTAGCATGAGGCTAATTACTTATGTGATATAACTGCCTGAATGCCTGTGGGTGAAGGTTGGATTGCTTGAATTGGGATAATTCATTGAAATCCGTGATTTAGCCTACTTGCGAGTAGCAAACTTCAAACCGCCTTCCAAACAAACGGATATGCAATGCTTTGCTCCAAATTAAGCGATCTAGTCTATACTTGTGTGTTGTGCGCATCACCTAGTAATTCTAGCTAATTAACCAGAATAACAACGCATGTGTTTTTAAAAAACGAGATATCATGTTAGTAGAGGCCGATCTTTGATCGGGCGAGCGGGGGTGCTCATAGCTGACCTTCCCCAATCGTACCCAAGTTCCCGAGCCGAGGTAATTTTGGTGATGACGTACACGTGGCCTTAGGCAACGAGTCATGGTTTCCTAAATTTCTCTAAAAATAAAATATTTAGGTGGCGACTCTATATCTGGCAAAGCAATCCATGTTTGGCACTTCTTTCTTAAAAATCAGTTTTCCAAAACGATTTGCCAGATTTGGACTCTTTGGTGATTTATCAATCTTGCATTGCACTTTGCGAGATCAGATTAAGAACCATAACATTTGAGTTCGAACTGTAGTAAGCCCAAATGAACAAAACGGGATTTATTTCCCGGGACGTTCATGGACGTCTACACGCGCAAGATAGTACCTATCAACCCTCACGTCCGGCGACGACGTCGAGGTATTCCTATTCCGCTCGCTCCAAGGACTTACGGGCAGTCTTGAAGGAGCGGGCTCGCCGACGGGAGACTCAAAGGGTACCGGCGCTCCAACGGCTATCTTACGGGGGCCGCGCCAGTGAAGAGGTCATAATGCCACCACCCCGCCCAGCCGTGCCTCTCCCTCTAGACACAGATTTGGCGAGGCTGAACGCCACCCCCTTCTCCCTTGAGATAGAAACCACACCGCTCCCCGCAGGCTTTCACCAGCCCAAGTTTACACTCTACGATGGAAAGACCAATCCATACATGCATGTAAGCCACTTCCGGCAGGTCATGGCCAGACATAGGCGCAATAACGCTCTTATGTGCCTTATCTTCCCGTCGAGTTTAGGCGAGCTGGGCTTGAAATGGTTTGAGAGGCTGCCAGAGGGAAGTATCGAAAGGTGGCAGCAGTTGGCGGAAGCCTTTGTAACTCGTTTCAAGACCAACACTAAAACGTCGAAGGAGGTGGACCACCTTCTCAGTGTCAAAATGGAGTCGAGCGACACACTCAAGACATACAACTCCAGATACTGGGAAACCTTCAATGAGATTTTAGATTGCCCGATCAACCTGGCAATCACCCAATATAAGCGCAGTCTCCCGATCGGACATAGGCTGCGGGACTCGCTTACTATGAACCAGCCGACATCCATGGGCCAACTAATGCAGCGCATCAATGAGCACATCCGAGTAGAGGATGATGCAGCGACGTCCACCACGAAGACAACTCCGGTGGTAACAGACAAGAGGTTGGCCAGCAAGGTGCACGCGGTCGGACAGGAGACTAACCATCCAAATGACCGCGCCGAGGAATCTGACCGAGGGTTGAATCGTCGAAACCGGGGAAGGGGACGTCGGAATGACTGAGATGAATACCCTCGCGATGACGTAGCTGATGCCAACAAAAGGTTGAAAGCTTGGACGGGCATCACCATGGTCTTTAAGATTCCAATCTATCACATATTAGTGAAATCCGTGACGAGGATTACGTCCGGTTTCCTGCTAAGTTAGGCGAGTCAAAAGGGCTTCAATAACCGCGATACCGCCCTGCAGTATCACCGGGAGTGAGGACACCGGACAGAGGATTGTTTGCCTCTGAAACAACACTGGAGGAGTAGTCGCACAAGCCACTTAGATCTTTACATAGATGGGGTGTTAAGGCTGCACACACTGCCCCCGGCTGATCCATTATGGGACCGAGGACTTGGAGGCGCCGCCTCAAGGAGTGGTTAACGTGATCCACGGCATAGTGGAGCCGGCACGTGTATGCGATCTCCGAGGAATGATCAAAAAGGCGGAACACATGAGGGAAGTTCTGTCAGTCCAGCCTGCGGTCAAAAGGGGGAAGACCGAGGAAAAAGACGTGATTAACTTCTCCACAAAGAACCTAGAGCGCATTCAAACGCCACACAACGACGCCCTAGTAGTCATCCTCCGCGTCAAAGAGTTCGATGTCAAACGCATCTTGATAGACCAAGGAAACTCGGTTGAAATTATGTACTACGACACGTTCAAACAACTCAAACTCCGAGACACAGACCTGGCTCCAGCAACTTTGCCACTAGTAGGTTTCAACTTGCAATCGGAGTGGCCTTTGGGAAAAATAATTTTGCCGGTCAAAGCTGGATCCGTGGTCAAGCAGGTAAAGGTTCTGGGTATTGGCAGGTGCCGTCTACTACAATCTGATCCTCGGTAGGGGCGGATTCACGCTATGCAGGTTTGGGTTTTTGTTTTGTAGCGTCGACCTACCACCAGGTTATGAGATTCCCTCGGCTATGGGGGAAATTGAGGAAATTTGGGGAGATCAATTCATGTCGAAGCAATGCTTCGTGGCAGTGAACAGGAGCCGAGCTGTCAAAGCTTCGTGCAAATGATTGAAGGCCCAGAAGACCAGAGTGTCCTTGATGACGTGGGCACCAGGGCCGAAGACAAAGCTGTTGAAGAATTGGTAGAAGTACGGCTCGACACGGAAAATCCAAACAAGTTCTTTTTGCTCGGATCAAGCCTGACCGCTCAAGAAAGGACCGAGATGGTAGAGTTCTTGATGGCAAATATCGAAGTCTTCGCATGGTCGTCCTACGACATGCCTGGCATCGACCCAAGTTTTATTTGCCACCAACTCAATGTTTTCCCTGATGCGCGGCCAGTTATTCAGAGAACAAGGAGATCGGCTCTTCATCACGCCGAGGTAGTCGCGGAGGAGGTAAGAAACTTGCTTGAAGCGCGGGCTATTCAGGAAGTGCACTACCCTCGGTGGATTTCAAACACGGTCGTAGTACCCAAGAAGAATGGGAAGTGGCGAGTTTGTGTTGACTATAAGACAGTCAACCGAGCTTGCCCTAAAGACAGCTTTCCTCTGCCCAGAATAGACCAGCTGGTGGATTTAACGGCTGGACATGAAAGGCTCAATTTCTTGGATGCCTACCGCGGTTATCATCAGATTGCCATGCATGGCCCCGACTGAGAGATAACCTCTTTCACCACTCCAAGGGGACTCTTCTGCTATCGAGTCATGCCTTTTGGTTTGAAGAACGCCGAGGCAACTTTCCAAAGGATGGTGACCAAAATGTTCGCCCCTCTGCTAGGCCGGACGATGGAGGCTTACATTGACGACATGGTGGTCAAAAGCAGGCATCAGGCAGACCACTTGTCCGACCTGGCCGAGATGTTCGCCATTCTCAAACAACACAAGTTACGCTTGAATACGTCCAAGTGTGCCTTCGGCGTGGGATCCGGGAAATTCCTAGGCTTCCTAGTCACAAACCGAGGCATCGAGGTAGACCCCACACAAATCAAAGCCGTACAAGAATTAAAGCAGCCCAACTCAGCGAAGGACGTGCAGCATCTGGCCGGAATGGCCGCCTCGCTTAATCGATTCATAAGCCGGTCATCAAATCGCTGCCGCCCTTTCTTTCAGCTCTAAAATCCAAGTTTTCATGGGATGAAGAATGTGACCAGGCTTTGGCCAAGCTAAAGGCGTATCTGTCTTCTACTCCACTATTGGTGACACCAAAGCCCGGCGAAGAACTCTACCTTTACCTGGCCGTTTCTCAGCATGCAGTTAGCGCAGTGCTTGTCTGGTCAGAAGGCATCCAGAATTTCCCCATCTTTTACGTAAGCAAAACCTTGTTACCGGCAGAGTCGAGATACTTGCCGCTGGAAAAACTTGTCTTGGCCCTGATGATGGCCTCCAGGAAGTTGGCGCACTATTTTCATGCTCACACAATCATCGTTTTGACCGAGTTCCCCCTCAAAGCCTTGTTTGAGTGAGCGGATTTCTCCGGTCGAATCCTCAAGTGGGCGGTCGAATTGGGACAATTCAATGTCAAGTTCCAACCCCGAACTGCCATAAAAGCGCAGACATTGGCCGACTTTGTTGCTGAATTCTCACTTGGAATTCATCCAGTGTGCCCGGTGGATCTTGCCGCGGCAGCCGAAGAGGTGAATGCTGGCTCGCCAGAAATTACACAGCAGGGCGATGTTGGCGTCGCAGAACTTGTGCGCCCCGCTATAGAGCCTCCAGCCGGCATGGTATTGTAGCCCGGTGATGCGACTCCGGACTTGAGCATGGCTGATCAACTTGTTGGGTCCGGTGCTGCATCGCCGAGGGGGGGTAGAATGGAACCAAACAGCAGCGGAGCAGAAACCGAACAGCCGCGCAACCGTGATCCCATCAACCTTGAAGCCTCCTAGGACCCCTCAGAGTGTTGGAAGCTCTTTGTCGGTGAAATGTGGAAACTTTTTGTAGATGGAGCCTCAAATCATCACGGTGCCGGGCTGGGCATAGTTTGATTTCCCCAGATGGTCTGACCATCGAACACTCTATCACACTTGGATTCCCTGCGTCAAACAATGAGGCCGAGTACGAGGCGCTGCTAGCCGGACTTAAGAGCGCGCTTTAGGTACACGCATCCGAGCTGATGGTTTACAACGATTCCCAATTCGTTGTCAACCAGGTGTTTGGGGATTACGAAGCTAAAGATGACAAAATGGCAAAATACCAATCTCTAGTGAGAGAACACATCAAGCGATTCCAGGCAATCAGGGTCCAACAAATTGGCCGGGAAGACAACGGCCGTGCGGATGAGTTAGTCGGTCTGGCTTCCATGGTCGACCGAACATCTCCCAGTCCTCTCCTGATTGAGTATCTTCCAAGGCCAAGTATCAAGGAAACCGAGCTGACAGAGGTACTTTGCACCGAGCTAGGTCCTTCTTGGATGGACCCTATTATCCTCTTCCTCAAGGAGCGGACCCTTCTGGCCGATAAAAAGGAACCGCATAAAGTCTGAGTGAAGTCAGAACGGTTTTGGCTCTCTCCATCTGGCACTTTATACAAGAAGTCTTTCACCGACCCCTATCTTAAGTGTGTACACCCAAACAGCATGGAAGCTTTCCTGTACGAAATTCATGAAGGAATATGCGGCAGTCATATCGGGGGCAGATCTTTGGCCTACCGGGCTATTTCGCAAGGGTATTGGTGGCCGTGCATGCAAACGGACGCTCAGAAATATGTTCGCAAATGTGAGAAGTGCCAGAAGTTCGCCCACCAAATTCACCAGCCGGTCAGAGAACTTTTTCCCCTCACAAGCCCTTGGCCTTTTGCGATGTGGGGGCTGGACATAGTGGGACCACTCCCAACGGCACCAGGCAACCGGAAGTTCTTCATCGCGGCTACGGACTACTTCACCAAATGGGTTGAAGCAGAGCCCTTAGCAACTATCAAGGAGAAAGACGCCAAACGGTTTGTCTGGCAGAATGTGGTAACATGGTTTGCCGTCCCTAAAATTCTGATCTCTAACAATGGCACCCAATTTGACGGGTGCCTATTCAGAGGATTTTGTGGAGAATTGAATATTGAATTCTACAACTCCACCCCGGCTTACCCGTAGTCCAACGGCCAAGCCGAAGCATCAAACAAGACCATTCTTGATGGGTTGAAGAAAAGACTTGAGAAAGCCAAAGGAAAATGGGCTGAGGAACTCCCAAATGTCCTTTGGGCATACCGGACGACCCCGCGGCGATCTACCGGGAAAACTCCTTTTGCTCTGGCATACGGCATGGAGGCGGTCATCCCGTTGGAAATCGGCATGCCCACCATCTGCAGTGAAAATTTTGAGCCGGAATTGAACTCTGAAGCAGTAGCCCTGGAGTTGGACCTTGCTGAAGAGCGCCGAGAAAAAGCTTTGATTCACGTGGCTGCGCACCAATAAGAATTGTCCAGGAAATACAACAAAACTATGCACCCCAAACCGTTTAAAGTAGGCGACTGGGTTTTAAGGAAGGTCATGGGCAACACCCTGGTGCCAGGCGAAGGCAAATTAGGGGTAAACTGGGAAGGACCCTACAGGATAACCGGTCTAGCGGGCAAGGGGGCATACCACTTGGAAGATTTGGATGGCAAAGGCATACCTCGGCCATGGAATGCAGCTAACCTCAAACTATACTATTTTTAAGTTTTTCATAGTTTTTATGTTATTCTTTTGAGCAAGGATTTGTTTGCCTTACCCTTCAGAATGTAACTCTTTTTGTCAATATAATAGAAGTGACTTGACTTTGCTGGAGCATTGTGTTGTTTTCGATGCTTATTTTGAGATTTCGACCGGGATGTTTTACTCCGGTTGAATGAGTGATGATTTACTCAACTCTGAAATTTCGACCGAGATGTTTTATTCCAGTTGAATGAGTTGATGATTTACTCAACTCTTTGGAATTGTAACCGAGATGTTTTACTCCAGTTGAATGAGTCGATGATTTACTCAACTCTGAGATTTCAACCGAGATGTTTTACTCCGGTTGAATGAGTTGATGATTTACTCAACTCTATGATTTCAACCGAGATGTTTTACTCCGGTTGAATGAGTTGATGATTTACTCAACTCTGAGATTCAGCCGAGATGTTTTACTCCAATTGAATGAGTTGATGATTTACTCAACTCTTTGGAATTGTAACCGAGATGTTTTATTCCGGTTAAATGAGTTGATGATTTACTCAACTCTTTGGTTTCAGCCGAGATGGTTTATCTCGGCTAGATGAGTTGGTGATTTGCTTAGCCGCGGTGGTTTATCCCAGCTGAAGTTGTTTAGCTTAAACACAATGCAAACACTAGGCGAAATCAAAACATTTCATTGATGTGAAATAGAATTACATACGGTGGGACTGGCAGTCCGGTTACATTCTTAAAAACAAAAGAAGGAAGACAGACAACTACACTAAAGGAGAAAGGTCTGCGAACTCATCCCCGATAGTAGTTGCCTCCAGGTTGACTGTAGCAGTGGTTTCTTGGACATCGGCCTCGCCCTTGCCGGTCTGCTTTGGGCGGTTATTTCCCTCGGCATTTTCCTCGTCATCCTCCGCGTCTTCCTCCTCGGCCTCGGCCTGCAATGCGCTGAAGACATCGTTGGCGTATGGCACCAAGTACGTCGGCAGGAAGGCAGCTGAGGGAGAGGCAAACACATTGGTTCCAGATCCTTGGTCGAGCTGTTCGCAAGCAGCCTTCCAGCCAGCCTTGAAGAAAATGTCTTGAGTGGCATGGACTTGCTTCGTGTAGTTTTCCTCGGCCTCCTTGAAACCGGCGTTGTTGGCGTCCTCCAGCTCTTTTTTCCTTGACCGGTTCAACGCCTCCAGCTCGGCCCGGAGAGCGTCCGTTTCTTGCTCGGCGGCTCCAAGCTGGCCGAGCAATCTGGAGTTGTCGGAGTTTGCGATCTCCAAAGAAGCCTTTGATCGCCCCAGCTCGGTCTGAAGATGCTCAACCTGGCTAGCAGCGTCGGTTGCCTTCTGCCGGAGTCTGTGAATGTGCTCCATGACCAAGTGTTGTTTCTGGATGGCCTGCAAGAAGAAAGTTTGATTAGAAAGGAAATCGAGCAAACACTTGGGAAAATTTGAGTAAAAAGTTAGAGATTCTTACCCGGGTCATAGACTTGACCGAGGATTTCACTAACCGGGTGTCTGGCACGTGGTCGCTGCCGACCACGTTGCTCGGCAGAAGCAAGGCTTTAGTTAGGTCAAAGGCGAGTAGATGCTCCTTGTCACCTTTGACCGAGGCAGTCGCCGGGATCTCCTTACCCCGGTGCTTGAGTTGTGGCTTCCATGGAGGTGTTGGGTCAGTTGTCACCGCTGGTTGCTCGGTGTTCAACTCCGTAACTAGCTCAGCAGAGGGGTCGGCAGTACGTGGCCTTTTCCCAGCCCGGCGGCTTTCTTTGCTTGCCTGCTCGGCGACAGGAGACGTGTAACACGTCCGCGGGGGACCTCGCTACAGTTCGGACTCCCTTTTGTGTCACGGTTCTAAATCTGAACCAAAGAGTCCAAATCCGGCAAATCGTTTTGAGAAAAACAGATTTTGAAAGAAGTGCCAAACATGGACTGCTTTGCCAGATACAGAGTCGCCACCTAAATATTTTTTAATGGGGAAATTTAGGAAACCCTGACTCGGCGCCAAAGGCCACGTGTCCGTCATCACCAAAGTTGCCTCGGCTCGGGAACTTGGGTACGATTGGGGAAGGTCAGCTATGAGCACCCCCTCTCGCCCGGTCCGAAAACCGGCCTCTACTAACCGTGATATCCAATTTTGAAAACGTTATGTGTTCTTATTCCAGTTATTAGCCTAGAATTACTATGTTATGCGCACAGCAAACAAGTATAGACTAGATTGCCTAATTTGGAAATAAGCATCGCATATCCGTTTGTCTTGAAAAACACTTTGGAATTTGCTACTCGCAAGTAGGCTAAAATACGGATTTCAACGAGTTTTTCCAACTCAGACAATCCAACCTTCATCCACAAGCAATCAAGCAGTTTATCTCACATAAGCAATTAGCCACATGGTAAACATGCTGCCATGATAGCACTCACACGCATGCGGTATGTTAAAGCATGAAAATACTTACATCGTACTCCGTGCCAAAACAATAAACTAGTTAGCAAACATGCATGGTCCTAGTTTATGTTAAATTTGACTAATGCAACACATACAGGATGCAATTAGGATAGGCTCGGCTAACCTAAACATGACATGTGAAATGCAATCAATTGATGCACGTATTCAATTTGGATTTGAAGTACAAATGCAGTTAGCATGATGTACCGAGCCCGGTGCATGCAAGACAAATGTATGGATGTACGCATGCATAGCATAAGGTATGCTAATTTAAACATGCCCTAATCTACCATCATAAGCGGGTAAAAAAAGGGAAGAAAGAAATGGGGGTTGGAAGACATGCACACACACGCACCCACACTTATTACAGATTCGCCCTCGCCCGGAGGGACCAAAAGAATAATACAAATTAATTAACTTACTACGATTAATTATTATTACAATTGCCTAAGTAGTTAACAAACTAACTAAGCTAGGAAAAACAGTAAACCGCCTCGGGAAGAGTGCCCAATGCAATGCATGCTCGGGTCTTGCTCGGAAGCGCACTGCCATGCATAGACTGCCTCTGTTTTCCCTGCTCTGCCCCTCTGAAGACTGCCAAAGTCTCTGAATTGCTTCCCTGGACATTGGGAGACACCACCGGCTGAGTAGAATTGCCACCGGCAGTGGGATGTAGTCATCGGTTGTTGATGAGTCCATCGGCCACCAATTTATTGCCGGTCGGCACTCTGTGCAGTCGATCGGCAAGAAGTTCCTGCAGAACCTGTTTGACAGCAGCAGAGGACAGAGCTTTGCATGGCAATGCAATTCAAGCCATATATGCACCAACCAAGCCCCTTATCATGTATATGACTCAAAGGGACATAGTTCTTGGTTCTCGGACCATCGATCGCGCATTTCCATGCGTGATGGCCCAAGAGACCAAGTTGTGCACATTTTGATGTGAAATGCAATGCATGCAATGCAAACCAACAAACCAAAGCCCAATTCCTATCACTTAGCTCAAGGAACAAGGCATGCATGCAAGATGCAACCTAAGCATGTTAACTAACATGCAACATGAGCATACAAGGTACACATACAAGCATGCCACAACTATGCAAACTACTTAGAGCATGCAAGATGTAATCCAGTCACGCAACATGCTAGTAATTTGACCAAGGGAATGCATGCCAAATGCAAATGATTTCAAACATGCAACACATGTAACCAAAGCATGCAAACATGGTATAATGTAACAACACTTGAATGGCGTGCAAGGGATGGACTTACACTAATTGGACAGCTCTAAGTTAGGTCCAAAACAGCGGCCGAAACTTAAGAAGATGGGGCCAAACACACATGCACACATGCGCATATATGGTCCAATTCCTAAGGCTCACCAAAGAAGCATTGAACTACACTTAGTGCAACCACACATGGCATGAATTAAATGACTAAAAACAGAATTTTAGCACATTAAAACAAGGCCTAAAGATCACTTAGATGGCATCTAGATGGCCTAAATTCAAGGGCATGCACAATTGCCAAAACATGGAGCATACAACACAAGCTTTCAAAGCATCAAAGAGGTGTCCAAAGCAAGCATACAAGCATGTCATGGGGACTGAAATAACATGGAAAATGATCCCAACCCACTAAATCAAAGCAAGTAATGCATGCTACACTCTCACACACTTAGGGTCAACAAACCAAAATACAAAGGGGCTATGCAATACATGGAAAATATGACTAAAGCGACTTGAAACAGAGCTAAAGCATACAAAAACATGCACTAAAGCTTCACAAAGCTAAGCCTAAAACATGCTAGAACAATGGTTTACAACCTAAGGCATGTTAAGGCAACAAAGTGGCATTACAAGGTAGGTATGCTAAGCATGCATGGTGTACCAAAACCAACTTAAAACCATGTTATATTATGACAATATAAGCATGAAAAACAGCCAGGGCATGATCAACAAACCCTCAAACATGGTGCTCCCTCAAGAGGCCAAAAATGGTCCTTTTCAAGGACAATAAGGAGAGGGGGTGGCCCTCTCCTTCTTGGGACTTCAAGGCACCATCCTTACCACTGAAATCCCTCAAGATTTCAGTGGTGAGGAGGCCCAAACACCAAAGTCCCGAAGCTCACTCAAAATAGCATAAAATGGAGCCCCTCAAGGCTTAAGAGGGGTCAAACACCTCCAAACCACAAAACACTCTAAACAAACTATTTAGAGGGCCTAAAAACAGAACTTTTTTATATTATACACTAAGCTCAAAAAATAGTTCTAAGATAGGAAAAAATAGTATGCAAGAATGGGGTAAAAAGGGGTAAGATTGTTACCCTTGAAGAACCTCTTCAACAATGGTGGACCAGCTCCTTCCTTGAGCTCAAAACAGCTCCAAAGCTTCAAGAACAAACCTCTGGTCCTTCACAAACTAAGAGAAGGTGTAACACTATGTGTTTGTGTGCAATAGTGAGCCTAAACACACACAAACACAAGAAAATGAGAGATATAGAAATAGGATAGATATAAAACCCTAAACCTAATCCAGAGCTTCTCTCACAACTTCTCTAACCAAAATCTCTAACCCTAATGCCAAGAGAGGAGCCCTCTTCTTATAGGCAACCAATCTTGTAAAGCTTGCCAAGGAAGCTAACAAGAAGGCCATCCCTCCATACACGTGTATGGAGGGGAACAAAATGCAAGACAACTATCTTAAAATATCTGCAAAAGCAGATGAACAGTAGTCGGCTGCTCAAAATTGCCATTTTGACAAAATGGGCTGCCGACCGGCAACAAAGAATGCTGACCGGCAATATACATTGTCGATGGCAACAAAACACCAGCCGGGGGCCTCTAGCCATGGCCGGTGATGTGTGGGGATGCCTCACAAGGCATTCCCTGCCCCTCCAAGGCAACAAACAAGTGTTTGGTGCAAAACCAGACACTAAACAGTCGGGTTCGGAGATCCTGAGGCAAGGCGCGTAGCCAAGACCTCCGGAAACTCCAAACGAGCACAAACATGGATGATCACTGGGTGTTCAAACGGTAACGTCCAAGTCTTGAGGACGGTCAAAAATGGGGTGTCTACAAGATGCCAGTGCAACCACGGTCCCGCTTGATTGACCGGCAGCGGCTGTGCGAGATGGGATGCTCGGTAGCTCAGTGGAGGTAGCAGTGATGAGGTTCTTGATGCGGCTTCTTTTGGCCATCTCTTCTGCCTCGATCAACCGGATAAATGGCACGTCCGGCAATGTGGGATCGGGAGGTGGAGATGGTGCACGGAGGAAGTCTGTAACCTTACTCCGGCGTGGAGCTGAGTACCTGTAGGTCGGCATGTAACCAAGGGGTTCGTGGCAATCCCGGTTGCGGTAGCGAAACACGATTCTGATGGTTGCTTCGTTGGGATAATGGTAATTGGCTTGCAGAGCTTCGATTACTGCAAAAAGAAGAAAAAATATCAAGTATAGAATATAGAAGGAAAGTAATTTGACCGAGCAGTTAGCACGGCTTACATGTTGAATCGAAATCCTTGCTGATATACCAGCCTGGCACATCGGCTGTTTCATAATTGCCAGACACCCAGAAAAAGTCGTCGTCATGTAAGTCCTTGTCTGGGGTACCGGTCACTATTTTCTCCTTGCCCGGTGTGATCTTTAAGTAATAGGCAAGGCCATCGCCTGTATGCCCGAAGGTATACTGGCGAAGTATCTCGGCCAGTCCTAAGTTGGTGCCTAGCCGGTTGTTTAGCTCGGCAATTCCGTTTATTATGCGGTAGGTGTTGGTTGAGACCTGGGTTGGAGCTAGCCCGGTGTGCCACAAGAATTCGCACATCAGCGGGTTAACTGGGAAGCGGAGGCCACCTTCTATGATGGAAAGCACGGTGAAGGGGCACTGGTCTAATCTGTCCCAAGGAGTCGTGTCCTCGGCACCGAGCTCTAGGTGAACGTCGTCCGAGATACCATATTCTTCCCGGAACGTGGCTAAAGCGACCGGCGTGTCGACTAGGAAGCGGTAGCGCCCCATGTGTAGCGGGCTGGTTTTAGCGCGGCTGAGGTGGTTTGGCACAAACTCTGGTTTGGTGGCTGCTCAGTCTTTGAGAGCCTCGGTGTTAGTGCGTTGTCCCCTTGGACTCTGCAGGAAAATAAGGGTAAGTGTAAGTGGAAGCGCGGTCGCGCAAAACGAGCTTGACTTTAGCTCGGTCAGATGGAGTGCCAGACCACCTCAGTCACGAGGGTAAATCCAAAAGCTCAGTCGTTCAAGCGGACCAGATGTTAGCCCGGTCGAGCGGTCAAGCCCTCTGCCTACCTCGGTTCCTACAGAAGTTTTTGCAAACTCGCAATTTGCTCGGTTTGGATTTTTTTGGGATCAAAAGAAGACCTGGAGCCCGGTCCACTCCAGATCTTCATGTGTTCATCATTGAGGCTGAAGAATAGTAAAGGGAACAGGGGTAGAGGTGGGTTTTGGGGAGCTATACCCTAAAATCTATGGTTTTGGTGCCTTAAAACGTGAAATACCAAAGGGAAAAGCTATAAAGAGATTTGAAGAGCTTACCAGTATAGAGGCAAGAGCTGGTTCCTCGAACATGAACGCAGAGGAGGGCAAGAATGGAGCTTGATGAGGGCACTGCAGCTTTAGGTCGTTTGGAACGGAAGAGAGTCAGTAAGGAGGAAATGAAAGGGGGGAGAGGCGTATATGTAAGAGAAAAAGGCCGCCAAAATTTGAATATGAAAGGACGTCTGGGTTGGTTGCTCGAGGCCAATAAATGCACGACGTGTGTTCATAACGGCGACGGCGTTAGTACTGAAGAGACAAGATGGCAAGTTGAGGCGTCAACCGAGCAAGCCCATAAACCGGGCATGGAGATTAGCGCGGTTACTGTCTTGCAAACTGAGGACCGAGGAAGAGTCTACCCCGGACGGATCATGTAATCCCAGTCACGCTTGCGCGGACAGAATTAAGGGGCAATTGAGAAGGAGATTTATAATCTGGTTTTGGACCGTGGAAGAGGTCGAACAGGTCAGGACTGAGCATGTTTGGGCCGAGATCACTTGGGCCTGATTTGGAGTGGGATTTGCTCGGTCGAGGCCCAGCCCCTGTCTAGGCCGAGCTAACTGGGGCTTCCCTGGAGGTGATCTTGCTTGGTCGAGGCCCAGGCCTGAGATCCGCGGCCATGTGATTGACCGAGCTCCCCCAGATTTGGACTTGCTGGGCCGAGATGAGCATCTGCTACACAGGTTTTGGGGGAGCATGGTTAGCTCGGTGGTAAAGTCTTCTGTTCACCGGCTCGGCTTATCTTAAACTCGGTTATGCCGGAATGCTACCGAGCTCGGTTGTTATGGAGCTCGGCGAGTGGAGCACTCGGGCACGTTACGTAGCACGGACGTGGAGGGCCGAGGTGATTCTGCCGATCTGCCGAGATCCCGTTAATGTTGTCTAGCGGTTTGGTTAGGTGGTGATTGCGGGATTTGTGCTGACAGATGGGAGAGCAGCTCCACGTGTCAAGAGACTAATGGGATCAAATAAAGCGCAGAAAGTATATAAGCTGACTGCGCCCCCAGCGGAGGATGGAACAATCATTTGGTGAGAACAACCTAAACACTCAACTCTCTCCTCTCTCTCTCTCTATCTGAGTGCGTGCTAACTTGACTGTCGGAGGGGTTTTCCGGCCACACACCGCCAGGTAGCTCACCGCCGTTGTGTTCGCAGGTCGATCGGACAGACAAGGAGCTTGGTAGAAAGGAGTACAGGCTTCGCCGAATATTTGCTCCCCGTACATATATGATAATTAGTTAGAATATTCTTCAATCCGCCAAAAATCGCCCAAACCGCAATTTGTCAATCCGCTAATCCGCCAACCCGCCATTCGGTTTGTAAATTTACTCTCAAACCGTCCGAACCGCACCGCGCACACCCCTACTACCATCTAAAAAAAAAAACGTACATCATACATCCATATAAGGACAAGTTTCCTTGGGCATTAAAACAAAAGTTGCATTAGATTGAATAAATTATATTAATATTATAAAAATAGTTATGGGCAGACTAGGTTGGATTGAATTGGGCTCAATAATTAAATATGAAATCCAGTCGAAAAATCAAAACGGTTTTAAAAATTAGTCCAGCCCAATTTTATGGGTTAAAATAACAATCTTAAGCCCTAAAAAAAGGGTTGAGTCAGGAAGATTGAACGAACAAACTAACGGACCAGGGTCCATCCTTACTTTAGACTACTTCCAAATCCAAATTAATTAAATATCACTACTTAATGATACAACAACCTAGTTATGTTTGCCATCAAAACAAACGAATACGAGTACGAGTATAACATGATACACATCGATCAAGAATAGAACTATGAGGAATTTTAATATACACTTCTTTAAAAAGAGTATATCATATGTACTTTTAGTTTTTTTTTTTTTTAATTATGATCAATTTTCTTTTTTAGTTATGACTTATAAATTCTTTAGTTATATTTCATGTTATGTTTAGTTATAACATTTTTAAATTGTGATTCAAGAAATTAAATTTGTACTTTTTTTTTTGGGAGCTTTTTTGATAAATCCATTTTCTAAGAGTTTTATTCCATCCAACCTATATTCTTTTTGACTATTCCATTAGGTCCAATTTAAGATAAGAAGACCAAAATACCTTTTCATCTACCTATGTTTCATTTAGTTCACAATAATTTCAATAAGTCTTATGGGTGACATAATTACCAAAATACCCCTAATGTGAATGTTCACACCGTCAATGTGAATGTTCATATCGTCAATATGTAGGGGCCCAGCCCATGTCGATCCTCGTGGGTGCCCGGAAAAATTCGAGTCGGGCCGGGTGTAGACACCCCATTTTTGACCGACCTTAAGACTCAGACGTCACCGATTGAGCGCTTGGTGATGCTGCATATCGTGCTCGTTCAGAGGTCTCAGAGTCTCGGCTGCGAGCCTTGCCTCCGGACTTCCGGACTCTTTTGTGCCTTGCCTTGGTTTGCGAACCAAGCTCCGTTTTCTCCGTTTTCTCTTCCCGAAGGGAGGGAGAGGTCTCGTAGATCATCTCTCAGTGGCCGTAGGCTACGTTTCATGGTCGTAGGCCATTTTTCCCGTTTGAAGCCCGGTTTCCGGTTTTTCGGAGCCGTTGGCCGTGTGCCTCGGTTCGGGACCGCTTAACCATCTCTATTTGCTCCGGTTTTTGGCATGCATCTCATTTCCTCCCTTTTGAGGGACACTATGGCTCGAGAGACCAACTTCGTGGTCAAACGCCACCTTCGGTGCTTAACAGTCAGTTTTCGGGGCCCCGGGCCGCGCGTTTTGGCCCCCGAACCTTCGTTTTACATCGGTTTGAGTTCATTTTTGGCAGGGACCTCATTTTCATTGTTAGGAAGCTTGTAGAAGGGTGGGAGGCCAGCAATTGTTCTGAAAGCCAGCTTTATTCCTTCATCGCTCTCTGTCGCCCGTTTTCCTCGCTAGAAAGCTGGTGTTAACCATTCCCGGGCCACTTTCTTGGGCCATCAACCACATATTTGTGTTGTACACACCTGGGAGGCCACCAATATGTCATGGCCGGCCAGCAATTGTTCCTGACCCTTTTGAACCCCTCTGAAAAGTTGGGTTTTCTCTCTCCTGGTTCACTTTTTCTAGGTTTTGACCACATGGTTGTGTTATGCACACATGGGAGGCCACCAATATGGGTGGCCGGCCAGCTTTTTTTGATTGACCCTTTTGAACCTGGCCGGCCGGCCAGGGGAGGTGGCCGGCCGACCACCTGAACCCTCTGAACCTAGCCGGCCATGCTCCCCTCAGCTGGTTCCTTACAGCTGCACCCTCCTTTCCCCCCCAGATCCTGTATCCGAGGGGGGTCTTTTGGGGGGGGGAAATTTGAATTTGATTTTTCCCCCCCCCTTTCCTTCACTCCTCCCTCTATAAAACCAGACCCTCCACCTCCATTTTAGGGGGTTACAAATTCTTGTTTAGAGCCTTGCTTACATCTCTCCCTCTCTCTCTACTTCAACCCTCTAAACCCTAAAAGCCTTGCACCATTTCTACACCAATCCATAGCACAACACCTCCACACTCCATTCCAATAACTTGAGGCTATTTTTCAGAGGCTAGGAGCTCCTCTTCTTAGTCCAAAGGCTGCTGGTTCATTGCTCTTCAAGGGTAAGCACACTTTTCCCTTAAACTAGTCTTTTCTTGCTTCATTTATAAGCCTTTCTTGCAAGCATTTTTGGGCTCCGACCCAAACTTTAAATAGTCATATTTTGAGCTCCTTTTCATGTTTGATCAAGGACCTCTTGCTGTTTGAGGTCTTCTACTATCACTTGCCTCTTTAACTCTCTTTTAGGCCTTTTTTTGCATAGCATTTTAGGCTTATTTTTGAGCTGTTTTGGACTTGGTAATAAACTGTAAAATATCTTTTTTTGAGCCCCTCTTAAACATTGTTTAAGGGCTCTCCTCTGTTTGAGGCCAGCAGCTACCACTTGTCTCTTTATCCCTCTTTTAGGCCTTTTTCTTGCATGATAGTTTAGCCTCACTTGTGTTTATTTTCGTGGCTTGATGTAAACTGTAAAGTGCCTTGTTTTGAGCCCCTCTTCAACTTTGTTGAAGGGCTCCTTTCCATTTGGGGCCAGCTGCTGTCCCTTATCTCTATTCTCTCTTTTAGGGCCACTTTTGCATGATAGATAAGTCCTATTTGTGTTCACTTTTGAGATTTTTCATAAATTGGAAAAAGGCTTGTTTTGACATCATCTTCATGTTTTATTAAGGGCATTTTCTTATTTGGGGTCACATGCTTCCTTGTATACTTGATTGTATCCTATTTTGAGCCTCCAAATCAGAGGGGGGTGACCCCCTCTCTCCTTGACTTGTTTGGTGGTCATTTTGGCCTTCCAAAGAGACCCTATCTTGCATGCTTCTTAGTCACATTTCAGGGTCAATTTGGTGAGTTTTAAGACTATCATATTTGATTTTCAAAGTTGATTTGGGGCTGCCACATGTCTATCTTGTATATGCTTAAGAATCCCCTGTATAGCCCTCTAAAAGAGCTTATCATTTGTGTATGTGTTGGCTGCTCTTCAGAGGCTATTTGGGCATATTTTGTCATGTTTTATTCACTGATTTTTGCTGGTTTGATGAGTTCTTACCTGCTTCATACACTTTCCATGTAAACCATGTTTGCCAGTCAAAATTGCATGCTAATTTAAGCCATCTTGCTAGCACTTTTTGGCCACATTCTAAACTGGAAAAGTTCATGTTTTGGGACTACCTTGACTCTGTCTTCATGCTTCATGTTCAAATAATGCATGCTTTGTATAGCTATAAGTCATTCCATGTGCCCAATTTTGAGTTTCGGGTCTCATCTCATGCATCGGGTGCCATATTGCCATGCTTCGGGGCTGTTTAGCATCATGTTTTAGTGCTGAAATTTGCTTGTTTGCATATCATGTTCCATGCCTTACCATGCTTGGGTAGAGTGGCATTCGTGCCTTAGGTTCGGTCCTTGGTTTGCATGCATGTGTGCACGCATCTCGAGTGTCTCATTTCCATCTTATGGCCTCCTATGTGAGTGTGGCTAAGGTCCACTTGTGTTGGTGTAAGTCCATTATGCATTGTGTATGCCATTTCATTTCATAGCATTGTGTATGCTAAGTTGTATGTTAGCGCATTGTATATGCCATGTTACCTCGTGCATCGTGTATGCCATTTCATAGCATTGTGCATATTAGGTTGTATCTTAGTTGCATTCATGCATGTTATGCATATTGCATTGTGTTTGGGATAGGAGTTAGCCCGAGCATGGAAAACGAGATACGTTTCGTACTCCGAGTGACGGAACGTGTCTCAATTCCCAGTCACCGACACCCCGGATTATCCATGATGGAGTCTCGGTCTTGTTGTGTTTATATGTGCATTCATTCCATATTGAGTCATGCAAATCGACTCCTCGGCCATCATGCATCGATATGAGTGATTGGTGGCACGAGGATCGAGGACTACGCTCCCTGAAGAGTAGTCAAGCATACATATGTGAAAATACATTGCTATGCCCCTTTCCTGCTCTTTGTTACAGCAAATCAGAAACCGGTAATCTTTTCGGGGCTTCGCGCAACATTCCGGGCTTAATTATAAACAGAGGCTAATTGGGGCGTCGCAATGGATTTCTGCGCCAAGCAACCCGAGCATGCATCATTCATCATTTGGAACAGAGCTGAGGCAGTCCATGGATTTGCGTGTTATTTATTTCATTCCGTAGTTAATTTGTTAATTAATTAGGAATTTTGTACTTATTTGGACTGTATTATTTATTCGGGACTGTATATTATTTATTCGGACCCTCCGAGCGAGGGCACAATTGTAATAAGTATGCGTACGTGTGATGTATGTCTTCCAACCCCACATCTTTCTTTCCCTTTTATTTACTAGCTTATGATGGTTAGATTAGGGCATGTTTCAATTAGCATACAGTATGATAGCATGTTTGCATTCATTCATCTGTTTTGCACGCACCGGGCTCGGCGCATCATACTAACTGCATTTGTATTTCAATTTCAAGTTGAGTACTTGTTAGCTGTAGCATTCCATATGACATGTTTAGAATAGCCGAGCCTGCTATAGTTGCATTTTTGCATGTGTTGCATTAGGCATTTCGGTATAGTTAGGATCATGCATGGATTTCTAATTAGCTTCTGTTTTGGCTTGGAGTACTCGGTAAGTTTTTATGCTTTAGCATCCTTGCATGAGTGTGAGTGACTGCCATGACAGCATGCTTACCATGAGGCTATCTGCTTATGTGATATAACTGCTTGAATGCCTGTGGGTGAAGGTTGGGTTATTTGGATTGGGACAAATCATCAACTGTGAGTTTTAAGCCCACTAGATAGTGGCAAAACCATGTTTTCTAAGCCCACCCGAGGGTGGCAAAATTTGCATTTTAAGCCTACTTGCGAGTAGCAAACCATCTTTCAAAAACAAACATGAAATGTTTTGTTCTAATTCAGGCGACCCGGTCTATACTTGTATGTTGTGCGCATCACATAGTAAATCTAGGCTAATAACCGGAATAAGAACGCATAATATTTTCAAAACTAGATATCATGGTTAGTAGAGGCCGATCTTTGATCGGGCGAGCAGGGGTGCTCACGAAGTGACCTTCCCCAATCGTACCCAAGTTCCCGAGCCGAGGCAACTTTGGTGATGACGGACACGTGACCTTAGGCAACGAGTCAAGGTTTCCTAAATTTCCCAAAAATAAAATATTTAGGTGGCGACTCTGTATCTGGTAAAGCAGTCCATATTTGGCACTTCTTTTCTAAAAATCTGTTTTCTCAAAACGATTTGCCGGATTTGGACTCTTTGGTTCAGATTAAGAACCGTGACAATTAGAGTCCTGAACTGTAGTGAGCCCAAAATGAACGGAAAGGGGGACTCATCCCTCCCGGGGCGTTCGGGGACGTCTACACCGGGTCGGCCCACAAGCCAAAAAAATAGGTCCGACCCGGCCCGTTGATATTGTGAATATTCACATTGACAAGTTAACATTCACATTGATAGGAGTGTAAAATTGGCTCGCGGCCCGTGGGCGGCCCGAAGCAAGCCCGCCGCCCGGGACGGGCCCGGGCCGGCCCGTTCATATTGTGAATATTCACATTGACATATTAACATTAACATTGATAAGAGTGTAAAATTAGTCCGTGACCCGTGGGCAGCCCGAAGCACAGGACCGGGCCCGGCCCGGCCCGTTGACAATGTGAATATTCACATTGACATATTAACATTCACATTGATAAGAGTGTAAAATTAGCCCGCGGCCTGTAGCCGACCCGAAACCCGCCCGCGGCTCGTGGGCTGCCCTGGGCGAGCCCGGCCCGACCCGTTGATAATGTGAATATTCACATTGACATATTAACATTCACATTGATAAGAGTATAAAATTAGCCCGCGCCCTGTGGCTGCCCGAAACTAGCCCACGGCCCGTGGGCGGCCGGGGCGGGCCCGGCCCGGCCTGTTGACAATGTGAATATTCACATTGACATGTTAATATTCACATTGATAAGAGTGTAAAATTGACTCGTGTCCCATGGGCGGCCGGGCCGACCGGCCCGACCCGTTGACAATATGAATATTCATATTGATATATTAACATTCACATTGATAGGAGTGTAAAATTGGCCCGTGGCCCGTAGGCGGCCCGAAGCCCGCCCGCTGCCTAGGGCTGGCCCTGCCCGACCTGTTGACAATGTGAATATTCACATTGACATATTAACATTAACATTGATAACAGTGTAAAATTGGCCCATGACCCGTGGACAGCCCGAAGCTCGGCCCCGAGCCGGGGCGGGCCCGGCCCGTTGACAACGTGAATATTCACATTGACATGTTAACATTCACATTGATAAGAGTGTAACATTAACTCGTGCCCCGTGGGTGCCCGAAACTCGCCCACGGCCCGTGGGCGGCCCGAGGCAGGCCCGGCCCGGTCTGTTGACAATGTGAATATTCACATTGACATGTTAACATTTACATTGATAAGAGTGTAAAATTGACTCGCGTCCCATGGGCGGCCCGGGTTTGGGTCCGGGCCTACCCCAGGCCGCGGGCGAGCTTCAAGCAGCGGACAAATTTTACACTTCTATCAATGTTAATGTTAACATGTCAATGTGAATATTCACATTGTCACGGGTCGGGCCAAGCCCACCTCGGGCTGTGGTCTGGCTTCGGGCCACCCACGGGCTGCGGGCCAATTTTACACTCCTATCAATGTGAATGTTAACATATCAATGTGAATATTCACATTGCCAACGGGCCGGGCCGGGCCTGCCCCGGCCCGAGGTCGGGCTTCAGGCTGCCCACGGGTCACGGGCCAATTTTACACTCTTATCAATGTGAATGTTAACATGTCAATGTAAATATTCACATTGTCAACAGGCCGGGTCGGGCCCGCCCCGGGCAGCCCACGGGCCGTGGGCGGGTTTTGGACAGCCACAGGGCGCAGGCTAATTTTACATTCCTATCAATATGAATGTTAACATGTCAATGTGAATATTCACATTGTCACGGGTCGGGCCAAGCCCGCCTCGGGCTTCGGTTGGGCTTCGGGCCGCCCATAGGCTGCGTGCCAATTTTACACTCTTATCAATGTGAATGTTAACATGTCAATGTGAATATTCACATTGTCAACGGACCAGGCCGGGCCGGGCCCGCCCCGGGCCGTGGGCGGGCTTTTGGCCGCCCATGGGCCGCAGAGCAATTTTATACTCTTATTAATGTGAATGTTAACATGTCAATGTGAATATTCACATTGTCAACGGGCCGGACTGGGCCCGCCCCGGGCCGCCTATGGGTCGTGGGCAGGTTTCGCACCGCCACGGAACGGGGTCCAATTTTACACTCTTATTAATGTGAATGTTAACATGTCAATGTGAATATTCACATTGTCAACGGGCTGGGCCGGGTCGGGCCCACCCTAGGCTGCTGGCCAATTTTATACTCTTATCAATGTGAATGTTAACATGTCAATGTGAATATTCATATTGTCAACAGGCCGGGCCGGACCCGCCCCGGGCCGCCCACGGGCTGTGGGTGGGTTTCGGGCAGCCACGAGGCGCGGGCTAATTTTACACTCCTATCAATGTGAATATTCACATTGTCAACGGGCCGGGCCCTCCCTGGGCAGCGGGCGGGCTTTTGGCCGTCCATGGGCCGCGGGCCAATTTTATACTCTTATCAATGTGAATGTTAACATGTCAATGTGAATATTCACATTGTCAATGGGCCGGACCGGGCCCGTCCCGGGCCGCCCATGGGCCGCGAGAGGGTTTCGCGCCGCCACGGGACGCGGGCCAATTTTACACTCCTATTAATGTGAATGTTAACATGTCAATGTGAATATTCACATTGTCAACGGGCCGGGCTCGTCCCGGCTCGCGGGCGGGTTTCGGGCAGCCCACGGGTCAATTTTACATTCCTACCAATGTGAATTTTAAAATATGAATGTTCACATCATTAAATTGCTAATCGTTCAAAAAATATTTGTAAGGGTATCAAAATTGAATATAAGGACATAAATGTCCAAGAAAATAGTGTAAATCAAGAAAATGGACTTTATGGAATAAAACTATACATACATGGGACTAAATGGGTTAAAAAATTCCTTTATGGACTTCTTGAATTAAAACACTTCTAAATTGAACTTATCAATAAAAATCTTTTTTTTTTTTTTTGTTACAAGGTACCTATAATATTTCCGTTTTATATGTCAACATATTGGTACAAAGATAAACAGTAATTATGTCCTAATACTTTTTTTGTTATTAGTTATGTGGTGACATGTTTGTAACTAATTATTGTCACAACGATTTCTAGCAGCCTCATGCCACGGAAGCAAGGGACGTTGCTATAACTAAGTCATAGTAGTGATTTGTAGTGTCTCAACAAGGATTTTTTTGAGTTTTAGTTAATAATTTGAATCGTTTATATTATAGGATTCGTTAAATAGATTATTTATGTAAAAAAATTATATTGATTGAAAATCTATACCTCTATAACAAGAGTATGTTTATTTTTTAAAAACTGAACGGCTAATATGATCTTAATAATTTTTTAATGAAATTACTGATTTCTGATTAATTTGATTTTTTGTAAAAATAATAGGGTAAACTACCAATAGGTCCTACTTGGGAGACTTATTACCCAATAGGTCCTACTTTGAGACTTATTACCCATTAAGTCCTATTTGATATAATTTATTAAGTGATAAAGACAAATTTTATCAGTCTTTTTTTTTTATGAATAATTTTATAGTGATAAATTTATCAGTCTCTTTTTTTATGAATAATTTTTTAGTGATAAATTTATCACTCTCTTATTTTTATAGTGTTAAATTTATTAGTTAGAACCTGTAGATAAATAAGTCTAGTGAATAGGACTAATTGATAAGTACCCCAAAATAATATACTCCACAAATTTTACAATATAAACAGTTTAAATTATTAAAAAAGAAATTCAGAAAAAAATCTCTATCAAGACACCACAGATCCCCACTGTGACAGATGATCTCCAAATCCTCACGTGGCGAGAGGTCGGAAGGTTTAGTATTGGTCATCACTGACAACTATGACTTTGGTGCTTCTCTTCTCCACTTTTAATATATGGAAAATGATTTGGAGTCCTAAAAAAGTCTCTCCTAATCCCCTAATTTTTAAAATAACGTCGTTTTGGGAAAATTTTTTGTTTTTTTTTTTTTTTTGCCTTGGTTTGAAAATTCGGGGGATTAGGGGGGAATTTCGGGAGACATAGCACGGCCCTTAATATATACTATGTATTTGAATTATCAAAAAAAATAAACAAATGATAATATGTATTTGTCAATATTTATTTTAAAATCATATTTATAATATATTCACATAAAAGATATTAAAGTTATGTTATGTGGACACAAATTTAGACTTCTTTTTTTTTTTTTTTTCTTTCAATCAGTAAAATGTTATGTATAAACATTATTAAAATCACATAAAATTGGACAATCAACATATAGTGAAATGGTTTAACTTATTTTAAGTTTAAATTTAAACTTAAGAGACATGTTGAATCTTATGAACTCATCACAACTCCTATTTTAATAATTCGAATGTTCTCAAACCCAATCTATAAAAATAAAAATAAAAAGTCTAACAAGGCAACAATAAAGAACCATATACTGAACAAAAAATAATCAACTCAAATAATCAAACCATATCTTTGATAAGAAATACCTAAGAAGGATTATGGAGTGAGGAACTGAACTAGTTCTAATTGGATGAACTCGACCAAATCAGTAATATTACGAACCTAGACTTAACTACTCAAAATTATTATCATGTAGTTCAAATCTATTTTACATATAAACTCCACAATATGTTAGAAATGGTTTGAAAATTGGTTTGGGAAAAAATAGATTTTTTTCAAATTTTGGTCTAATTTTTAGGTGGGACCCATGCGCCAAAGTTAACGGGTCTAAGTGGTAACGCGTTCTATGCTGTGTTGTGATTCAAGTAGTATATTTGCTTGCCCAAACCATTATCGGGTGAATAGAAATTGAAACTAAAGTGAACTCCATAGAAATGGTGTTCTTGGTGAAATTTCCATAAAGGTTGAATTAAGGTTTGTCCCACATTGTTTTGGGATGCAAACTTTGTGTGGGTTTGTAAGGGTTGGGTTTGGAACTTGGGGTAAGCCCCAAGGGGCACTCAAGTTTTGTAGAGAGGGAGGTCATGGATAAAGTGGGCTAGATCTATTGGACCCAAAACAAACACGCACGCTACCCTCCAATCAAGCAGGCTGAGGTTGGGTTGGGCTTATCCGGCCCAATGCTAATTCTTTTTGGGCCACAAACATTTGAATTTTTATTTTGGAAAATAAATTCTGACAGCTTGAATTTAAATTTTGGTTGGAAAATTTAATTTTTTTGCACCTCTTCAATACATATTTCAGACCTGTCCGAACAGGTTCTTATCTGTTTAGTTCAAACCCAAACAGTTCTCTATCTGTTCAAACAGTGTCGAACAAGTACCATACATATTGGATTCAAATATGAAAAGCCACAATTTCTCCTGTAAATAGACAGACCCTCATTTGAATTTTGCATTCAGAAAAATTCGTTCTTGCCTCTGCTATTACTCTTATTTAATATTCCTGTCAGAAATAGTATAAACATAAAGTGTGTTCGTTGTGCAAACAGTTTGTAGTGCTGTTATTGTTTGTTGTAGATCATTTCATCTTGGGAGATAGACGTCCATAATCTGTTAGCACCCGAGAGATGACGAATCTGCCTTAAGGACACAGTATTCAACACTGGACTTGATTAAAATTTTGTTCGATAAATTAATAAGGTAAGTAATTAATTTACTTTACGTTTTATTATTTTTTCTTTTTCAGATTCAGATTTTGTTTTTGTAACAAAACAAGAATCTGTTATTTATTTCATATGCTGTTTTGATTTTTGTAATCAAACAATCTCTCTATTTTCTTTAATTCTTTCTTTGAATATATTGAAAATTGTCCAATACAATACACAAATTTAACCTGTACCACACAGTTCTCTACTCAGAAAAATCTGGGGCTTTAAACCTGGTCCCCAGACTTTTTCCAACCAAATTTAACAAGTCTTGGTCTCAATTATTTACCATTTTTCTGCTCTAGTACGGTATTAGAAAATTTTCGTACATTTATTTTAATAATTATAAACTTTTTTTTTTTTTTTTGGCTATGAGGTAACAAGTATACTCTACACAAGAAAAATCTCATGTCTTAACAATTATGCTCAATTACTATACATTTGGTATCTATAAAGTATCCGTTAATGATTCAAAATTTTAAGGGTAAATTATGCAAATAGTCCATGTAATTTATTCGTTTTTTCATTTTGGTCTTTATTGTTTCAATTTGATCAATTTTGCCCCTTAATTTTACGGATTGTGTCATATTAGTCAAATAAATAACGGCGGTTAAGTTTGATGGACGGAAAATCAAATGATGTTTCAATTTGGTCCCTGTAGTTTATAGGAAACTCAAAACAATAGGGACCAAATTGACACATCCTGTAAATTACAAGAACCAAATTGAAACATCATTTGATCTTCTGTCCATCAAACTTAATCGTCATTATTTATTGGACTAATATGACACAATCTGTAAAATTAAGAAACAAAATTGATCAAATTAAAACAACATGGATTAAAATGAAAAACAAAGGTAAACTATAGGGACTACTGCTGTAATTTGTCCAAATTTTAAAAATATTTGTATTTAGAAAGTACAAGATTTGTGTTTTAATTGATATTTTTGTTAGTAGTTCTAACATTATTGATATAAGGAGGATTGCATGTTATAGGCTCTGGATTAGAGGTGGCAAGGCACGGGTTGGGACGGGTGTTTGCATCATAAATATATATATTTTTTGCTTTGTAGTCAAATTTAATCTTATTGATTGTGACTTATAGATTGTAACCAAATCTAATTTTATTGATCGTGATATGTTAATTATGGCATGAGACTAGGGGTGCTTGCGGTTCGGTTTTGAATGGTTTGGTTTGCGGTTTGGATCCGTTTGCATATGTGTGGTTTGGAAAAAAATTGAAACCGCAACCGACCACAATGCGGGTTGCGGTTTGTACGGATAGGATTCATAGATGTGCGAGCAGTTACGAACGGTTTGCGGATTGGACTTTTTTCTTTAAAAATTTATTTTTAGACATTTTTTTTCCTGTTTTGTAAATATTTATTTTGGGCCTTTTTCTCCCATTTTTTAAAAATGCTCAACATTAATAATTAATGAATTAAAACTTATAAAATTGAAAACACAACAAAATCTATTCCTAACATAAGCAAATAATTCAAAATCCTAAACTTTTAAATAAAATCATAAACTAACATAAGCATATCTTTCAAAATCCTGAACCAAATCATCAAAATCATTCACTATCCAACAATACAATTAAAGTAAAATCATTCAAAATCCTAAACTTACCTAAAAATAATTCTTCATTAACATTTACATTCATCCAAAATGTAATAATAAAATAACAATAAATTGTTGTCAAATTTCATCCAATTCAAACCTATTAAATAAAATAAAAACATTTGCAAACTCGCAAACTCCAACTCCATTTAGAATAGGATAAATGAAATCAACGGTCCAAGTTAAAAAAAAAAAAAAAAAGTCTAAGTGCAGGTGAGTTCTTGCAAGTGCAGGTAAAACTCACAATCCGCAATAATGTCATATTCCAAACCGTATCTGCCCGCATTATATGTTTGCGAAACTGTCCATTTGTATGCAGATCGGTTTGGATTAGACGAATTGTGCGGTTCGAATAACCCTATATCCAGCCTTACATGAGACCATAAGCAACATTTATATCTATGTATTACTAGCCTATCACTCGTGCTATGCACGGGATAATTATAGATATTTATATTTGTTTTAGATTTTTTTTTAATATATAAATTATGCTTTTAAGATTTTTTATAAAAATAATTTAACAATCTTATCACTAACCATAGCGTATGGGAGAAGTTGAAAAGGGTACTGCAGTAATTATACGCAGATTGTATCTATAATTATTTGTATGAGGGAATTTTAAATATTGATCAGGGGATTGTATAAATAAATGTAGACATGTGGAAAGACATGTGAATTGAAAAAAGTTAATAAATGCTGATCAGGGAATTTTGACCAAATCAATAAATGCTGAGTTTTTTTTTTTAATAAAAAATTTAGAAAATTCAGATTGAGATATTGAAACTCCCACAGGTCTTGGGGGTTAAAAACCCCCTTTTGTTTAATATATAGTATAGACTATTAGTGACCCATGTGATGCACGGGATTTTAGAAAGTCAATAATCACTAAAAAAAAATTCGCTATTTAATCATATTTCTTAATATTTTTATTTAGTTTGTGTATATAAATCTTACTCCACATCATTAAAAATATTTAATATTTCACATTATTGAAATTTTTTAAAAACTATCATACATTAAATCATCACATATATAATAGTTAATTTATTTAAGAATTACTTCAGATGATCAAAAGTAGAGTAACAAAGGCATATTATAATTAATCAAAATGACTAATATATTAAATAAAAGTAACACTAATTTTGTTTAATCAATAGTAGATATTACATTAATCATCCCATATAATATAATAAATTAAAATAAAATTAATTTTAATTCCCATTATATGGTTAAAATTTTTTTACATGCTATTTGTTTTTTGGTTATATTGATTCATTAAACACAAATAGGTTTGGAAGGATTAAAATTAAAAAAAGTTTGGAGATGCATTAAACTTGAATTGACAAACATAATGAATATAAATATTTATATTATTCAAAAAAAATTAACATTTTTTCTATGAGATATCTTCTGTTTGCTCAAACTCTGAATCTCAATAATTAAATAAAAAAAAAGAAATTTGTGATTTAGTTCTCAAAGGAAATGAATTCCTAAAAATAAATTTAATCATGAGTTATTTTAACAGGATAATCAACAATAAAAAATCAACTGATAAATACATTTAAAGTGTAAGCTCATATTCAATAACTTTTAATGTGTTCTTCATTTTCATTCTAACATCTACACCTAAAAAAAAATTAAACACTAATAATCAATAAGTGAGAGAGAGTTACAAATTAATAATAGTAGCACTTTATAAAAATTAAAAAAAATCTCAATTAAATGACACATTATTAACAAAAAGAAAGAAATAAGAAAAAATACAGATTGTAACAAAAAAATTTAAAAATAAAATAATAATATCCATTTACATAAACTCACTTTCTCACAAATGCAAAAACTCATGCAAGTACACATTTCAAATGTAAAACAAATATTTAAGAGTTTTAGGCGCACTGAAAAAGGATCAGAAATGGCACAATGTTGATTGTTTTCTCCCCAATCTTCTATTCATGGTTTCTTTAACAGGAATTTGTTTTTATATTGAAAAGATTATGCTTAAGCAAAAGATATATATAGAATTCTATCATATTTAAAATTTGTATGAATAATTAATAGATGATTTTAAAAAATAAAATATTAAATTCAACTTGAAGATAAACTTTAAAAAGATTAAACTGAAATATATAGAAATTCTATAATAAACTAACAAAAGATAAATATAGATCTTTAAAACAATTATTATCTTTTTGGGATATTTATATCCCAATCTTAATCTTTTTTTTATTTAAATATTTTGTTATTTTTATTTAAATTTTCATTTTGCAGTTCAAATCTAAATAGTTATATTTTTATTTTTGTATATTTTTTCATCTCTATTTTTTTGTTATTCGTATATAAATAATTACCTTTTTATTTTAAAAATTATTTGACTCGTAATATTTTTTTATTTAAATATTTTTTAATTGTTCATATACAAATAGTTAACTTTTTATTTTTAAAATTAATTGACTCGTAATATTTTTTACTTAGTTATTTTTTATCTTTTATTTGACTCTTTATATTATTTTTGTGGTTGAAATTTGAATAGTTGTCTTTTTATTTTATTATTTTATATTTTTATTTCTACATCATTGTTGTTCATATCTAAATATTTATAATTTTATTTAAATATATATAATCTGTTTGGCTTTTGAGATCTAGATAATTGACAAATGATTAAAAATAAAAAATTATTCGTATATAAATAATTACCTTTTTATTTTAAAAATTTTTGACTCGTAATATTTTTTTTATTTAAATATTTTTTAATTGTTCATATATAAATAATTAACTTTTTATTTTTAAAATTAATTCACTTGTAATATTTTTACTTAGTTATTTTTTAATCTTTTATTTGACTCTTTATATTATTTTGTGGTTGGAATTTGAATAGTTATCTTTTTATTTTATTTTTTTATATTTTTATCTCTACATCTTTGTTGTTCATATCTAAATATTTATCATTTTATTTAAATATATATAATCCTTTTGGTTTTTGAGGTTTAGATAATTGACAAATGATTAAAAATTAAAAAAAAGTGGGTGGAGAGACTTGAGAGGTGATACCTAGGAAAGAGAATCCATAAGAATTTAGAATTAAGAGTTTGGAGAATTTTCATACTCCACTACATTTGCTTATTTATATAGTATAGATAGATAGATAGATTTGGCTTATTGGAGGTTAATGAAAGTTGTACAAGATAAGGAATTTAAGGGACACATGGCTGCCTCTTGCAAATTAGTTGCCTAAATCTAGTGAATGTGGTGGCACCACGTTTTGGCATCAATTACTTCATACAGTTTCATTCTCTCATTTGGCAAGATGCATGAGTGAAGGAAAACTGCTAGGCAGTTTTCTAACTGTGGGACCAAGGCTATCTATAGGCTATCAAGATATATTTTATCATTAGGAGTAGTATTTCTAAGTAGTTATGAATTGTAGTTGTGATAACAACTTCAATTTTAGGAGCAGGAGTACTTGTAAGGTAATATATTTTTCTAAAATTGTAATCATCTTGCTCTTGTAGTGGTTGTTCTCAATTCAGTTACGTACTTCTTATTTCTCTCTTTTATTTTTCTGTGTTTACTTTACTCTTTAATTGTTAATTGTTGTCCTTTCAAGGTATTATTTCTCTCTTTTATTTTTCTGTGTTTTTACTTTACTCTTTAATTGTTAATTGTTGTCCTTTCAAGGTATTAGATACTTTATATAGTCGTCTAATATTTTTTTTCGTTGTTTAGTTAAAATTTTTGTTTTGTTCATGTTGATAGGGGATAAACAGAATTTCTTTACTAACAACCGGACAAAACAAATTACGTGTTCATAGCAACTCAACCCAAACACGCCCATATAAATAACGGAGTTTAAGCAAGTTGGATTGAACTAGATATATGTTAGACAAATGAACCACACCAATCCATTTACTTTATTGATTTTTTTTTTTTTTTTCCTCCAATAGATATAGCGGTGGTGATGATGATAATAGTTTATAAATTTGTATATGTTTAAACGGATTTTAAATAAATATAATTAGGCAGATTTGTTATTTCGAGTTGAGTTCATTACCTCTAGTTTGGATTTTAAGGTGTCTTAAATGTTACATGCCAAAGTGGAGTGGGTGTGTTATGTTTGTAGTGTTTACAGAAATTTTTTATCTCCTTTATTTTAGGGTAGTGTAGTGTTACATGTGCCAATTAGTGTACTAACTAATGTACCAACACTGGTTATGACATTATTATTGACTCCACTCATTATACAAATTACAAATGCCAAAAACATCTTAAATTATGTTACATCATCAATTAGTACACTAGTTAGTGTATTGATTAGTGTACTAATTGATGCATATAGCATTAGCCTTTAGGGTATGTTGTTTTGTTTGTTTATTGACGTCGTTTGGATTTTGTGTTGAAACTCTTATAGGAAAGAATACAGGTTCCTAATTGGCGTAGCCAAGGTGTTTGTTGAAATGTTTCTTAGAATTCTTTTATTTCCGTAGACGCGGTTTTTTTATTAATGTTTTTGCTGTTGTTGGGTGTGCGACTGGTGAAGTTTTATTATTACTAGGGGTGTAAGCTCACTTGATGGGTGTGCTATTAAATTTGTAAAATATAAATTTTGATTTTGAATTAGAAATATATGTAGGGTTTGTTGATTAAGTGGTAAGGGTGTTATTGTCCAAATCTAAGATTTTATGTCCAAATCTAAGATTTTATGTTTAAATCTTGTGCACTTCACTTCATAATTTTTTTCTTCTTTTTTGATATAAAAAATTCACTTGACAAAAGGAGAGAGTAGGTTTCAAGAGACTTAAAGTAAGTTGTTTACATCTATAATAGTAAAGATTATTATCATTATTTTGTTTTGGCTGTTCTGCAACTTTTTTTTTTTTTGTCATTAATAATAAATTACCCAAAAAAACCACATTCAGTTACTTGTCAAGATCTAATGACAAGTGACCAAAACTTTGGGCTGATTCGAGCAAACGCTGTGCTGGTTGATCTAAGAATGAAGGGAAAATATTCGGAGTAATCATATTACCTGATGCGAAAATGGTTTGGATCGGATGCTTAAATTACAAGTCTAGTCTGGAAAACCTCTCGTCAATTAAGAAGTTACTAGAGTTTCTCAATATTTATCCACACTTCAAATTCCTAGGCTTTCAAGATGGTAACCTCAAGATAGATGAACAGAGAGAACTTTTGTTTTTGGTGTGTCTACACAATGTTGAGCACGAGTCCTTATACAGGCATATATGGCAAACCATGTGTACCTTATGGTTAGGCCACACCATGTGTACCTGTACCACATGTCCAAGGCCATGTGTCCCTCATGGTTAGCCCATGTGTGGATGGACTATGTGTATAAAGTTAGGTCACACCATGTGTACCAACATATGATTTCGAACAAAGGTCGAGTTTATTGATGAAGTGATTACCAATATTGATAAACTATACATGTATAAACAAAATTATGTGAATAATTGTCATATGTTTATTAGATTATAATATATAGATGGAACTTTGGTAGCACAGTCCGAGTTTTCTATGGAGCCCACTGCATGGCCTTTTCCATTTGGCAGGCACCTTACCACACTGCAAATAGGTTATCAACAACTTACATATTCAAAATAAATAAAAAGGTATATTTACAAAAATATATTTATAATTTGATATCTTTAGATCAGATTGTTTTTAAGTATTTTTCTGAATTGTTTTTTTAGGTATGTAACGTAACATTTCTGTATACACTCGACATAGAAAAACAATAAAGTGCGCGTCTACAGGAAACTCCTAGTTTTGATTGTGAATGGGCATTTTTGTGTTCACAAGAAGAAAAAGGATTGGTTTAGCCGTGCAGGCAGTGTAGTTTAGTAAGTTTTGTTTTTCACAGCTTCAAAACTGCACTAACTCAAATAACATAAGTACCCTATTTCATTGGACTTAACAACTGTTTGGTTAGCCGGCCTGGAAGTTTTCAACATTCTTCTATCTTTGTTAATATCCTTTGGGTGCAAACTAGAACATCTCTTTGTACACTTCACAAGTTGTTTATATATGGAAAAACATTAATCTCATTTTGATCACATAGTTACGTCCTATTGTCGGAAACAAAGAAAATTAATTGTTGTTGCATAGTCACAATCTATTTATATTGTGGATTTTGAGGAACCTCAAATTATAAGTCTCTCTCTCTCTCTCTCTCTCTCTCTCTCTCTCTCTCAGTTGTGAAATGGCATCCAAGAGTCGTTCTAGCTTTAATACATCGGCGTTACCAGTCAGCTTGTTTGCGCATTTGGTAGCCATAGCAGTCATTACCCTTGTGCTTGTATGGCTTCTACACTTCCGGGAGGGCCTTGCTTTCAAATCCATCAACAAACAGAAGATTTTTAATGTAATTTCTTCTTTAAACATCACTGACATACATTGCTTATTGTCTTGTTCATATCTTCTTTCTTAATTTTCGCATTGATAATGTTTTTATTTTGGTTATGTTTGGCAGGTGCACCCACTTTTTATGGTGATTGGGTTTCTTATATTTTCTGGAGAAGGTAAGACTCAAGAATATTTTTTGCAAATAAAGAAAGCCAAATAACATGTATTCCCACTCTGATCTTTCTTTCACAGGGGAAGTCTGTTTTTCAAGATTTGTTCCTTTTTTTACAGAAATTTAAAATATTGACAAAAACAAATTATTAATCAAGAAATTATGGGCTCAAAAAAGTTGTAAACCAAAGATGCAGACTTGTCTAGTGTATGGAACTTTCAACGAATGGAAGAATTTTGGGAAGACTTTTGTTTCCCTTAGTTGAAAAAATTCCCCAACAATATACTCTTCTCTGTCATTTTTTGAGTAAACTTAAATCAATGTGGAAATGAAGCTCTTCATGAGATTGAGATATATGGTTGGTTTTAATGATGAATGTTTGGAATATCATGTAATTGTATTTCAATACTTCAATGGCCTGGTAGTCTGTATATATAGTGTGAACTAGTAACTTGAATATGATTTGAATCAGCTATCATGGCATACAAGACAGTCCCAGGAACAAGAAAGGCACAGAAACTAGTTCATCTTATATTGCATTTCATCGCTCTTCTTGCTGGAATCGTGGGGATTTATGCAGTGTTTAAGTATCACCATGAGACTTTCAATATAGACATGTATACCTTGCACTCATGGATTGGCATGTCCACCATCTGCTTATTTGGTCTTCAGGTAATTAATCCCCCTAAATTTCAAGTATATGTTGAGGGTTTAAATCTTGATATATGAAATATGCTTCTATATCTTCTCTTAGACTTGTTTGTTTGTTTGTTTTTGGTGTTAGTTTGTGCCAATTCTCAAAATGATAACTCTCCCTGCACTTCCAAATTATGAATAGAGAGTAATGTGTACAAATATAAAAAATCATACAAAAAAATTGTACAAGATGGTAGGGAAGCACTATGAACCTATCACTTAAAAACAAAAATCCATCAAATTGACTGTTGATTGTATAAATGCCACTGCCTGCCACATCATTCAGGTGATAGACTATGTATAATTTTTTTGTAAAAATATCTTTTCCATTATGGACTAATGTGATATTGCCATGGCAAATTGAAAATTAAATCACCGCCCCCTTTTTCTTTTCTTTTTTTCTATTTTTTTTAAAGTCTTGAGATGGTTGAACTTTGCAAACTAACTTAAGGCTTCCAAATGGTTGACAGTGGCTCCTTGGGTTCTTCTCCTTCTGCTATCCTAAAGCAGAAACAGGGGCAAGGTCTAGGCTCACACCATGGCACGTATTCTTTGGGCTTGTCATCTTCTTCATGGCAATTTTGACAGCTGAGACCGGTTTGATGGAGAAATTCCATTTCTTAAAGCTTCATCGTGGCCAAGAAGCACTAATTGTAAACTTCACTGGACTGTTAATACTTGTCTTTGCAGTCTCTGTTGGCCTCACCGTTCTCCTTCCGTGAGGTTATAACTAGACAAAGTTGAAGATCTTTCTATGTTCATGGTGTATAACTTGATTTAAAAAATTACATTTGTTGTTCATTCGATTGTAGTAGGAGAATGTTTCATAATCAATATAAAACAAGAGTGTTAAAATGTCTTTGATTTATAACTGTAAGGAGAGATATACTATTGCTAATTTTTTCTTCAATGAATTATACTGTGCTCCACAACTGGCGACTTATTGATGCCATGTAGCTAAAACCTTATATTTAAGGTTGACCACTTTTAGCTTTAGAAATAAAGATATTCTAACAATGATATGCTTTGCTCTTCTCTCTGTCTTTTTCTTTTTCTTTTACATTTTTAGTTGAGGGTTTGGATTCTATCAAGTTAGTCATCAAACTTGATAGAGAAGTTGGGTTTAGTGGGTTCATTTTGGGGCCAATCTCTTTGATCCGAATCGTTCATTTCTTAGGACTTGGTGAGTAGAATATTTTATACAAAAAATTAGGATGATCGAATATCTGTATTTATATGTTTGAATCACATTTGTTTAAAAAAAATAAACGGCAAATATAATTTGAAGAAAAATCATCCATCTTTTGCAATACAAATGTGATTTAAATATATAAATATCGATATTCGATCATCTTAATTTTTTTGTATGAATATTCTGCCTGACAAATCTTAAAATATGAATAGTTTGCATTACCAAAGTGAGTTCCAAAATAAGCCCACCAAGCTCAAATTACTCTCTCAAAATCCAAATTCTTACAGTTCATGTATGATAGCTCCTTTTTAGGCCTTTTCTTCTTCTAAACTATATTACATAGCTTTTTTTTGTCTTTTTTCTTTTATTTAATTGACTCATAAGTGACACACTCAATCAACTGACTAATCAGTGTGATTAACAATTTTCATTATGTACCCAAAAAAAAAAAAAACAATTTTCATTATATATTAAAAAATTTAAAGAACAAAGCCAGGATTCCCACTTCGAACCTTTAAATAGAAATTATTGGATTAAAAATCTCTTTCCTAGAAAGACACAATTCTGCTTTCTTAAGCATTGATTTTCTTCAAAGTATTAACAAATTTGTAAACTATAGGAGTTGATGTTAAAATTCTACAACTTCATCTGTCTATTTCCTGGAATGGGTTGTCTTTGAAGGGATTGAATTTTGTAATTTGAAAGTTTTCAAGTGTGCATTATTAAAAAAAAAAAAATCCTTAAGGTTGAATTTGGATTTGAAAACATTAAGGAAAAAGATGAGACAAATGTGAATGAAATATAATTTATTTATTTATTTTCTTTTCGCTTTCCAAATCTCTATAAATTCATGATCCAAACAGAACATAAGGAATTTGTAAGAAAATGGGCCGCAACGAAAATATATTCAAAGAACTTATTAGAACAATTATACATTGTTTTTGAAAAACAAAGATTTGTGTGCAACAAAAATGGTACAACATTTTTTTAAAGAGTTTTTTATGAGTTTCTTGAAAAAGAATTTTAAGGTAGTGTTTGAGTTCGAATCAGGAATTTAAAAAGGAGGTTTGGAAATGAAGAAGAATTTTAAGGTTGTGTTTGAGTTTGAATCGGCGATTTAAAAAAGAGATTTGGAAATAATATGAAAAAGAAAAAAAACTAACTTACATATTTCATTCACAATTACGTTTTAACTTATTTTTTTCTTTTTTAAATTAATAATTCAAACACTATCCTAAGCATTAGGCTTCAAATTTTATGAGGGTGGTTGACAATTAAATGGTTTCTTTGTTTTGAGAAATTAATACCAATCTAACAAATGTTTGTACCCAAATCCTGATATGATATCCATTGCTCTTACTCACATAATTAGCTCAAAAAGGAGAATACTGATGTACTTCAAATAAATAAATAAATAAATAAATAAAAATTCAGAATAGATTATGCAAACAAACAACAAAACAGAAAAAAATTTGCATAGTTTCTCTGATCAGCTCTTTCTTTTCAATACTACAAGTTTTAGAGCTCTCTAATCAACAATCAATTTGCAAGAAAAGATAAAGCAGAAAATCCAAAATTTTACAAAAGAAACAATCATTCAATTCACATTTGAAGAAACAACCAGCATCCAAAATGGAAAAAAAGCAACACACTACATACCATTGTCATGTCATTTAGAAATTAATGCCTACTTGAAGAAGGAAAAAAAAAGGAATTACACCCACTGTTGCTTTGTTGCCTCCATTCTCTCCAACAAGCCTCCAATCTCAGCTTGCATTCTCATCTTCATCTTGTAGTAATCACAATGTGAATTTTCCAAAATCTTAAACTCCTCCAACTTTCTCCTTTGCCTTTCCTCAGTTTCTTGCAAACACAGTTTCGCAAGCTTCTCAGCATACTCTTCTTCTAATTTCTCACTCTTCATCCGCACCATTCGCCTGTAATTCTCTGCTTCTCTCCTGGCTTCATCTGCTTTGGTTTGGAACATTCTGGCTTCTGCTTCCTTAATCCGCACAATGCTTTCCAAGCTGTCGAACCTATCTTTCTTCGATAATTTCACAGACCACTCATCTTCGATCATTTTTTCACCCATGAGAGAAGTAGTGTTGAGATCGCTCTCATGGAGATGGAGATTGTGCGACAACAAATCCATCCTTGGGTTTCCTGAGCTCATGTTGTAAAAGGAAGACTTTGGAGGCAGCGAGTTGGGTGTTCGACGCGGGGATGATGCCTCTTTTCTAAGGATAACTTGAGTTGCTGGTAACTCTTTTGGAGGCACACTGGAAGAGGGGAACTCTGACATGCCATCTATGTCTGTCTCACACACACACACACACAAAAAAAAAAAAAAAAGGTGAGAAAGAAACGGATATAAGTTGAAATTCAAAATAAGAAAGATGACAATGTTTAGAATCTGTTGTATTTTGAAATACTACTAGAACTTCAAATGAACGCAAAGAGGAACAAAGTAAATAAAACAAGGGAAAAGGAATAAAGAAAACTGAAGCACCACATAGACTTGCTGATCAGAAAATAAAAGTCTGCATGGTAAATATTGAAGCACAATAAAGGTTTCCTGTAATGAAGGCTTTTTTTATCCATGACATAAACAGATGCAACCACTCGTGAGAAACCAGATCCAAATATCTAAAGCAATATTTGTGTGGATAACAGATTTTGGCCACTTACTGAACCAGACATGACTGTGAGAACCAAGAACTACCTAAGAGTAAATATTTTCGTTATTTAGGATTGATTATCACAACGATTGGGGAAATTGGAGTGGATGTGGTCCACAGAATTAAGACGGAGTGGCTTAAGTGGAGAAGTGTGTCTGGAGTACAGTGCAATAAACGAGTACCCATTAGACTAAAATGAAAGTTCTATAGAACGACTATTAGACCAGCGATATTATATGGGACGGAATGTTGGGCAACTAAGAAACAACATATAGAGAAGATGAGTGTTGCTGAGATGAGGATGTTAAGGTGGATATATGACAAGACTAGAAAAAACAGAGTTATAAATGAGTATATTCGAAAATACGTAGAAGTAGTACCGATAGAAGATAAGTTGATGGACAATAGATTGAGATGATTTGGTCATATACAACGGAGACCAACAGAGAAAGTAGTGTGATACAGTGGCAGTAAATGGTAGTGGCAAGGAAAGGGGTAGACCTAAATTGATATGGACTAGTGTAGTAAATAGATATATGAATCTCCTTAATTTGACTAACGAAATGGCCTTAGATAGAGTTGAGTGGAGAAGAAGGATTCATACAGCAGACCCCATTTGATGGGACTTAAGGCTTGATTTTGTTTGGTTTGGTTTGGTTTGGTTTGGTTTAAGCCCACTTGTACCCCATTACCTCAAGATTTTATTTTTCTGCAGAAACAACCAGAAATGTTGCAATCAATCTGAAATTTCCACATTGTTCCCATCTCCCGTTAACACAGCAGCATAATACTTTGCATTAACCTAATAAAGATAAAAATAAATAAATAAAAACATCTCCAATTTTTTTTTTCTTAGGCAAAGAATTCCCCAGTTTGTTTAGGCACTTTTCCAACTAGTTTCAACATCCCAAACTCTCCCAGTTCATATTTCTACTTCTCTGTCCTCTCTATGGTGAATAGACAATGTAACCCATACCACATCGCCCTCAAGGCTGGGGATTAGTCCTCATTGACACAATTTGTAATTTTTGAGTAACTACCAGCGTCCATGGACGATTAAGAATATATATATATTTTATTAGTATTAAGAATAATTTTTACTGGAAAATATATATTGAAAGCTTAAAAGAATGAATCATCATATATATCCTAAATAATTAAGGGTTCCAAAAAAAGTGCAGGGAATTATAATATTCAGGATATTCAAGAAAATTTCGAGAACTATTTGAAAAAGTGGAATAGTTTTGGATTTTGTTCAGTTGATGAAATTATCAAGATATGTTCAGGATAACTTCAAAAATGTGAAGAACTTTGTTATCAAGCACACTACTCCTAGAAAGACAACTTGTCTATTCACTATCAAGCAAAAGCACGACTATTTCACAGTGAACAAGTATGTCAATGTGCGTGTGATATGCAGCACAAACAAAAGCACACTTGCTAGCACCAATGGGCAGTAGTTAAGTTATTTATTTATTTTAAAATGAAGGCCAAAACTGAGATGCAGACAAAAACAAGTAGTAAAAAGTGAAGCTCCATACTGTGAAAAAAGGAGAGGAAATAAATAAAGAAAAAAAGAAGACAAACTCCTGTCATTCACATACCCTATTGAAACCTTTAACATACAACATTCTCCAACCTAAATCTTAGCCAAATTGGCCAAGCTGATTCAACAAACATCATCACCCTATTCTTAAATAATAAGAAAAAACCCATTCACTCTCTAGGGGGAAAAAAAAAAATCCAGTAGAAATCTGGGTCTTCAAATCGGGGCCAAGCTGATTCAACAAATAACATTACCCTATTCTTTAAATAATAAGAAAAAAATCATTCACTCTCAAGAAAGAAAATATCCAATAGAAGAGTTTACCAGGAATTGCTACCATGCAGATTATTCAGACAACTCATAGTGTGCCACTCTCAGGAAGAGTTTGGGCCCCCTTTAAATCTAGTAGGGAGCATGCTTATGGGGGAGCCATTTAGAAACTAGATTTTTTGGTTTGGTCAAAATATTGCACTAACAAATGTTTCCCGTGAGCCATGTTTTGTTTTGCGGCTTTGTTTAGTCACTTCATCAGGGAAAGCAGTTAAGGTTTTCTGTTTCAGTACCCCCGGCCCCTTTCAATACTAATCTTCTCCAAGTTCTACCTGGTATTATTGAAAGGAAAATGCTATACAAACTAACAAAATGTATGAACTTTTCTTACTCAAAGATGTGGCATGCAGTAATGAAATTTTGGAATCTCAAAAAGGACCCACCCATTAGAATAATATGACAAGGACAAGTAATGTGAGTAAGAAAGGTTTGTAAAAGTTGTTAGTTTGTATAGCATTATTATTATTGAAATATAGGCCAACATATTAATTGCAGCTTGTAATTTTAAACTGATAGTTCATCTTCAAGTTTAATGATGATTTCAGATACATTTGCTTTTGAGAAAACTAAAATTTTTGTTGGTTAAAATTTTATGACTTAATGCTTTGGAATTTAGATGATTTAAAGTTGTTCTCAAATAATCAAAATCATTAGGGTTTTGGATCTTCTTTCCTATACAACCCTTATGTGGGTGTCCACTAGGCACTAACTCATCATGCCCCATTCAGGTCTTGTCTGAAACGACTAAGGTGTTTTCCTCTCTCAAACTCTCTCAAAGGCAACGGTACCTTGGTCCCATAGCTACCCCCATAGACCTACCAATCTAATTAAAAATGTCAATATAAATCATATGTTATCTTTTGTCAAGTTGTAAGTGTTTAAACAAACAATTTTCATCCCAATTTTAGAATTTAATCTTCAAATGTCTTTTGTGTTTCCTTCTTAAGAGTAGGTTGACATTGAACTATAGGATTGAAATTCCTCTCACAGGTCAGTTTGTAGGATACCAAGATTTGATAACTTAAATATCATAACATTAATTACAGTAAAAAGCTAAATACTTTCAATATCAAGATAGCATTTACGTAACAATTACGTTCTAAAGGATGTAAAACAATTATAGAACCTTATAATACATATGATGTATTCATCTTTTAAATGTTTCAAAACATAGTGCATAATTTGTGTTATGAAAAATGCAAAACATTGTTATTATGAAGAGATTCATCACATAGGATATGTTTGGAGGGATCAAAATATCATTGAAGTGTCCATGAAGTGTAGGTAAAGTGTCTGATATTATGAATTTTATTTTTTAATTGAGACACGTAGAAGAAGGGTTGGACATGCTTTTAGGAGTGTCCAAGAGTGTCGGTGTTGGACACGACATGTTTACTTTGCAGAAGTGTCTATGCCTTCCTAGGCTACAATTTAAGCAATTCAATTTTTCAGTACTTACAAGAACTCGTACTTTTTATGTTACAGATGATAGAATAAATTTCAGTACTCAAAACAGTAGTTTTTTACATTTGTCTACCAGTGATTGTCCTGCAAAATCTCCTTTTTTTTTCCCTCTTTTTTGTGTGTGTGTGTGTGTATTTCAATGTCGAGGACATGTAATTGCAAATATCATTTGTAAACTCCAACCAATTAGCATGTTAGCTATAAGATGATCATAATTACAATATGTAACATACAAGAATAGCAATGTAACAACAAATCATCCTCAATTGGAAATTATTGTGTGACATCAGGGCAACAAATTCCATCATGCAAACACAAGCATCTTGCTTCAAATATTAAAAGTTGATTTGTAAGAAAAACTTAATTTCCAAATAAACTTCAAAGAATAAGATCACAAGCATCTTGCTTCAAATATTAAAAGTTGATTTGTAAGAAAAACTTAATTTCCAAATAAACTTCAAAGAATAAGATCACACAAGCTACGAACTAAATAAGTAAATTATAAGTAAATTATAACTAAATTGAAAATTATAAGTAATAAGACAAGGTTCTCAAACTTACAATTGAAAAACTGAAAGATGAGATTGCAGACATCTGAAGGAGACATCATTTTACTTTCAAGTTTAGAGAGCATTTCATCAGCCTTAATATGCAACTCCTTGCCTTTGAAATCTTCACTTCCCCGAAAGATTTTCCTAACACAGTCGAGCTCCTTCATCAGGATTTCTGGACCCCAGTTTTTTGCACAAGACATAAACACATCCTTTACAAATCCAAACATCTCTGAAGCATGAGCACACCCAAGGCAGTGAAATTGCATCTCAGTTGTCCCTGTGGGCCCCTTCAAGCTGGGACCTGGCTTTATGAGATTCCTTTGGATGCCACAGGCAGCATGGCACCAATGGGAACAAACATCACAACCAACCCAACTGCAAGTATTGCTGGCACAGTCAAAGTTTAAACAGACAGGACACATGCACTCACTACAAAATCCTTTTTTTGTCGAGCAAATCTTGCAATCACAGTCTTCAACAGGCAACATCCTCTTGCAATTTACGTTTCGACATCTTTCGAGTAAGAAGATTTCCACAAGCTCTGTTGAGGGAATGCGCGCTTTGTCAGATAAGAAACTTCCAAGACCCAATTTTATGGCAACCAAAATTTCCAATTGGTTTTTGTAGGACTTTGAGAGCATTTCCTTGGTAAGATCAGATCTTCTCTCGAGCCGGTTCTGGAGGCTCACTAATTCCTCTCTCCTCTCGGGTGTTGCAATGAGATTCTTTAAGTATTCCTTTGTGGATTCAATTGTTTCATCAGGAAGCTCTTGAATTACTTGAGACATGACAGGTATGGACTCCGAAACAATTTCTCGAAGAATCCTTCCTGGTTTAGACCTACGAGCTCTTCCCCCATCTAAACTCTCCACACCTCTCATGTGCTCTGAACCTCTTCCTCTTGAATCACCTGACTGAGTGTCCATCCTTGGCCTTGCAGGCAATTCAGAAGGAAAAAATGAATGGTTATCGGAGCTTGTTGTTCGATAATGACTGTTACAAGAATCCTTGTTCATCACCCGATTACCTTGCATCAACGAAAACACTCCACCACCATGATTGGACAAAGTAACGCCATCTCCTATTGGCCTAAATCGACTATGAACTGATCCATTAGTTCCCTCCCCACCATTCCAAATCTGATCACAGTCTCTCCTATGACTCCCCACTGAATACTCATAATTCTCTGTTGAATTCCGAGTAAGCGAGCAACTGGGGTTGTGCGAAAAAGGGTGGGAATATGAATACGACAATGAAGCTGCCGTAAAATCATTAGAGTATGTGGTTTGGGTGTTGTTATTTGATGGCACAACGGACTGTATACTCCGACTAGGCATCGGCCTGGTCGGGGGATCAGCATTTGGTACTGGATTTGATGCAGCTAGAGAGAGTGACACATCAGGCAAAGCTAGAGAAAGATTAAGAGTGTCTAGCTTAGGCTTCTTGTCTCTATTATCTCTCTCAATTTCTTCATCCTTAACCTCTCTCTTCGATAAATTCACATTCAATTGCAGAAAATCTCTCTCTACCCATCTATTATCATTATCCTCATTTCGATCCTCACAAACTACTTCTTTTCCTTTATAACTCACTTTATCTAATGAATTCAATAAATTTTTCCCTGGAATCTCTTTCTCGGGAAAACCCAACTTGGAATTATCACAAAGATAGCTAAGGGTAAGCTCTTGGGAGCTAAAATTCGCAGTTTTTGAGGGTTTTGACTGAAACCCATCACAAACCATGTCTGATTCCCTCAGAAAATCAATACCCTTTTCAGAAAAACCGATCTTCTCATCTGGGTTCTCCAGATTTTGGTCAGAAATGTTCTGGGTGAGCTTATTCTGAGAGTTTTCTTCTCCAGAGACATCACCAATAGATAGATCTTTCTCCTTCAACATGATTACAGTCTACAGACAAGGAGAGGAAGAGAGAGAGATATCAGAAGGTACCAGTGAGAGGCAAGAGAGAATCCAAGGGCAGCTCTGGGGGGACTAATCTTGTTCAGTTCTTTCGCTCTGGTCTTGCTTTGATTCTCTTGGACTCCACCGCAGCTCCGCGATGGCTGTGTTTTCTTGAGAGAGAGAGAGAGAGAGAGAGAGAGGAGGTTTGTTTGTTCATTGGTTTTAAGTGAGATTACAGAAATGACCCATCATTTGGGGGTCAATTACTACTGCTGGGTTTGGAGTGGTCCTCCTCTCCCTCCTGGTTGATTCCTGAATGTCGAATACGTACATGTATATGTATAACGGCAATGAAAAAGTATTTTGTGCGACTTTTCTCTTCCTCGTATTCTAAAAAGTCTAAACGTGTAAGACTATATCCAACTGTTAATTAAATTTAAATTTAATAAAAAAAATATATCTTTTTTCAGCTCTATCGATTTCATCAAATCAAATTGATATTAAATAAAAAAATTTACTTTTTTTCTTATCAAATTAAACACACATTTCGAAATTTTTTTTTTTTTTCATTAAACTGAAAACTAACTTTTCTTTCATTAAATCACTGTTTATTATCGTTGCCAAATATCCTCCTGGATGACCACCTCAAGACCAAAAAAAAATAAAAAAATTACACTGGCCGGTCGACCACCTCAAGACAAAATAAATAAATAAATAAAAATTTACAATGGTCAGTCGATTAGCCGGACATCCATTTAGTTGTTCTCCCGATCAATCGGTGGTCTAATGAAACTCTAAAATCCTCCGTTGGAGCACTTGATATCAAAGGAAACTTTTACTCAAATTCAATAAAAAAATTGATATAACGTTGGTGATGCTCTCAGAGCATTTCTAATGGTGTATCAAATTTTTTATTAAATCTGAGTAAAAATTTAAGTAAAAGATTAATTTGATATCAAGTGTTCTAACAGAAGTTTTTTAAAGCTTTATTAGAACACCGGTCAACCGGGTAGACTACTAGGTAGATGTCCAGCCGATTGATCGTTAGTATAAATTTTTCACAAATTTTTGCCTTGAGGTGGTCATCCGGGAGGTCGACCGGGTAGATGACCGAAAAAATGTCCAGCTGGTCGACCAGCCAGTATAAATTTTTCATAAATTTTTACTTTGAGGTGATCATTTGGGGGACATTTGATGGTGAAAATTCAATGACTATAAACAATAATTTGATGAAAGGCACATCCATCTTCAATCTAATAAAAGATTTGAGAAATTCTAAATTTGATGAAAGATTTGGTGTTGGAGCAGCAAAAAGTAAGTTTTTTTTATCAAATTTAAATTTGATGAAACATTTGATGAACCATTGGAGATGGTTTAAAGAGTTGAGTTATTTTTCATCCCAATTCATTTTTTAATTTTTTAAATTATAAAAGCATATAAATAAAAAAATTAAATTATTAAGAATTATTACTTTATTTCTTAAATTATAAAAGCATATAAATTAACTCTTTAAACTATTAGCGTGTTTTACTTTGATCACTTTTATTAAGGGGTTCAATAGTTTTTATATTTAAGAGGTCTATTTGTAAGTTTTTATAATTTATAAGACAAAATGATACTTTACAATAGTTTAAAAAGTTCATTTATACATAGGTATAATTTATAGGATCAAATTGATATATTAAAGGATTTTTGTGTAAATAACCCTAAGGAGTTACCACCAACCATAGAGAGCAAGAATAAATATATATATACATATATATATTAACAATTAGCACACGTCATATGTGTACAATTTAAACAAGTAAAAATAAAATAAAATACTTATTACATATTTCGTTAATAAATAAAAAATTTGATGTTCTAGTACCATGTCCTTTTTTTTTTCTTTTTTTTTTAATGGAGAAATTGACATTTGGCGGAAGGAGAGAGAAGTTTTAAAACACCTCCAAAGGTGTTCACTTTATAATAATTAGTAGTGCGTGTACAATTCAAATAAGTAAGTATAAAAATAAATAATAAAATTAATATCATAATATGTATATTGTCTAAATGGTAAGATTGTTTTTAATGAAATTCAAAGTCCTGGGTTCTAATCTTGCTCACGCTTTTGAATAATATTTTTTTATTTTAGGACAGAAAAATTTGTCACGTGGCAGAAGAAAAAGCCACTACACACAAGTAGACACCAAGTCATGTGCTCACATATATAATAACTAGCGTATGCCCGTGCCTGAAGGCACGATATAAATAATGATAGGATTAGAATATAATTGTAATCCTAATACTATTTAAATTTATTTTTTAATTTGATAAATTCACAAATTTATTATAAAATTTTAGAGTTCTCATAAAACTCCTCACGAAAACTCATTTTGCTTATACAATATATAGCTAGATACATAGATGTACCTGACATACATACAATAATACTTTTGTTTAAATAATTATATGAAAATTGTATGTATACCCGTGATGACCTAGTGTTTTACGGGCATACATATATCGTATGGAAATATGTGTAAAATATATTGAACAAAAAGGAGAAAATAGAAAAATAAAGGAATAGAAAGAAAAATAAAAATGAGAGAAAATAAAAAAATAAAATGAAAAGAGGGAGGAAGGAAGGTGGGATCATGAAAAGATGGGTGAGAAAAGAAAAAAGTAAGAGAGAGAAGCGGGAAAATAGAAAATATACATGGAGAATATTTTTTGAAAAATATATCTCGGCTATTGTTTTATAAATTGAATAGATCTGAGTCGTTCAAATGTCCTAGTAGGACAAATGTGTATAGGACAAATTCAAAAACCATCATGCATTATTATATAGATATAAATACTAGTGGTTGGCACAATCATCACATGTGTAATTTAAATAAATAAAAACAAAACAAAAACATATATCATATATTATGTGTCACTCAAGTAATAAAAGTGTTATTTATCAAACTTAAAGGGTTAGGTTTGAGTTTCGCCCTGACATTTTTCTTTTCAAATTAAAATATCCACTTGGCACCTATAGATAGGACTTAGAAGATACATAAGTTTACTTTTTTAACTTGATTTATTGATTTTTTAGCTAAATTAGTTTAGTTTGTGTATAATTTTTTTGACTTTATAAAAAAATAAAATAATTATGATTTAAATGTGATATTTTGTCTTATTTTATCTTTATGTGATTTTTTTAGTTTCAACTTAAACTCAACTCATTTGCCAAACGGCAACATATATGGAGAGAGAGAGAGAGAGAGAGAGAGGAGAGATGTGTGTGTGTGTGTGTGTGTGTGTGTGTGTTGTGTGTGTGGAGCTTTTTATTTGAGCAAAAGTGTACACTACCAACGTTTACATTTTAAAATTCAAAACAGTGCTTACATTTCCATCTGGGGAACTCTCTTTGTTTGTTCCTTTAAGCATATTTAACGTTTCAAACAATATTCACTGGCCTATCTAAAATACAATATTCACTGGCTTTTCGGAACTCTATTAATGCGACAATCCCACTATGTTTTTCCCATTATTTTTTAAGTTCTACTTTTCCCCCACTTTTTTTCCCCTTTTTTTCAAGGAATTTTTAAAAAAATTATAAAATTAAGTTGTTCAGAGTAATTTGACAACCTCCTATCTCAAAATGTCAAATTTTGATTACTCCCCTTGTTCAAAAAATTCTTCTTTAATCTCTCTTAAAATAATATAATGAAAATCTTCCATTATAACTTCAAGTAGAAAAGATCACAATTTTAAAATCCTTAGGTCATGTTTGATTCAAAAAATTAATAGTGAAGTATTAACAATCCTATTAAATTAGTGTGGTATTCACTATCTAATTGGATTAATAATCCCACCCCTACCCCATTACTAATAATCCTACAAATTTGTTGGATTAATTATCCTTTGGATTAATAATCCTAAACCAAAATGTTAAAACAAACATAGGATAATTGGACCCACGGATTAATAATCTCAATCCCATGCTCTAATCCACCCAATCAAACATGCCCTTAATAACTAATTGTTGATCACACCGTCTCATAAGCACTATTCAACCATTTTAGAAACAGAGAATTTTCAATAATCATTAAGAACAAGTCACATTTGATTTAGATGACTAAACTGCCTTCAATTATTCTCAGAATCCTTGTTATTTTTATTTTCTATTCTTTTTTAAAATTTTCATAAAGTACATTAGAAAACAAATCTCACTATTATTTTGTCACTGGGCCAATCTTTTGGACAGTTGGGCCCTTTTACTATCACTTCAAGGAAACAAAGCTCTATCCATGCCAATGAGGAATTTTACAATTTTTACTGGAAAATGGTCACTTGGCAAAGAACATTAGACTCTCATTTGTAAATGCTGTAGTTGTTTCTCCACACCAAAAAAAAAATGAGGTTAAATTTTGGTCGATAAATACATGTCATTCTTTGCCTTTGGTCTGCAACCTACTTTCCTGATATTGCTGCAGTTCAACCAAATTTGAGAAGCTATAATACTATGCAATTTTAATGTTCTTTTACCATATTTACCAACATTTCTAAATTTAAAAAATAAATAAATAAAAATTTAAAGAGTTCTTATGCAAATTTCCTTTTAACAATGCAGGGGCAAGCAGGCAGACTTTTTCCAGAACTAATAATTAGCAAGTTTGGAAAGGAGATTAAAATAAAATGAAAAACATCATATATTAATCCAGAAACATACTCTAAAATTAACAATAACCCAAATCTCCAATCTACAAAAATTAATATCATCCCCAGACTTCTTCTTATACAGTAGCAGCAAAAGCATTACTCAACCGGGCACCGAAGAAGAAAAAAAAAGAGGGGGCAAACAAGAGGAATTTTTTTCCTAAAAAGCTCACTGCAATCGCTAATCTTATCTCACTGTACAAAGATAACACCAGATTGTGTTGCAAATTTAGGAGAAAATGGTGTTGAGAATTCAAGTTAAAGAGAGAGTGAGAGAGAAAGAGAGAGAATTACAGCTTCAAAGTAAGATCAGGTGAAGAAGAGCAATCTGTCCTTGGTGCTGGAGCCACAGCTACAAAATTTATGTTTGAACTTTGTCCTGAGTTGAAACCCATATTACTAGTAACTCCATCACCAATTTGGCGAAAACTCCCAGGCCAAAACAGCTCTGCATCGTCATCTTCCACAAATACTGGCAACCCGAAATAGCCTTGTTCGAACCTTGCTCCACCTCTTGCCTCGGGCAAAGGAGGCCTTGCAGATGATGGCAACATTCTTTGGTGCATTGAGGCATGAGCCTCCATCCCAAGGGACCGAAATGCAGAACCGTGAAGTGGCAGAGATGCCAAGCTGGCATACCTATCAGACAAAACCCCAAGCCGCATTGCCCGCTTTGCCATTGTCCTCTCCCTCTTGTGTGCATTCTGGTGCCCGCCCAGTGCTTGTGAGCTGTAAAACTTGCGCCGACAATAATTGCACGAAAACACTCGCGGTAGTGTTGCTGGAGCATGAGCAGGAGCTGCTAATTCGTTGTTAGTGTCAGGTATGCCCTTCAATTCCGTGTCACTGGCATTGAAGTGGAGAGTTAAGTCAAGGGAAACAGGCTGGGCATCGGGTAGTTGAGGAGCGTTATTGGATTTGTGAGGCACGAAGAAGTGGCAGTGCTGTCCTTGGAGGGATCAGGGGAGATTTCTTGGCTGCTCACTTCAGACTCATCTTCAGACTCGAGGTTGAAACTTGACCGCTTCATGTTGGGTAGAACAGCCAAGTCAAAAGCTTGAATTTTTTCTCGTGAGCAATGGCAGGGTTGATTGATTCAAATGCTCACAGTGGTGATTTAAATCTTCACCTGCATATATTGATCACAGAATGGATTATAAATTTTGGAGAGAGAGAGAGAGAGAAGCGGCACTGGGACTGTTGGATAATCGTCAACAAAATATATCATATGTCAACAGCAGTTTGGAGATTGAAACCTAAAAGCACCTCAATTTGCTTCTGAAATTGGTGTAGTGGGATTTGGGTGAAATGCATTTCAAAACAAGTTATTATATGAATATGCATTGTGCATTAAGTGTTCAAAATATACACATGTACATATATATATATATTACAATTAATTTGGTGTAGAGGGATTTGGGACATTAATTTGTTTTGATCATGCTCCAACACTCATCCAAATCAAAAACTCCTACTAATTAGCACAGAAAGTTCAACAAACTAAGGTTACTGCATGGAATCACACCACGTGATTATGAAACTATTAGAAAACAGGATTTACTTTTTACTTCTCAATTGAATAATTTAATACTTATCTCTTTATTCATATAGGCGGCAGCTCAACCCTCAAGGAAGACTAAGGCGAAATTTTAATGGAAGTCTTCCATATGTTTAAATATCATTTTTCATTTTTTAATGTAAAATAAAATTTTCTATTCTATTTTTGTAACTAAAATTTTGGTGTTATTTACCGTCTTTACAATTAAGGGTCTTTAGACCAGAAGGTTTTGTTTTAAAAATCTGTCACAAGGATTTATTTTTATTTTTTTTGGTTGGGCCTTTTTGCACAAGAAGTGGGCCTTAAGGGGGCCTCAACTGCCTTGAGGTTGGGCTGGCCCTGATATTTTACAATTACCAGACCAAAAAAAAAAATCTTAAAACTCAAACATCAAGACTTCGTCAAGGAAAAAAAAATGTTCAATAAAGTAATACTATTGCAAGGTATCACACCAAGTGATTATGAAAATATTTGATTACTACGTTTCACCTTTACTTCTCAACTAACTATTTAATACTCAAGTCAATCTACATGTTTAATAGCCCACTTTCAGTATTTTTAATTTTGTAAACCAAATTGTAATCTAGGTTCAAGGCATATGTTTTGTAATCAATAAGAAAGGGGAAATCTTGCAAGAATATACATTAAGACATTAATGAGAGACAAGATTCTCTGGAATTAAGAAGGTATGACAATAATGAACACAATTCAATTCCAGCTGAGGTATGGATTGGGCATGTACTTGGTACCTTTAGAGTATCGCAAAAATAAAAAATTAGAATATGTGTTTCATGTACCCAGCATGTATGCAAAAGTACCAATAACTAATAAGTACTCGGAACGGGTATGGCATGTTTGTTGAAGTTCCCTTGCTTCATAGAAAACAATATATCAAGTTTGATTTCACAGTGCCAATTGTAGTGTCAATGATAATATAGAAACTGAGCCCCTAAAAATACCCAAAAGAAGGGGAATAAAACACCAATAGAGCAAAATAATAATTGAAAAAAGAAAAAGAAAAAAGAAGCACAAACCTCAAACATCAGAGAATATCATTAAGCTAAAACTTATATCATGCAGACACATTTTAACCAAATAAGTACCTCAGGAAACGATGCAGTAATGAAACATTGATTCACTCCTTGTATATATATATATGATTGCCACTAAATTTATTTTCTTTTCACAACAAACTGAGGAAAGTGAATTAAGGGGAGATCAAAATCACCCTCTCATGCTCTTAGATCATTGATTCCTTGCAGTAGGATGGCCATTTCAAGAAAATATTTTTGGAAGACTGAATGCTATCCTATGGATTCCGAGTATAACAGCAGCTCCATTAAAAATGTGAAATCTTGAGTGCTCAAATACTATTTGAAGTTGAGGAACTTATTAAATAAATTCACACATGCATGTAATTAAATCCATATGAATCTTCTCAAACAGGATCTTTCAGAAGGAAACAAAAACGTCGGCAGTTCATATAGATATTATACTATTTTAAGTATTTAAATACACAACATAAGTACAAAAAAATCATCAATGTCTATGATATCTTTCACACCTTAAAGGGAACCTAATGTAAGAAACATTTACATCTAAACCTAGTAGCTAGCACCTTGCAGGGTATTTAACTGCTGTATTATTAAACCCTTCGTAAAAGAGATTTTTCTACCCAAAAGAATTTTACTGTTACCTGTAGCAGCATGTATTATTTTCCAATGCAGACAAGTCTTCATACAGCCATACCATAATGCCTTCAAATGAAATTACAATTACCATTGAAGGGCATAATGTAACTTAAGCATGGTAAGCAACAACATTTAAATTAATTTGTCGAGTATAGACCCTTCAGGATGAAAAGATACATCTATATTTCTCCATACTTTCACTTGATGCTGCTCGACATGTGTTAAAGTTTCATCCTATAAGAAATGTACGTTTTGGAATCCAGAAAAAGAAAGCAATGGAAACCCCATCCTATGCAATTTCTTACAATAGGGAAGGAAGTAGCCAAAAATGTGAATCATGGAAACTGGATTTGGCAATCTATTTCACAAATTAGACATTGGCATACAGCTCATTCCTACTTATTTTTGACCGAATTATAGAATGAAACTGAAATTTAGTGGCAGTGACACAATTTTTGCAAATGATACTTGTCATGGAGAATATTAAAAGGATAACCCACATGAGGCAGGTCATAACACACAGTCTGTTGTCAAATGGGATTGCAAATAGGCAACACATCATCGGAAACGGTGATATACATAGAAAAGTACCTCCTTTTCACAACCCTTTAGTGTTGAAACTGGGGTTAGAGAAGCAGAAATTCAAAATCACCTAGGACAAGAGCCACTGCAAGATTAAGCTGTTAAAATACCTCCTCTGTAACACATGTAAGAGGACTACCTCCACCTGTCAAACCAACAAATATTTTTCAACCCCCTAATCCAATATGAATCGGGTAGACTGGGATACAAATTTGACGGGTTGAAAAACCTAGCTTGAAAGAGAGGGTTCACAATTTCAATTGGTGTGCCTTGTATGATGGGTCCTTTCACATTTTACAAAAAGATTAATCAACAAACTGATTTCTTTAGAATGTCTTACAAAATGGTTTAGTGTAACAAACTAAACTTACTTCAAGTGAATTTTGAGCAACAAAATGTTTTATGTGGGAAGTAATGACCTCGAAGGAATAGTTCTCAAGTATGATAACAACATTGGGTTGGAATAGGTATCAATCAGATGAACTTCTCACATTTTATAAATATGGCAGTCAGTCTAATATCAGTAGCATTTAATGCAAGTGGCCAGAAATATGCAATTTGAGACTCTTCTGAAGAAATCACTAATACTGTGTATGGTTGGGGGATTTAAGAAGGATTTGGAAAAAAAAAGGAAAAAGGTAAAAGGTAAGTAAAATGTGAATAAAATATACCTATATTTTACATAATTTCACACACATTTTCCCTTTCCCTTTGCAGATCCCCCAACCAAACACAACATAAGTGTTATACATTTAAAACTGAAAGAAGACAGAACGAAAGATGTCTCTTTCTTGATTTGGAAGATATAATTCAACAACAAAGGGTAAATTAAAATTTGGTTCTCATTATAATAAAGAAAAATGGGTGCGATATTCAAAACCTTGATATCCTCACTACAAGGCACATTTGCCGATCAGTTTGGAGACGAACACTAAATTTAGTCACCAAAAGATAAAAATTTCGTGACAAAAATGCTTTTAGTTGCTGAAACATACTCAATTGAAACAAAATGACTCCATTGGTGGCACGCCATGTAGAACAGTTTTTCCGACCAATATTTAGTTGCCAAAGGTGCTTGTTGGCAGCAAACACATTTTTTGCAGAAGGGAAAAAAAAAAATACTGCGCACAACAATCTGCGCAGGATTTTAGTTTGTAACCAGACAACGTCATTCGTTTTCTCCAAATATCAATAGGTCTGGCCAAATTTTGTCTCAAGGACACACACTCAAGGTAAAAAACCAAAAAACAAATTCATGAGCTTCTAAAGTCAGTATCCCAACTGCTTCTTTGGTTCAAATAAAAAGAAAGGAAGGAGAGAACGTAGAGGGAGAAGCTACTTTCTTTCATGTTAGAACTTGTATTTATCGTGCAACAATCACCTTACTAGCAACGGTATTCAAAAAATCATTGCCCAGATTTAGATTCACTTTGTGCTACCACCAAAGATAACGAAAACATTGGAGAGCTGAAATAATCCATAGAGAAATATGCAGACTACACTAAGTTAATTTGAGATAGGAAAGGCCATATCAGAAGATTTTGACAAACTTCAAAATATTATTTTACTAGTTTTGCCTAGTATAAATTTTCAACAAGATTTAAGTAGAGCTTCATACTTTACAGTGGTTAACTGTGTTAGCAGACCAACCAAATCTTCTCCCTAAGGTTTTTTTTTTTTTTTTAAAGCATGGATTTAGATAGAAAATTGAAAAGGTATAGAAAAAAGTGAAAACAGTGAGAGAAATTGGAAAATAAAAAATAAAACATTAGCTCATATTCTATTCACATTTCCTTCCCCTTTTCCCTTACCTTTCCAAATTTCTACCTAAATCCTGATTCAAACATAGCCTAATTGTAAATCTGACTTGCTATCATAACAAAATACAAATTTAAAAACATGGGAAGGGATGATACAATTTACTGCACAAAACCCTCTTCCAAACAAGGACCTCAACCCACCTCATCATTAAGGGGGAAAAAAATTCATTTTTAATTATCAAAGGTATTCACTTCAACCCAGCAAATAACTGAAAAATAACCAAGAAACAAAATTGATGAAAACCCAAGATCCATTAACACACAAGTAAACAAAAAACACATAATTTATAACCTATCATCAGAAACATAAAACAGAAGCACCATGTGTAAATGTGTGCCCAAACCAATCATCAAAATTAGTTCTACAATTAAACAGAGAAAGGTAGCAGTGAAAGAATTCAAAACATAGTGGATTGAAATTGCATACCTCAGTTTCAGTGCTTCTATTTGCCTGATGAGTATGATTATCAGGAGGCAAAACAAGCTGGAGAGTTGAGGGTATCCTATATTTTTTTTACCAAAGAAGGAGAAGAGCTAAAAGAAAGTGGAAGGAGATAAGAAGATCATGGAGAGAGAGAGATGGGATGCTGGTAGGTCAGAGAAAAAGCAGGTAAACGCACTTAAAAAGTACTATTTTTTGTTGAATTTTGGGTAAGCTACTGCAGATGAAAAGCATACCCCATATGTGTGTGAGAGAGAGAGCAAACAGTTTAGTGTCAGTCCCATCAAAAAGATATATATGTCTGTCTAGTATCCCTCTTATCTCTCCATCCTCCATCCACATCCCACTTGGAGTTGTGAAAGTGTTTTTCAGATTCTTTTCTTTCTTTATTTCTTTTTTTTTTTTTTCTCTCCCAATTTTAACCCCAACTCCTTTTGGTCTATATATGGACACCCATGACTCCCCCATTCCCACCTCGATTCCTCTATGCAGTGACATGCGCACACAGCCTTCCAAAGCCTGCCCCCATCCCAACTGTTTCACTTTTTGTGAGTAATATTATACAACTTAAAAAATTATAAATTTTTTATTTATTTAAATTTTTAATCTTTTTTTGTTGCATGACACATTCCTTAATAAAAATTTTCATAAGACCTTAAATTTTCTTCTTTTTTATTTTTTACACTAGTTCTATTCGAATTTTGTTTTGTCCTAAAATACCGGTTACAATTGAACCAAAGATTCTTATGTTTTGATATTCTCTCGCACTACTTATTTTATAAGTTAATTTGCATAATTGTTTTTTTTTTTTTTTGACACTTCTTCCATTTAAATTTTGTTTTATCTTAAAACACAAGTAATAACAGAACCGAGACTCTTATATTGTGTTATTATCACATAATATGTATTTTGGATCTTAGAAATTGAACAATTTAAAAATAAAAGATATTTAACAGATATTTTTTACTACCCATTACAGTGTGATTCTTATTGACTAATATCTTCTATGTCCAAATTTTGTCCCTCCCTTCCGCGTGATTACTTGGTGCATGCCAGGACAAAGTGTAGATCCTAATCCTAGAGATAAAATGTGAGGGGTGTCACCTTTTCACATGTCAGTTAAGAGAGGAGTTCTGTTACTACAAAGACTTTCATTGCTAATGTGATTTTCGATTGTTTCCTAGATTGAAGTAGTCTTTCGCTGCCACAAACCACTTATAACTTGACGTTTGTTAAATTATCTTTTAAAATTTTAAAAATAATATATTAAATCACACAATTTTAATCATTAAATATCATGGAACACCAATTAAACTTAATTCTCGTCAAATCCTATTGAAAATAAGTTTTAGAAAAATTATCGCTAAAAATAAATTTTTTGTGACAATTTTTTATATATGTCATTAAAAATTAAAAATTAGTGACTTTTTTATCATACTTTTTATAAATTATCGTTAAAACTTACAATCAGTGACATTTTTTTATGATAAATTTTTTTCATAAAACTTATTAAATAATAAATTCACTTATTAAAACCTACACGTAAATGTCCCTTAAATCTATCCTGAGATCACTTCATAATTTTTTCTCCTCCCTTTCTCCCACCATCCTTAAGGCATTTTTATTATAAAATAAAATAAAAATCTCAAAATACATGAATGTGGATACATAATCTATTATTGCAATTAAAAATGTAATAGAAAACGTAGTTAGGGTGAGTGGATCGATGCGATTGTTGCAAGTAGACACCTGACAAGGGCAATGGGAATGGGATGGACCACACTACCCTAACCACCTCTCAATGGGCCTCCCACTCACAAAACAAACCACAAACCGGTCCCCCCCACAAAACACCAAAGCCTTTACTATGCTTGGATTCAATCACTTCCCTTTCTTTTCATTTTTTAATGATTGGATGTTAAGATTTGACTAATTTTAAAGTCTATATAAAATACTCTCTGCGTAGATTAGGCAAATCTCGAAGATAGTTCGAGAGGATAACTCTTAAAAAATTGATATAACCTAATAAAAGTTGAATTTAAAACTTGAAAAAAACACATCTCAAGTTTCAAACTACACCTGGTACTATTAAAACTCAAAAATTAAACTTAATTTTTAAATTTAAAAATGTGACAATATATTAAAACATTTAAAATAAATTTCGCTCTTACCCCATTAATTATCTCATTTATATATTATTAAATTTAAAAAGTAAATATACAAAATAGACTTAAATATCATTTTCTGTTGTCTTTTTCCTTTCTTATTCTCGAGGGTAGACCACTAACTCAAAAGAGAGTGAGATGATAATAATAACAACAACAAAATGCTCATAGTGAAAGATAATTATGCTTTGTTCTTCTTCTGACCCCAATCAAGATCCTCAAAAGATCACCTTCCACAGTCTTTGTTTTGTCCTTTCGCCCTTTTTCTTCATTACTCACTGCTTTAAACATTGTATATAGTTGTTTATGTACTGGTTACTTTGGTTGTATTAATATATTGGAGCTAGTGGAAAGAATGTTTATCTACTTTGCGCTGCATTGAGCCCCTAAACCATTTTTATCTTACTTGTTAATACTTCCTCTTGTTGGTTTAATATCTTACATTAAAAAAATATACTTCCATCTTATTATGAGAACTTCAAATTCAATTCACGTATTTTTTAAGACATAACGATCTAAATTTTACTGATACAATATTATAATTATAAGCTTAATGAATTAACACAGTATATGTACTCTCTTATTTATATTAGAGTAAATTTTAAATACATTCTTGAGTTTTGCTTAAAATGCGAATTGTCCCTTGTGGTTTGAAAAATTATAAATATTTCACTGTCAAAATTTTTTATTTAACAGAATTAATTAAAGAAATGAAATTTCTAACTGTTCACCTATATAATAATAAAATTAGCTGAATTATTAATTGAAATAAAATTTTAACATTACTAAAAACTGTTAAGGGTGCGTTTGGTAACGTTTACGTTTTCAGTTTATATTTACAAAAATTTTATAAACTGGTTTTTGTTTATTTTTAGAAAAAACATAAACTACAAACGCGTTTGGTAATTAACAAAATGTTTAAAAAAATTAAAAACATAAAAAGAGTGAGAAATGACAAGTGGCGGCGGAAGACGGTGGTAGAAAGTGGTGACGGTGGGTGGTGGTAGCTGGTGGTAGTGGGTGGTGGTGGTGGTGGTGGTGGGGCGGGTGGGTGGGTACGGTAGTGGTGACGGGTGGTGGGTGGTAGCGAGTGAGTGGTGGTGGTGGCGGCGGTGGGTGGTGGGTGGTGGTGGCAGGTGGGTGGCGGATGACGGGTGGTGGCGGCGGTGGGTGGAGGGTGGTGGGTGGTGGTGGTAGGTGGGTGGGATGGCGATGGTGGTAGGTGGTAGCGGGTGGTGATGGGTGGTGATGGTGGGTGGGTGGGTGACGGTGTTGGTAGTGGGTGGTGGTGGGGGTGAGTGGTGGTGTGGTGGGTTAGTGTGTGTACGGGTGGTGTGATTGGGGTGTATGGTGGTGGTGTGCGGGTGACGGTGGCGGTGGTAGGTGGTAGCGACTGGGTGGTGGTGGGTGTGGTGGCAGGTGGGTGGCGGGTGTGGGGTGGGTGATGGTGGTGGTGGTGGTGGCGGGTGGTGGGTGGTGGGTGTGGGTGGCAAGTGGCTGGTGGTGGTGGGTGGCAGGTGGTGGATGGTGGTGACAGGTGGTGTGAGTGGTGTGGTGGCAAGTAGGTGGCGGTGGTGGTGGCGGGCAGTGGATGGTAGTGGCGGGTGGTGGCAAGTGGATAGCAGGTGGGTGGGTGGTGGTGGTAGTGGTAGTGGTGGTGGTGGTGATGGCGAGTGGGTGACAAGTGGGTGGTGGGTGGTGGTGGCAGGTGGTGGGTGAGTAGTGGTGGCAGGTGGCGGTGGGTGGTGGTGGCGGAAGACGGTGGTGGAAAATGGTGGTGGGTGGTGGCTAGTGTTGGATGGTAAAAAAAAAAAAACTGAAAACTCAAAATGGAAACACATTTTTTGTGTTTTCATTTTTTAGCCAAATTTATAAACTGAGACCACTGATTTATAAATCAAAAAGTTTACCAAACAAGTTTTTATTTGAGTTTTTTAAATTTTTGTAAACATAAACAGAAAACTGAAAACGTAAGTGTTACCAAACGGCACCTAATTAATTTAATGATTTACTAATAAAAATATTTATTTGTTATGAAATTAGAAACCTTATGGGGCATAATATAATTTCTAAAACTACAGGAGTAATCTGTAATTTAAATAAATCTCAGGGGGTGTGTTTGTAATTTATTCTTTATATTATACATAATGGGGTGTTTTGGGAAGATCGTTAAAAATTAATTTTTTAAATTTTTTATGTGAGAAGTGATGTGATTTAAAATGAGTTAAAAGTTGACTTTAAACTTTTTTAGAAGGTTCTCAAATGGCCCCTAATGTATGTATACAAAATCTTTTGTAAAATGAATTCCATAAGAATGGTATTTATATAACAATAGCCTATCACCCGTACTATGCACGGGAAAATTATAGATATTTATATTTATTTTAGATTTTTTTAATATATAAATTATGTTTTTTAAGATTTTTTAAAAATAATTTAACAATCTTATCACTAACTATAGTGTATGGGAGAAGTTGAAAAGGGTACTACAGTAAATATACACGGATTGTATCTATAATTATTTGTTTGAGGGGATTTTAAATGCTGATCAGAGGATTTTAACCAAATCAATAAATGCAGACATGTGGAAAGACATGTGGATTGAAAAAAGTTAATAAATGCTAATCAGGGGATTTTGACCAAATCAATAAATGCTGAGTTTTTTTTTTTCCAAAAAAATTAAAAATTTAGAAAATTCAGATTGGGATATTGAAGCTCCCACAGGCGTTGATGGTTAAAAACCCTCTTTTGCTTAATATATAGTATAGATAGATGATATAGACCCCCACTATTCCCTATCTCCACCATCCTCACTCACACGTGGAAGTTAGCGATTAGAGAAAAAAATAATAATTTGTGCCAATAACTACCCACTAAGGCCATGTTTGTTTGGGCGGACTGGATTAGCATTCCTATTACTAATAATCCTAGGATTACAAATCCGTTGGATTATGTATCATATCTTAACTAATAGTTAAGTTTAAAATAATTAGTCCGTACTTCAATTGTTTAACCAAATATCGGATTAATAATTTTATTGGACTATTAGTCCAATCCCAAACTCATGTCCACCCAAACAAATATGGCCTAAGGGTCCTAAGGATCTTCCCAGTGGGGGTCCCAAGCATTTTGGTTTATATAAATACTCTTGGTCACTCTATCGACTCATGACTCTTTAGGATTTGTCTTAGAAAAATACCTAAGAGCTCATGTTATTTTGCAACGGTGTCCGCATATTTGTCACAAATAATTTTTTTTTAGCGACGACCTTTTTCCATTGCAAATAATAAGAATAAATTTTCCCTTTTTGGTGATTGCAATGCAAGTATCATCACCGGCATCGCTAGTAACCACTAGTGTGTTAACTACAGTAAAATATATTTATTTTTTAAAAATGAAAGTAGGAACAAAAATTAATGTCGTAGTATTTTGTATCCATCCAAATCAAAGTATGAGAGTCTTGGAAACTTCTAAGCACTAGAGAAACTTAGAAACGTGAGATTATAAATCTTTGAATCTTCAAATCCCCTCTCTGTTTATCATATGCCTATATCTGCCATAACCCTCAATTCCTCTTGATTTGGACAGCACCAGCAGCGAAAATATTGAAATTTGAGATGAGTCGAAAAATCATATTAAGGGGTTGTTTGGAATGATCTAAATAAGTTTATTTTTTGTCTTTTTATGAAAAGATGTGCAAAAAAATAGAGAAGTAATGTGATAAAAAAAAGATAAAAAGATGAATTTATAAGGGATGCCAAACCAATCCTAAATGAATTCGATAACAATGTGGACTTCTCGTCCCAAAACAAAACGAATGACAGACCTAAGCCGTTGGAAAATTAGCTTGTGGGACTTTATGCATTACCAATTTTACTTTTATGGATAATGTTAGAGATTTATAATTTGAATTTTTAAATTTATTTATAATGATGTGATAAGAAAGGTAAGTCTTATACAATACATGATAAATTAAAAATTAACATATATCATGTCACATTATTATAGGTGAAATTGTGAAAAATTTTATATAGATCTTAAACATTTTTTTTCCCAAAATTGTTTGTAGAATCATATTTTGACAATAAATAATAAACAACCAAATTACAGGTTAAATAAAAGAAATGTCATAATAGAAACATCATGGAGTGATTTGAGAAGTTAGTTAAAAATTGATTTTTTGACTTTTTTTAACTTTTTTATGGAAGAGGTAATGTGACTTAAAATGGGTTAAAAGCTGACTTTTGACTTTTTTAACTTGTTTCCAAATGGGCCCATAGTCATCAAAAAGCAAAAAAACACAACTAACTGAAACCATAGCAATTAGAATGGATTGGCTCGATTTGGCCCATAAAAATCATACCCAAAGGTCATTTGTTTCATAAGATTGAGGTGTGGGCTGGACTTTATGTTTAATAAATTTACTAATCTATCGTTTGATTAGTTTAGTGGAGGTTGGATTAATAGTCCAATAAACATCATTTTTGGCTAAATAGTTCAGAAACTATTTATTTAGAATTTCATTATATTATAATCAGCCTTTATCCAGTACGTCCAAATAAACACTCCTTAGTTTAAGAAGTTTTTTTGAGTGGGCTAGCCTTGGACGTAGCCATGGGCCAAAAAGCCCAATGCGCTGGCAAGCGGGCTAACAAGCATTGATAAATGGGCCTAGATTTTGGCCCCTTTTTTGAATTTTTGTCTCATTTTTTTTTTGGGTACCCTTATCTGAAACTTATTACAAATAATGTGGATTAAAATACTTGTTTTCATTTGTCATGTTTTGGTTTTAAAAAAAAAAAAAAAACTAAATTGGGTTTTGAACATTTGTTTTTATCATAATGATATTAGTTGAATAAGTTTCACTAATCAAGACATGATAAATCAAATATATAATATATAAATATGGTCATTGTTTATATGTGACCAGTGCAATTTGATCATTTATATTTACCATTTAATGTAGCATATTTTCCACTATTATTGAGACAATAAATTCCACATACATAACATTACTATTTAAAGTTGCAGAGTGTACTCCATCACATAGTAAATAAAAATGATAAATAAAATAGTTAACACAGTATTTCTATATTGTATATTCATATGTTTTTGGAAAAAAAAAAATTAAAAAAAGGTAAATTACAAATACACCCCTTGAAATTTGATTAAAATACAAATTGTCCCCTATAGTTTAAAAAATTACAAATACCCCCTTATTAGAATTTTTCATTTAACAAAATTAATTAAAAAAATAAAATTCATAATTGCTCTCTCTATACAATAATAAAATTACTTAAATTATTAATTAAAACATATTTTTAATATTATTAAAAACTGTTAATTGACTTGATGATTTATTAATAAAATGAGCGATTTGTTATGAAATTAAAAATCTCAGGGGTGAAATGTAATTTTCAAAACTACAGAAGATGATTCGTATTTAATCAAATCTCAGGGGGTGTATTTATTATTTACCAAAAAAAAATCTTATTGATTGACGGACCAAGTCTAGTTTCAATATCTAAGTCCAATCCCAACCCAAAACTTATTTAGGTCAGGATGAGCCACTATGAATGCGGGCCTAATCAAATAAAAGGTCTATAAGTCAGGCGGGTTTGGGTCGGGTTGTCGACCATCAGAGTGAATCATGACATTTAAATATAACCTTAGAACATCCACAATGAAGTGATTAGAAATGTGTTAAAGTGTTACACGATAAAAAATTGATAAAGTGGGACCTAACTTTATGTATTAAAGTGTTTATTAATTTTGAGCGTGAATGAGTGTTTCAATAGATAAGTTAAAATCAATCCTAAACTTTCTTTAAAGTTTGTTAGAATTATACCTAAAATAACATGTGATCACTATGTCAACATTACTATAATTTGACAATTTAAGAACTTTTCCAATGCACGAGCTATCCATCCTGCTATAGTTATTTTATGAAAAATTCTATAATACATGTATGATTTTGAGTGTATCTCGTATATTCTAGTTATGATATTTATGGTATTTAGTTATAACTTATTATGATATTAATTATTATTTTATTATGATTCATTATAATATTAATTATGATGCATTATAACTATTATTTTAATTATGACTCTTCATGTAGTAGTTATGAAAAAATAATTTTAAAAAACTAGTATGTTTAGACATTCTTGTTGAGTATCACCTCTAGGTAATCCTTGTGCCAAAGGTACCGCTTTGCTAAAAAATAACACAAATCATTTGGAGGCTTTGAATCAGAGTTTTTTAGAGTTTTTTTTGGTTAAAAAAGTATAAAAAAATAAAATAGGTTAAATAAGTTAATAAAATAAAATATCATCAAACTAAACAAATTTTTAATCCCAAACTAAAATAATTAAAAAAATTAAAAAATTAACTAAAAAAAAAGTCAATTATCAAACGACAACTAAAGGTCACATCCATTGACGGATGCTGAGATGTCATTATCTAAGTAGTTCATTATATCTTCTCCCTGGCACTTGAGGTTCAATAAAATACATAATAAACTGAAAAACGGAACCAAACCGATATAGTTGGATTTGCTTGGTTTGGTTTTTGAGCATATTGATTTAATTTTGAGTTTTCAAATAATCAATTCAATAAGATTGGATTGATTTAGTTTAGAATTTGTTTAAACTGAACTAGCGTATAACCCTCTTTCTCTCTCTATTTTGAGAGCTTCTCACTCTATACTTTTCTTCTTCTAGGGTTTTTAAGGGCTGCGGCAGTCGGGGGTGGGGGAGGAGATTCCGACGGCTTCCGGCCTTCTCTTCTCTCCTCCTACCCTTATTTTTCTCTTTCCTTTTCTTGTTTAATAACCTGGAAGCTCTGTACTTCCATCATCTCCCTCTTTTGTGGGGTGTTTCCTCCCTCCGCTTCAACTCCGGCTGTGCCCTCACCGGATCTGTCTCCTTTTTCCTCACCAAATCTGCTGTAGCCATTGCTGTTGGAAGTTGTTTGGTGTGTGGGTTTATGTTTTCTCTATTTTGTATTTTTGATTTCCTTTGTGCTATACTCTGTTTGCTTGTATGTTTTATTGGGAGTCCATCAGTGTGTGCTTCTTAGGCTTACCCACTTTGTGGTTGAGATCTATGATTTATTCCAGACATGCTCTATTACCGATTCTTATGATCGGTTCTGCTTAGCAGTACGAGCACGTGCACGAGAGGTGCGTCTGAATATTTTCTTAGGTTATTTCCTCTGTGTTTCTTGCAAAATTTTTACTTTGTTTGGTGTAAGTTTTGGTTTGAATGGATTCCTGTAAGTGCCGCTTTGGCTTTCATTAATGAAATCTTCTACTGATAAAAAAAAAACTAAGAGTTGGTTTGGAAAGTTAAGGTTTGGGATTTTTTTTGGTTAAAATAGTTACAAAAAAATAAAATAGGTTTTTTAGTATAATAAGACAAAATATCACATTCAACTCACAGTTATTACATTATTTCTCTCACAAAAAATCAAAAAATCATTCCCAAACAATATTTTTTAGTCCCAGATTAAAATAGCCAAAAAGTCAACTCGCTTTTCAAATGAATCCTAACTCAAGACCAAACTTATATAAAATTTTATTTATCTTGATATATTTCCACTTAATTTGTCTATTATAATATATTTAATTTTATATTAGATAAATGTAAGTGAACCAAAACACTATTAGAAACTTTGATTTCTAATAGTAGGGGTACAATGGTAATGTTACTTTGAGTTTGATTTTCACACTGGATTTAATTTATATTAAATAATATTTTATTTTTTTATTTGTGTTATGTTTAAATATTAATTATTTATTTATTGATTAAATAATATTTTATTTTTTTATTTGTGTTATGTTTAAATATTAATTATTTATTTATTGATTAATTCATTTATTCTTGGTGCACTCTTGATTGCAATCCGAATCAGCCTGAATTATATTGGGTTATAATTAATTAGGCTTATTTTTTTTTAGTTTTTAATTTATTTTGAGTTAAATCATCTCTTTATTTTTTATATATTTTTTCAAATAGAGTAAAAAAAAATATAAAAATTAATTTTTACCATACTTATCAAAATAACTCTTAAGGGTTGTTTGGGATGTCCTAAATAAGTGCATTTTTTGACTTTTTAGACCAAAAAGTAGAGGGAAAAAGATAGTTGTTTGGGATAATTTTTTGACTTTTTACAAAAAAAATGTATATTAAGATATTGTATAAAATAGTGACATTACCATTTTATCCCTACTATAACGAATTGCCTACTGACTTGGATTGTTCAGGAAGTCAGACGGTGGGAGGAAACAAGTATAAGAGCAGATTCCCTACAGTCCGAGATCGGACTGGACAGTGCTGTTCGGCCCGTGGGGGCCACCACGGGTCCCGTTTTGATAATCGGAACCGTTCAATGTGTAGAAATCGTCGAGTATTATATGTTTGTAAAAAATTATGTTGATCAGATATCGATAGCTATCTGATCAGATTAGTTTTTTATCAACGGTTAATTTCTTCACCGTCTATTTGTTTTTTTTACAAAACTGATTTGATCATATAGTTGTCGATATCCGATCAACGTGATATTTTATAAGTATATAGTACTCGACAAGTTATACACATTGAACGGTTCAAATTATTAAAACAGGACCCGTGATTGGCCTTCACAGGCCGAACAACACCATCATGTGCAAATTTTTTTGTGCACCCGCGTGACTTAGCCTGTATACCATCACTTCAATATTGATCGGATGCCTTGTACTTGGCTTGTGTAATGGGATTTTTTTTTTTTTTTGTGAATAGAGATAACTTATTTATTTTTTTAATAATTTTTTGACTTTTTATATTTTTTTTGTGTATGTGAAACCAGGCCTTAATTTCAGTATAGATTGATTCTAATTCAAAAGTTCAAAATCAATTATGATTAAATTAATTTTAAATTTTAATGTCAATTCAACACTCTAATGACAACTCCACCTAAGCATATTCGGATGATCATGTAGGTAAAGGTGACTGGGTTGGGGGGATATGATGATGATGATTAATTGAGAAAGAGGGAAACCTAGACTAGACTTGTGTTGGGAAAGTGATGGACAGCTTGACTAAGCAACACATGGCCGACACACACAACACAACACAATGCCAATTCACACTACTTCCATTGGAAATATTATTTAGTGAATGTGGGGCAAAATCGTGAAGAAATTATTAGTTGATCTTGAGTACCACCTGCACGTGATGTTTCAATGGTGTTGTGATTGGTAGAGGAAGTAGGACTCACAAATTTGTGTTGAGTAATTAGAAAATATGAAGGAATATAATGAATTGTGATTGATATGAGGTATAGTCATGCGATACCTCAAAACCAATCAATATTTTTAGATTAAAAAAATTCAAAAATTTTTATTGACCTTTTAAAAGATAATTTAATAAATATTTAATAAATAATATAAAATAATACACTCATGTTACCAAATAATCACTCGCTGGAAGCGGTGGCAACCTGGATCAAAACTAACAAAATGTGAATTTTTGAGTATGTCATCGTCAATGAAATTGTACAATATTCCTTTGAAGCTTTGTAATGAAAAGGGTTTGGATTACACTGCTAGCATCATGAGAACTTCTCTTTATTTGGATGAGCCTACTTTAAAAAAAAACAGATTTACGTTTGCGAGAATATGTATTGAAGTGACAACAAATAAAGAGATTCCTAAGTCTTTCAAAATAAATCTTGGTTATAGACTAGTATGAGATTCAAGTTGAGGTTCTATGAAAATCTCAAAGATGTGATGTTCATAAGATATTTGGTTATACCATTGATTTTTGCCTTTAAAAGTCAAAGACATTGAATCCCCCTTCTTTCAAGCAAGAATGGAGAGTCAAGGAACTAAAATACATATTTCGACTAATGGGAAGTGGTGAAAAAAGGAGGGAGAGATAGTGAGCAAGGTTCAACAACCATGATAAATAGAGAAAGAGAGAGACGTACTTGTTTGGTTTGTTTTTCAGAAAAAATTTTGGCAAAAATTCTCTACAAACAAATTTTCAAGAGTAATCAAACCAAACAATTTTTTCTAAAAAAAAATCTCAAAATTTTGTTTGGTTATCTACTTTCCAAAATCACTCTCTCTCTCATACATATCAAATCAATCACTTTTTTTAAAACTCTCTCCCCAAAATAATTTTCCAAAACCATTTCTGAAAAAAAAAGCAAACCAAACAAGTTTTCATACTTTTTATCTAAAAAACTACTCTTTAAACACAAACCAAACACACCCTAGTCTTCCGGTCTCTCAACATCTAATGCATTTGATGTCCTTGAATCGTGCGATATGAGAGAATTAGAAAATGAGGAATCAAGTCAAGAGTTATTGTATCAAACGAAGACCCTAAAAAATAGAGAGTCCATCTCTAATTGACCCCAGTAATGAAGAGACTACAAAGGAGAATAACAGAAGAAAATTCAAACTGAAACTTCATAACTTAAAGAGTATTGAAAAGAAATTTTAATTTTTTTTGTTGTGAATATTATTTTTGTCTTATATATACTTAATTATTATTATTTTTTTAATGAGAGTAGTTTGTTTTTGGGTTCTCTATAAAAAATATGTATTAAATTTTATTATATTCTTTTTTTTATAATAATAAAATATGACTTTTTAATTTTATTATATTCTTTTTTTTATAATAATAAAATATGACTTATTTATCTAATAATAATAATAATAATAATAGAATAGGAAGGCAATACCTAACAAGAGGACAAACCAAACCTCCCCCTACCATGCCATCAAAATGCTCCCCCCAAAAATGCAATCTTCCCCCCCTTTTCCATCAAAAGATATGGTCTCATCTGTTAACGTCACGTTTGATTGTGATATCGAATATTGAGATTATTTGGTAACTGGACAGTTGAACTAGGTATTACACGTGTTACTTGAAAAAAAAAATATCTAATAGGATAATGTAAGCTATAAAAGAATAAATTAAAATTAAAATATAATTTTTAATTATTTATTTTAATAATTTGACACTATAGTTTTATAAAATTATTATTTGAATATTTATATATATACATATATTAATTTTCGTTAAATTATTTGTATATTTTGATAATTTTAGTTTTATCATATTATAAAGAGAAAATTTGTGATAAATTTAGTGCTTGTTTGGAATCATCTATAATAGACAAAAAGTCAAAAGTTATTAATAAAATAAAAAAGTTAACACTATTCATTAATAAAAAAAGTCAACCTACACATAGGGCAAAAAGACTAAAAAGCCCTTGCTGACATGCACAGGAATTTATTTATTTAAAAAAAAAAAAAACAGAGCAACAGTCAGCAGCACAGTGCACTGACACAGCACAGTGCACTGATGCAACACAGTGCAGGTCAGTGCTCAGAAAGGCACTTCGGTAATTTTGCTAGTTGATACAATATTTTAATACATATTTTTCGTAAAAAGTTAAAAAATTATCCTAAACATACATATTTTTTTCTACTACTTTTTTCGTCAAAAAATTAAAAAATGCACTTATATAATTCATCCCAAACAACCCCTTAATTTAGAGGGTGTCTAAGGCATTAGGCCCAGTGTATTTTTTTCATTGGTAAAATGTTCACTATTTGTGAAATAGTTTGGTGAGAGGTCATTTTACTTGTTTTGAAGGATATTTTGTTTTTTGATGATACAGTTCGTCCAGGTGAATGGGCTAGACCGATCCAAGCTCCTCAAGTCCACTGGATAACCTGCAAGCAAGTTCAACGGGGAACGGGGTAGTCCCCCGGCGAACCCTCCGGTGTGGGAATTAGAGAGGGTGATAGACAAAATGTAGAGAGAGAGAGAGAGGGAGATAGAAAAACTTAACCTTCTTCTTGCCTTCAAGTCTTGCTTATATCCTTTGGTAATCATTTCGTTGTCTCAGCCGTTCTGACCTCCCCGCCGAAAGCTTACGCCGTGGTTCGTCTTGTTCAGGGTGAGGGGATGCCATTCCGGCTAGGAGGTGTTGTCGCAATAAATGCTGTGATGGGTTGCATTAATGGTGATGTGCCGTGGCAATAACTTTGCAGATCTTTGTCTGCTGACGTGGCCTGTCCTGCATCTGCCGTGTGTCCGAATATTATTGGCCTTCCCTGCCCAGTTGGCTTCCAATGATGCTGGGCCCACAAGGGCCACAGCCCACCATGAGTAAACCCAGGCCCACCATCTAAACCCCATTGCATAACCCGGTTAGTAAAACCCAGCATCACTGGAAGCCAACTGGGCAGGGAAGGCCAATAATATTCGGACACACGGCAGATGCAGGACAGGCCACGTCAGCAGACAAAGATCTGCAAAGTTATTGCCACGGCACATCACCATTAATGCAACCCATCACAGCATTTATTGCGACAACACCTCCCAGCCGGAATGGCATCCCCTCACCCTGAACAAGACGAACCACGGCGTAAGCTTTCGGCGGGGAGGTCAGAACGGCTGAGACAGCGAAATGATTACCAAAGGATATAAGCAAGACTTGAAGGCAAGAAGAAGGTTAAGTTTTTCTATCTCCCTCTCTCTCTCTCTCTCTACATTTTGTCTATCACCCTCTCTAATTCCCACACCGGAGGGTTCGCCGGGGGACTACCCCGTTCCCCGTTGAACTTGCTTGCAGGTTATCCAGTGGACTTGAGGAGCTTGGATCGGTCTAGCCCATTCACCAGGACGAACTGTATCATCATTTTTAATTTTACCCCTTATCTATTTGTTGATTTTTTTATCTGTTGACTTTGGTTGACTATCTATTCAAATTTGTTTTCCTATCTATTTAAAAAAATGTATATGTTCAAAAATTTTCCTATCTGTTCAAATTTGTTTTTCTATCTATTCAAAATTTTTCTTTTATTTGTAATATCTGTCCAATTTTTATTACGTGTTCAATTTTAACAATTTTTTTTTTTATATGTTTAAACTTTATCTGTTTGTATGTTTTTTTCAATATGTTTCATTATATCATCATCATCAACAGCAAATAACAAAAATAACAATAACATCACATATCTGAAATGTATCTAACAATCAACAACAATTCAAAAAAATAAATAAATAAATAAATAAAGATACATACATTTACACACAGAGAAATGAGAAATTGAACAGATCTGACGCTTCCTTATCTGTGCAAATTCTATTATCTATTCAAAATTTGAACAGATCTACTTAAACTAGATTTGTCTTATTATTAGTCAAATTGTTTTTAATTTGTTACAATATGTGTCTTCTTCATCGTCATCATCAACAACAAAAACAACAACAACAACAACATATATGGGGAAAAAATTGGGAAAAAAAAATTAAATCAACTAAAAAAAACAAACAAACAAACAAACAAAAATCCAAACCCTAACCCCTCAACAGAGTTGAACTCAAATCTTAAATAAATAAATAAATAAATAACAGATCTGAGGCAGATGGAGGAGATTAGCGGAGGAGAGAACTAACACCACTGCGCCGGTCACAAGGTTTGAGCTCAGATCAGATGACTGGTTTTGATCTTTCGATCTTGATTTATGTAACAACCCCAACCCAATATTAACGTTAATCCATGATTTAATATGCCTAATAAGTTATTAAGATCAGATTTTGAATTACTTGCATATGTGTTGCATTATTTGTATTTTTATTTGTTCATCGTAGACATATCTGTTTGAATTTCTGTTCTGTTCTGTAAATTGAAGGCCTTATCGGCATCCGATCGCAAAATTAACTTAAATTATGTATTAGTTAGAATTTTTAGAATTTTATAGTAGTTTCAATTGAAATTCGATTCGAAACCAAATAATTAGAATAAATGATCTCACTTAGTTGTTCTTAACTTAACTTAATTAATTTTCCAAAGTAAGTCCACAAAAAGCCACCACCACCATTTTGTATACATTTTCCACTTCCTTTCCTCACCCTTTGAGCTCAAAAACGTAGAGAGTGAGAGAGAATGTGAGAACTGTGATCAAACAAAAGAAATACTGGAGAGTGAAAGAAATTAACTTTGGGTTTAAAGGTTTGGTATGGGACTTTAGTGAATTCACTGTTTGGAGCTAGATTGGAGAACTAAGGTAAGAATTCAGCCCTTTGGTTGTGTATTGAAGATGGCTAATGTAAGAATTCAAAAGAATATAAAGATTCAAGTCATGATTTAAGCTAAGAAAGATGAATATAAAAAGAATTCAACCATGCATGCATAATTTACTAAGATTTGTAAGTTGTTCCTCAAGAACTTCCACATGCATGTCCATATTTTGGTAGTGGTCAAGGACTTCATCATGATTATGACCTAAGTGTTCCATTTGATTATGTTTTGGGAGCTATGAACTCAAATGAGTACATGCATGTTATGTTCACCTCATGTTCTCACATTTCAAGTTGAATTTTTGCACAATTGACATACTTTCGGACTATGATTTCATGAAATGATCTTTGATTCTCAATATTTTTGAAGTTTAGACAAGTTTTCTTGAGTTTTGGCCCAAAAGAATATGATTTGTGGTTTTGAATTTGGATTTTGAAGTTTAAAGGCAGTTTTGGAAATTCTAGAATTTACACCGTCCGCTCGAGCGAGAAAAGTGTCACTCGAGCGTGAAAATCGAGCTCGTAGAAGTTTTTTTGAAATTTTTCAGGTCGCTCGAGCGACCAAAGTGACGCTCTAGCGAAGACCCTTTTTACTCAATCTTCCGTTTGAGCGACGGTCGAGCGGGAATTTCACGCAACCAGTACTTTTGCCAAGTTTGCAGACCGCTCGAGCGAAGGAAATTAAGCTCGAGTGACCACTCACATTTTTCATGCCCGCTCGAGCGGGACCCTGTTTTCAGAAATTTAACCAAATGTTTTCCAATGCCTTTTGGGCATCCTCATTGCATCCTACATATTCCTAGGCCAAGATTAGGACACCCTAATGAGGATAAGAAGAAAAAACACAAAGAACAAGTGAAATGAGTTATGTACAAATCAAGTATGCGTTACAGTGTATGTATCTGTTTTGATTGGTGTAGGTCATGCGCCGTGAGCGGTTAATCCATTGGTTTGCTGCCAAGCTATCTGTGAAACTATCTGTGAATAATAACTTAGCAAAGCTATGTTTGATATGAAATACTTTATGTACTTTATGATATGGTGAGAATCCTTTTCGAATGATATAAAGGCTAATAGGTGATTACATGAATGATGATCCATTTCCTTGAAGTGTTATGTGGTATCCTTAGCAGAGGCCCTCGCCCAGGGGACATAATACTATGGTTTATGGTCATGAGGCCCTCGCCCTGGGGGAAACAATACATTGGCTCATGTATGAGATATGTTACCTAGTACTGGAGGTTCCAATGTGGAACTAAATAAGCTTGACCAAAAAGTTATGTTTAATGCTAATGGATACACCATTCAAGATAAGAATGTGACTATGATTATGTTTCTGTATATAAGCATGATTATCTTTCTGTTCAATAAGAGATTTGAAGTTAAATTGTGATGGACATCATTCATCTAAACCCTTTATTCTGTTATTATTCATTGGGCTACCGCTCACTATTTATATTATGTATGTAAGTGACCAGGCACGTGATCAGGGCCAGAGTTGATGCCTAAAATTCCGTTTTGTTTGCTACCCTTACGCCTCTCGAGGAGGTTCTGGATCGAGTCAAGCCTTGTGGCCATGTCTTTTTGAAAGTTCGAAACTTTGTTCTCTCTTGTTAACAGTTTGTTTTTAATTATCTGTACATGGGGTGACGTAAAATTACTGTATCTATGTGACGTCATGTGTATGCTTATAAAGTTTAAAATTATTTTGTCTCACGTATGTCTGTACAGCTCAATGGACGTTGCATTTTGTATATTTGCTTCCGCAGCCCTTGATTATATGTTATTATGTTCATGCAATAATTACTGGTCAGTTACGACGCTAAACCTATAGGGTCAGGTTTGGGTCATGACAATTTAGGTCATGGACCTTCGTGAAGCTTAAACATGTCTATACATGTGACTTCGACTTCGTGTCTGTCATTGAAGTCCAGCTCTGTTCAATCATCGATGAGAGGAGAGACGACGAAAAAGGAGGAATAAAGAGGACGGTGGAGGAGGGAGATCGACGTAGGAGGGAGGGAGAGAGAGAGAGAGTAAATCTAAGAGAGAAAAAGAGCGGCGACAAAGGTGGTGGTTGCGACAGTTCACGGTGGCGAAGGAGAAGGAGGTAACGACGGTTTCGGCGACAGTGTCGTAGACGAACAAGAGAGAGTGGGAGATAACTTGCGACGAATGAGACAAAAGACGGCGGTCTATGGCATAGGGAGACAGAGAAGAGAGAGTGTAAGAGAGAAGAGTGTGATTGTTAGGATTTTGGGACATATAAATTGAATATATATATATATATATATAGGAAGGATATTTTGATCATTTTAGTTGAACTTGTCATTTTTTACAAACTGATTGAGCGGCTGGACTTCTCGCCTTACAAAATTGCAAGTTAGATTTATGAACAGAGTGCCCTATTATAAAGTGTAATTATCATATAATAATTTTGGATGACATTTGTTAAATTATAAAATAAGAAAATAAATACTCGTTTTGATATTAAAAATAATAGTTTATTTAGAAGAAGAATTAGTAACATAAAATTAAAAGTAATTCTAATTATTTAATTTTCTTTTATATCCATTGGAAAATAAAAATATGTAGAAATAGAAATTATATAAAATTTATTAAAAACCTTAAATATAAATATGTTGTAGTTAGATTATCATATAATGATTTTATATGATATATAAATTATAAGATTGTAAAATAAACACTCTTAATTAAATTCAAATATCAACTATATAAAAAAAATTCAACAACGACTAACCAAGAAAGAATCACATAACATCTAAACCAAAAAAGAAAAAAAATAATAAAAATATCCAAACGATAGATACATTTCAATGTGTGAAGTGATTAATCATTTGTAATATGATGCCAAAATATAAAATAACTCACTGTTCAACAATTGAAAAAGTAACTCAAGTAGTAAATCCAAACTTTAGAGATTCCTCGACAATATCATAATTGTGCAGATTTTTCCTACTATGAGTGTGATTATATGAAATAATATAGGAAATGAAGTATAATTTCATGTATAGAATCACTATAAAATTTAAACGACAAATCCATAATATAGAATTGATATTGGATATAGAATAATGTATGGAAAAATAAGAAAAAAAGCAGAAGGCAATTTAGCATTAAAAAAATAATCCTAATACCTTTGAAAGAATTAAGAAGAAAAACGTGAATACAAAATTGGTATTAGGTTTATGGATTATCTCAATTTATGATGAAATATATGGGAAAAAAATATTTGTCAAATAGAATCTATATAAAATAGGTAACATTAGTATAATTTAAATTAGAATTGGATTTGTATAAAACTTTACATGTAATTAAAAAAATACATGCTGACGTGGCTCTCTTAGAAAAAAGTAAATCCTTATAATGTGCCACATAAACATGAAAAAATACTACTTTAAATAATATATATATATATATATATATATGATGACAAGTAAAAAATATAAAATAAAATATGTTTATTTATCAATTAATTTTATTGTATTAAATTTATGAATTATTTAAAAATCTTCATTATATAAAAATAATTTATTATTTTTATAAACTAAGAACAAAATATTTTTTCCACTGTAATAAGTAATGCCAAAATAAACTTCGTCTAAATACAATGACCAGCAACAACATATCATATGTTATTATTATTCCAAAAATGTTATTATTATTGTTGAAAAAAAGATAGAGTAATGTATTCACTCCACATTACGTTTGACACTTTTTGTGTTTTGGTCTCTCACAAGAATGTGAGAAGTAAAATGTTGCAACAACAATGATAGATGACCCGAAAAATCATGACTAAAATAGTTCAAGATATTCAAAACGATGTCGTTTTGAGTGTAAAACGACGTCTTTTTGACACATTCGAGCCACAAAAATTTGGGCCACTAAACATTTTCCAATGTTGCGAGAATCCTGCCACTGTGTAATAGATTATCTGAGTTATTTATAACTTTCTTATTTTGGAAGTATATATCAAATTATTTAATACAATTTTTATTTATAACCTATTATGTAGAAATATTTTAAATAAATTGACAAAAGTTGATTTTCAAAACTAATTGAGAGATTTTTAACTTTTATTTTTTAATTATCAACTAGAATAAATTACATCAAACAACACTAATGACTGTGATGACACTGTTTTCCCAAGAGAGGTAAAAGTGGCAACTCACTTTTGGAAGCACGAGTGTGCGAATCTGGATACGTTGATATTGTAAAAAGGTTGGTACATTTTTAAATATATATTTTATTATCTATATTAATCAATGGTATATAAAATTATAAAATTGAGCTCATTTGGGGTGTGTTATATAAATATACTTTTTATATTTTTATTTTTTTTGAGTTTTATCAACTCTCTATTTTTTATATATCTTTTCGTAAAAGTAAAAAAATACACTTATTTAGATCATCTCAAACAATCTAAGTAATAAAAATGAAAGGACAAAAAGGGTAGAGAAAACATAAATAAGAATAAAAATTGAGAGTTTTAATTTTGGAGTTCTAGTTATGTGTGGCAATGAGTTCCACACGTGATGTGATGTGTGTGCCTATGTTTTTATTTTTTTTTCCTCTTATCACATTATTAGACCTCTCTTTAAAATTTTAAAATTAAAACTCTCTATTATTGTTGCATAAATAAAGATGGATACTCCCACAGAGAGAGTATTTATTTATTTATTTGGGTACATTTTGTCCTTAAATTCAATTTTGAACCTTTTGGATCAATTGACCTAATGTTTATCCTTTCAGGTCATAAGGATAATTACAATTTCAAAAACTACATTACCGTCCAACTCTAATAACAAATCCCTCTAATAACAAAGTTGTAGGAAAAAATTACCCACATATTAATAAATCTACTAACTCTTTTGATCTTTACTCTTGTCGTATCATGTGTTCCTCCATGTCTTCCACCTCTTCCATTTTATGGCTCATGATACTCAAAATTCTTCATATCCTCTTTCACTTCCAAGTGAGTAGGAACATATCATGTGTCCTATAATAATAAGAAAAAAATAAATAATTATATTTATTTATGATATATATAGTTTTGGCTATAAAGTTGTAGGTAGTGTTTGGTAGACTTTTAGAATTATGATTTGAAAATAGAGTTGTATTTTGAGTTTGTAAGTTTTGGAATTATGATTTAAGTGTGGAAAATTTGTTTGGTTATAAGTTCTGAAAAAAGTTATAAATTGAGTTTGAATTGAGTGATGTGACATATGATAGTTGATAAAAAAAACTTACAACTCATAACCAAACACACAACCTAAAAATCTATTCAAAACTCATAAAAAAATTTTAAAAAAAATTCACAAATATTTTTTTTGTAATATAAAAATAACAAGTAAAAAAAAAAAAAAAAAAAAAAAATGAATACCGTTCCAGTCAACCGACCGAACGACGAGTGGGACAGTTAGCCCAAATTTTTCCACCTCGAAAAGAGTTTTTAAAAGTGAGTGGAATTAATTTTTAAAAATACTAAACAAATACCATACTCAAAAGTTTTGAAAGTTCTACCAAAAAAGAGCCGTACTTTTTCACCTAAATTATATATATAAGATCAAAAAATCATGTCATTCCATCCATGTAATGAGGAAATCTAATTTTATTATATTGAATCATAGTTTACACCATATAAAATACATAGTTGTATTGTCCTAGGTTTCATTGGCCTTGACGTATTTAAAATTAGTTTCAAAATAATTCTATATGTTGTTTGCCACGGGTTTATCTATTAAATATTATTATTTTTAAATTTCGTATTTAATATAGATTTTATTCTAAAAATCTTGAAAAGTCAAATTTAAGAATATTTCAACTTGTTAACCAAAAAATGTTTATGAGTGTGTGACACTCTGAATATTTAATTAATGCTATAACTAATCATGATAATAATTGATTAAGGCTGAATTGTACAACATTGAGGCCGTTAATTAGGATCTCTTAACTTTACTTGCTTGTCAAACTATATATTTTATGTGTATTTAATGTCAATCAAGTTATACATAGTCGGAGCATAAAATCGGCAAAAAGACAGAATTTGAAGAGAAAATAGCTTCCCGCACGTGCGTTGACTTTCTTGGAAAACGAGCCCGATGTTTTTAAATCTGTTTGAAAGGCAGCAGAAGGATAAATAGGCAAGAAGGATGCTGGATTAGGGTTCTGAAATTAATTCCAAGAAGAGAGAGGCTAGGGTTTGAAGGAAAATGAGGATTCTCAAGCTTTCAAGAGAACTTCCATGGGGGCTTCCATCTCTCGCATCTCTTCCACATCTTCCCACTCCACCATGGGTGGCTAGGTTATTCTTTTCCAGGGTTTTAATGAAACTCTAGCCATGTAATTAAGTTTTCTTTTTGATTTTTAATTATGTAAAGGTTTGAATAATTGTATGGTGTTTTAGAAGTTTCATATATATATATATATATATATTTTCCATTATTTCTTCAAGTGTTCTGCTTTCTGTGATTGTTGAATGTTTCCATACAATAGTTTTCTATTCTTTCACATTCAAGGTATGAGACGAATCATACTATAAGGGACGAGTCATGTCGCTACCCTAGTTTAGAGTGAACGATTCGTACTACTTGAGATGGTTCGTACCCGTACATTGAACGTGATGATTTTCTTGTTAAATACTTTGAACTTGTAGTTGCGAAACATTATTTCGTTCGTATCGTAACATAATTGATTTCAATTTGAAACCCTATTTACGCAACTAGTGGTGAACTCATTGCCCTAGGATTTTTTTTCCAAAAATTAATATCTCAAACCCTAATTTTTAATTGTCAATTTAATTTCTTCATTTCATTTAATTCCTTTTTAGTCATAAAATCTCTCAATCTTTTTAATCAAAATTAATTTAGGAATTTAGCGATTAAATTAGTCTATTTTCACAATTGTCCCTGTGGATCGATACCTGAACTTGCCATTATTCTAAAAGAATTTGGCATAGTTTAGTATTTATTTTTTGTGTGTGTAACGACACATCAATTTTTGGCGTCGTTGCTGCGGACTTCTGACAAAATTAATTAATTTAAAGTTATATTCTTATTTTAATTTTTAGTTTAGAATTTTATGCTTGCGTGTTGCTAAGTGTGCAAAGTATTTGCAATTGGAACCATCACTGTAGTGGAAGCGAAATGCAGCCAAGTTTTTAAACAAAAAAATACCACAGCACCAAAGTGCTAAAAAAAACAGAAGCAAATACTCGCAAGCAAAGTACTAAAGTGCTAAGAAGAAAGACAAAGCTCAATTAGAGGTTGGAGACAACGTCTACGCGTCAAGCACCTGCAAGACGAGTAAAGCGTTTTCGTTATATCACTGTGAGTATTTCTCCCTTTGGTATTTTGCTTTCATACTTAGTGCACAAAGTCAGAACTTAGTGTGTGTGAGTGAGTAGCATATGCACGGGCGCCGTTCCTGTCGCCCTGAATTGTGGAGTTTGGACCTTGAGCTAGAAAGGACTCTTAGGAGACTTAAAGCCTCTACCTGTGTTCCTAGGCTTGAATATTCATATCCATACTTTGATTTATTAGAGATGGAAAATCCAAATGTCCCGAACGGGCCCAACTGGACTCTTAAGGATTATTTCACACCCACTGCATATACATCACCATCATGCATCCAATTACCCGACACCACTGCTGCTCATTATGAGATTAAGTCCAGCACTACACAAATGCTCTCATCATTCCATGGACTAGCTCATGATGATCCTTATAAACATTTGAATAAATTTCTAAAAATTTGCTCTACAGTGAGGATCCAGAATTTCACAAATGAGGCCTTAATGTTGCGATTGTTTCTATTCTCGTTAAAGGACAAAGCCAAACATTGGCTGAACTCCTTACCTGCTAATTCAATCACGACTTGGGACCAATTTGTCACGACTCAAACCCGCCCTTGTAGATCTAGCATCGTAACCGGCCAGTAATCCTTAGATTACCAAAGGCCTCTTGATATATTAGCAAATAATAAGGGGTTGCAGAAGCAAATATATAAAATAGATAAGGTCCAATGAGCTGTGGTAACATACATGAGACAGTAGATTTCAAAACTTATATATATATACATGAGCATGTCAGTCAAAGGACGCCAATATTTACAAAGTATTTACAGAAGTGTACATCCTAAGACCTGACTTTACAAAACAGTCACAGAGACTAGCGTGAATACAAAAACAGCCATGGCATTAGACTTCGATCGGAACCTCCTCGGGAAGCACAACGGTTGGCTGACAAAAACAGAACAGAAGGCCGTCAACTCTGGCCCTGGTCACACGCCGGATCACCTACATACATAATATAAACTGTGACCGAAAGCCCAGTGAATAATAACAGAGTAAAGGGGTTTCAATGAATAAGTCCGTACAGATTCAGAAATCATAATTCAGTTTCGTATCAAATCCATAATTGGTCCAAATCATATACAGAAATAATAAGTCATGCTTGAGTTTACGTGATACATCCATTAGCAATAACAGAGCAGATACAGAACAGAGGCAGACACGTGAGGGTTACAAGTAACCAATTCCTTAAAGGAACTTCCGGATCCGGGTAACAGAATAGAAGCTGAGCCCTCATGATGGGGCCTCCGGTACGGGTAACAGAGTGCAGACGGATATAAGTTCCATAAAGGAATCTTCGATACCGGGTAACAGCCAATAGATATCACATGATGCTAAGGATGTCACGAATACATATCAGAAATTGAACAATCATTCATTGTACAGAACATATCATTTCGGAAAACAGATCTTATTTTATCACACAGAAAATAGATACAGTTGAACATAACTTTACTAAGTTATTACTCATAGTTGGCCTTGAGACAAACAGACGAAGCAGATTAGTCAGACAGAACGCGACACGTGGCCTACATAACACATAACAGATACACACTTGAAACACACGTTCTAATTGTACAAAAATTACGTCGTTGGCTCTTAGTGTGTTTCTAACCTTTAATCCTCATTAAAGGGCCTTAAACATGGCCTAGGAATGTCTAGGATGGAATGAGGATGCAAAAATGCTTTGAAAACTATTTTCTAAATTTTGCTAAAGATAAGGTCTACGCTCGAGCGTGGATTACCTCGCTCGACCGGACATACAGATATTGAAGCTCCGCTCGAGCGTGAATTTCCTCACTCGAGCAGACTGTAAAATCAACAAAAGTACTGGATGCATGATTTTCACGCTCGAGCGGGAGCGTAGGTTCCCCCGCTCGAGCGGACTGCAAAACACACAAACTTCTGGGTATACGCATTGCACGCTCGAGCGTAACTATCGACGCTCGAGCGGAAGTGCATGTACTCAGGATTCACGCTTGAGCGTGAAAGTACCCGCTCGAGCGTGGGTCAAATTTCTGGAAAATCCAGATTGACCTCCAAGCATGAAACTCAACCTTTAAGCCTTCAAAACTCATTTTTCTGGGCCAATATTTGAGGAAACATATAATAACTCATAAAACAACATGTATTAAAAATCATTTCAAGAAATCATGGCCCAAGAGCAACCCAATTTGTGCAAAATCAACATGAACTCTAAGAACATGCCATTAATACAACATGCAAGAATCTCATTGAATCCAAACCCTCCAAAACATGATCAAACTTGATAATTTGATGGACAACAAGATGAATGACCATAATGTGAGTGAAATTAACATATGCATGGAAGAAATCTTAGAATTCAAACTCAAAGCATGGAAATTTATGCATGCATGCATGGATGGACTCTCAAAACCACACTTTGAGCTAAATCTTGACTTTAAATACCAATTTCACCATGAACCTAGCAAGAGCAAGAACAACTCACATTCATAATTAAAAGGATGAATTCTCTACCTTTAGGTCTTCAGTTTCAAGCTTAGTAGCCTAATCTTCCAAGTTGCCTTCAATTCTTCTAAGTTCAAGCAAAATTCTAGATGAACTCAATCTTGTTCTCCTACTCTCTCTCTCTCTCCTACGGTTTGGTCAAGAAAATGGCTGATGAGAGATGCTTCTAAGTGTAATAAGGTGTGATAAAGTTGGTCTCAAAGCCTCTAAGTGGCATTTGTGTAATTAGGCAAACTAATGCAATTCAACATTATTTAATCTAATTTACATATTCCAAATCGAATTTTAATTAAGCCTACCATAAAATCACATAAAATTTAACTAGTATAACACACTAATCAATTTCTGAATCAGTCGCCGATAAGGCTTTCAATTCGCAGTTCAAAGTCAACACATAAACAGATCACTTTATAGCAAACAGATAGAAACACAGAATTAATGCAATACATATGCAAATTAATCCCAGATTCCTTCTAAATTACTGTTAGGCATAATTAAGTGCGAATGAACATTAATCAGAGGTCGGGGTTATTACATAATTACAACATCGGTTCTTGGAGAAGTACTTTCCCATCGGTAAAACCAACCAACTTAGGCGAGCCATCACCAATTTTGCTCAAATTGATGGCGAGCAATTTCACGAAACATGAGAGAGACTTTGTGACCTTCTCCAACAGTGTCCCCACCCTCAAGTGCCTGATTGGCAACTTGTTCAGACTTTTTACTATGGCTTAATTGAGCCTCACCGCCAAATGGTGGATTCATCTTGTGGTGGGACATTCATGTCCAAAAATGATGCTGAGGCATGGCAATTATTTGAGAACTTAAGTGATAATTCCTTTCACCATGCCTTCGCAACCCGACAAGTCTGGCAATCAGTAGTTGAAGCCCCGAAGAGAGGGGACATTTATGGGGTCGGGAAAAACCTAGAGTTAGCCTAATAAGTAGAGGCATTGTCCCACAAAATGGACCAATTATTAGCTGCGGGACATGCCCCTACACAACAAGATCAACTTCAATTTCACGAGGCGTGTGCTATTTGTGCGAGCCCTGCTCATGACTTGAGTGAGTGCCCTTCGGCATCACAATTTTTGGAGTTAGTCCAAGAGCATGTGAATGCGATTTAAGGATTCTCCAACCCGGGTAATGACCTATACTCTAACACATACAATCCGGGATGGAGAAATCACCCTAATTTTTCATGGAGACCCCCTTCACAAGGCATTTCTTACCATCCTCCACCACCAAGGCAGAATTTTAACAATTTTGCCAACCAATCATCTTACCGACCACTGCAACCTTATCGACCCCCACAACCGTACCGGCAACCACAACCCCCGCTTGCTTCTCAAGGCAACTCTACCTTTGAGACTTAGGTGTTGGAAGTTCTCTTAGAACTTAAGGGGTTAGCACCAGTAGTTCACTCCCATACTTACTCTATTGCTAAGCTAGAGGCCCAATTAGGTCAAATGGCAAACAACATGAATAAGAGGGAGGAGGGAAAATTACCAAGTCAGACTGTGGCCAACCCTAAGGGTCAATATGGGGAAGAGAGTTCAGGTGGGAATGGAAAGCACCATGAGCAGGTGCAAGCTGTGATTACCTTGAGAAGTGGGAGGGAGTTAGAGCCTCGGCCAGTTGCGTCTGATGTAACTAGAGCTAAGAAGGGTGACCACTATGGTACACCTAATGAGAGCAAGGGTGAGGGGGAAACACTTAAGAGGGATGACTTAGTCCCTAGCATTTCACATGAGCCCAAGGCACCATATGTGCCTAAGGCACCCTTTCCCCAATGCCTTGAGACACCGTTTCCTTTCAATAAGAAGGCAGCATCCATAGAAGCAATGATAGAGGTCTTTAAACAGGTAAAAATCAACCTCCCCCTGTTAGAAGCGATTAAGCAAGTACCCTCCTATGCTAAATTTCTAAAGAACCTTTGCGCAAAAGCGTAAATCTAGGACACACATGTCCCAAAAGGTCATACTCATGAAGCAAGTGAGCTCCATCTTGTTGAATGACACACCCCCTAAGCTTAAGGACCCAAGTACCCCAACCATTGCATGCATTATAGGAGACCATTTCATTGATAGGGCCTTATTAGATTTAGGAGCTAGTGTCAATTTGTTGCCGTACTCTCTGTACGAAAAATTTAGGCTTGGCGAGTTGAAGCCCACTACTATTACTCTCCGATTGGCTGACCGGTCCCTCAAAGTGCCACGTGGCATGATTGAGGATGTGCTAGTAAAAGTTGATAGGTTTTACTTTTCTGTTGACTTTTTGGTGTTAGATATGGAACAGGTAACCAGTTCTAGGAAACAAATCTCGGTGATCTTAGGTCGACCTTTCTTAACTATGGCCAATGCATGTATTAACTGTCATACCGGGTTTATGGAAGTTTCATTTGGTAATATGCAAGTGAAACTTAATGTTTTCCAAGCATCCCAACAACCTCATGAGTATAATAACCCTCACCACTGATTACTGGTTAACCACTGATTACTGCTAAACTGAGATTGATTATGATAAGGAATTGAATTGACTGAAATACTGAACTGACTGATTGAATGTACTAGTTTAAATGCATTTCTATCTGTTTGACTGTTAAATTATCTGTCCATGTTTTATGCTTTAAACTACAAATTGAAGGCCTTGTCGGCGGCCGAAACCGAAATTGATCAATGTTTTATGTCATTAAATTTATGTGATTTTATGGCTATTTAATTAAAGTGATTTGGTATGATTAAATTAGATTAAATAATGTTAATTTACAAGAGTTGGACTTATTTACTTAAATGCCATCTAGTGGGTCTTTGTTTAATAACATATTGAGGCTTTGAGTTACATTTAGACAAACATTTCCTCAGCCATTTCCTTAGACTCAACCGACCAAGAGAGAGAGAGAGAGAGAGAGAGAGAGAGTGAGAGAATTGAGTTCAACTTGTTGATTTGCTTGGGATTTGAAAGAATTGTAGAGATAATTGCAAATTGAGCTTCTACACTTGAATACAAGACCTAAGGTAGAGGATTCAACCTCTCATTGATGTATTTGTGTATTGTCTTGCATGATTCTTGGTATATTGAGGATTAGAGTCTAGAGTTAGCTTTAAAATGTTGAATTGAAGCTCATTCCATGCATGCCTGCCTATATTGATGAGTTTAAAGTTGTTTTCATGGAAGATTGTTACATGCATGTTCACATTTTTGCATTGGACCATGAATTCATCTTGGTTTTGAAAGAATTGGCTCATTAGAGCAAGTATTTAAAGCTTTGGAGTTGGTTAAATTCATGCATGTGCATGTTCATCACATTCTTGAGTTTTGAGCTAAAGTTTGTATTTAATCAACTTACCTTTGGGCTTTGATTTCTCAAATTGAGCTTTCAATCATGTTATACAATGAGTTTACAAGTGTTTTCCAAAAAATTAGCCCAAGAGGAGCGAATTTAAGGCATTTAAACTTGGTTTTGAGCTTTGAGGTTCAAATCTGGGTTTTCCAGAATTTGGACTCACGCTCAAGCGGGGAAAGTGGCGCTCGAGCGTGAAATTCGTGCTTCCAGCACTTTGCATTGTTTTACAGTCCGCTCGAGTGTAAGAATGGACGCTCGAGCGGGGTCTTGTGTCACACGCTCGAGCGGGTGTCGAGCGCCCATCGAGCGTGATTTTCGTACATCCAGTACTTTTGCCATGTTTTGCAGTCCGCTCGAGCGGGGAAAGTGACGCTCGAGCGGGGAACCTTTGTCTGCATTTCCGTTCGAGCGGGGAAATCCACGCTCGAGCGGGACCCTTTTTGCTGAAAATTCTGAAAATGTTTTTAAAGTGCATCTTTGCATCTCATTCCATCCTAGGCATTCTTAGGCCTAGTTTAAGACATCTTAATGAGGATATAGATGTAGAACCGCACCGAGTCTAAGTAGGGACTAAGTCTTTGATTCCCGAATGTAAACTTAGTGTGTATTCATCCTGTAAACTGTGTAGGGTTGGCATCTGAGGACACGCTCTAGCTTATCTGTAGCCCAGAACTCTGTGAGTAACAACTGTGTAAAGATATGTTGAAATATGAATATCTTCTGAATGGTTAAACTGTGCTGTTTCTGAATTGATACTGTTAACTGAATGAATGTATGTCCTCTATCCTGAACTGTATTGTGGCATCCATAGCAACTACTGTTACTGTTACTGTACTGCTGCTACTGCTACTGTTACAGAGATCTCTGTTAGTTTTATCTTGGAACTTCTGTTTACTATTATGATGGCCATCATTGACTGCTCGGTCTTTCAAGACCTACTATTTACTATACTGTTCTGCTAATGGATGTACCACATATGACTGTTATGACTGAATGACTGATATACTGAATCAATTGACTGTTTTCAATACTGAAAGGACATTCATTCTTAACCTCTTTACGCATTATGTTATTCACTGGGCTTTAGCTCATTGTTTATATATATATGTAGGTTTGCAGGCACCAGACCGGAGCTAGGAGCGTGGGTTAGACCCCCTTTGTCAAAGCCAACCACTGTGCCTCACTGTGAGGTTCCGAGCCCGTTCAAGCTACGACTTTGGGGTGTTTTAGTTTCCCCCATCTGTCTCTGTATCTGTTTTGTAATACTGTATTGACTGATAGCACTGTACTGTACTGTCTTAATAGGGATTAAGTCCCTGACTTGGATGATTGTAAATACTGCACATACTGTTTTGGTACTGATAGTATATATGTTATGAAAAGTCTTTTTGCATATAGGCTGTCACAGCTCATTGGACATTGTTTAATTACTGTTTCGGCTTCCGCCATGCCCCTATACTCTGTAATACTGTCTTACTGTTAAGCAGGCCTTCGGTAATCACGGATTACTGGCCGGTTACGGTGCTAAACCCATAGGGGCAGGTTTGGATCATGACAATGAGAGAGAGGAGTACTTATTTGTAGATGTTGTGGATGTGATTGTGGAGGAAGCTTTGCCCTCTACTCTTGTAGAGGACCCTCTAGAGGCTTGTCTAGCTCATTTTGGGTTTGAAAATTTTGATATGGACGGGTCGGTTGAGGAGGTGAATGCCTTGTTTAATACTTCTTCTACACCAGATTTTCCTCCATGAAATGCCCGGTTTGAGTCACTTCTTCCTCTGTCGAGAGAGCCCGCCATACCATCTTTGGTCACACTACCTACACTTGAGTTAAAGCCACTACCGGCCACACTCAATTATGCATTTTTAGGGCCCCAGGATACTTTACCAGTCATCATTTTATCTAACTTGACTGCAGAGCAGGAGAGTCAGTTAATCAGTGTTCTTATGGCACATCAGAGTGTTATAGGGTGGTCGGTGACTGATTTAAAAGGGATAGATCCCTCTGTGTGCATGCATTATATACGCCTAGAGGAGGACACCAAACCTTCTCGTGAAATGCAACGGAGACTTAATCCTAATATGAAAGAAGTGGTGAAAAATGAGGTACTGAAATTGTTGGATGCGGGTATTATATACCGCATCTCGGATAGCAAGTAGGTGAGTCCCACACAAGTGGTGCCTAAGAAATCGGGCATCACTATTGTTGAGAATGAGAGAGGAGAGTTAGTCCCTACACGAACCACTACTGGGTGGTGAGTGTGCATTGATTATAGGAGACTGAATTCCACGACTAGGAAGGATCATTTTCCCTTACCTTTTATTGACCAGATCCTAGAGCGGTTAGCGGGGTAGGGTTTCTACTGTTTTCTTGATGGCTACTAGGGGTATAATCAAGTCCCGGTGTATCCCGCTTACTAGGAAAAGACCACATTCATTTGCCCTTTTGGCACTTTTGCTTACAGACGCATGCCCTTTGGGTTATGTAATGCACTGACAACTTTTCAACGGTGTATGATGGCTATTTTCTCCGATATGGTGGAGAAATTCTTAGAGGCTTTCATGGTTGATTTTTCGGTGTTTAGACTGTCTTTTGAGGAATGCCTTAGGAACTTGACTAGAGTATTGGAACGATGTACTGAGGCAAACCTAATTTTGAGTTAGGAAAAAAACCATTTTATGGTTCATGAGGGTATAGTGTTAGGACACATTGTGTCCCCTCGAGGTATAGAGGTAGACAAGGCTAAGGTTGACCTCATTGCAGGCCTTCCTCTACCTAATTCCGTGCGTCAAATTAGGTCTTTCCTAGGGCATGCAGGTTTTTACCATAGGTTCATCAAAGACTTTACTAAAATATCATGTCCTTTGTGTAGTTTACTTGTTAAGGACGCACCTTTTATCTTTGATGAGGCACGCTTAAAGGTTTTTGAAACACTGAGAATGGCCCTTAACACCGCCCCAATCATGAAATCACCGGATTGGTTGCTTCCCTTTGAAATCATGTGTGATGCCTCAAATTATGCTGTTGGGGCTGTGTTGGGTCAAAGAGTCAATAGGGCACCATATGCTATATACTATGCTAGTCGCACTCTCTCGGATGCACAATTGAATTATACTACTACCGAGAAAGAGTTTCTAGCTGTGGTCTTTGCCTTAGATAAATTCCAGTCCTCTCTCCTGAGCTCCAAGGTCATAGTCTTCACTTATCATGCCGCTTTGCGGTATTTACTATCAAAGAAAGAAACCAAACCTAGGTTAATTAGATGGATTTTGTTGCTTTAGGAATTTGACCTAGAAATTCGAGATAAGAAAGGATTTGAGAACGTAGTTGTCATGACCCAAACCCGGTACCCAAAGGCTCGGCGTCGTAACAAGATAAAAATGAAATAATTCGGATAATTCTGTAGTCGCAGCGCAAGCGGATAAATTGAGTAAATTAAAATAAAATAATTGGGTACCCACTGCTTATTTAAAAGGAAACAAATATAGTCATTTGAGCTTTATTGTATTACAAGAGTAAAAAGATAGAAATCTTAGAAAGAAATTAAAAAAAAAACAAAACAACACAGCGATTCATTTTCCATCTTGATCCCGCTAAACCTCGTCACCTGAAAAGGGTAACAGCTATAAGCACATAGCAGAGTGAGAAATATTATACTGTGAGTGTAGGGGCACAAAATAGCCATGGATAGTTATTTAAGCTAAAACATTTACATAATTTGAGTTGAATATACAAATTAATTAAGTTGCAGAAATTGAAATAAATAACTATAACCACGATACAGAACAGAACAGAACGGGGGTCACTAAAGTGACAATCAGAACAGGGGTCAATGGATCCATGACAAACAGGGGACCACAAAGTGGTCAAACAGGGGCCAATGGTTATTTAAGTCCCCCAAGGTATGGAACTCCCGTGGTAGTACTTACAGAAAATAATTGTTTACAAGATCATTGCCAAATAATCTCTAAAATTTAAACAAACATATCCATGGGTTTTAATTTAAACAAATAGAGTTCAGAAAATAATCCACATAATTGAAACATTAACCTAACCATAAAACATAATTTATATGAAATAAATTGTGGTAACTTAAAATATTCGTAAAATATATTATGGTAACTTAAGACATATAGAAAACACGTTGTAGTAACTCAAGATATAATAAAACTCATCTTAAGATTGACTCTTAGCTTTTAGTTTTGCTATGACAATTCCCCACCTTTCGGAGCTCACTAATATACTAAGAATGTTTTTGTTTTGTTTCGAGTTCACTGATAGTCCTCACTATTTATAGGCGTCACTCCCTTGTTCACTACCCAAGATTTGAAGCCTAATGCTACTACGTTTCTATCTCGTTGGTGATGAGAAATAATGCCACATGTGTTGTCTCTTGCTTTGTCACCTCCCTTAATGCCATCTGTCCTTTCCCTTAATTAATTCTCAAGAAACCACCAAGGGCCATTTGACCATTGGCCCACCGAAAATCTGTTTCGTTATTTTTTTTTATTATTGTTATTATTATTATTATTATTATTATTATTATTATTCAAAATTCAAATCTAAAGATGATGATTCCTTTTATAAGTCCTAAAATTACTTATGATTATACGTTAGGTTCACGTCTATAAATCTCACCACCCAACTATAAAACATCACTTACCACTTACTAAAATATTTAATGTGTGGTGTCTCACAAACGATTTAATTGATAAATTCCCAATTTCCTATTTAATTATTATTATTATTTATTGATTGATTTATTTATTTTTGAGTTCTATTTATTGCAATTTTAAAAGAAAATTCGAGTGTCACATTTCTCCTCTCCTTAAATGAAGTTTGTCCCCAAATTTGACGTACCTTAGTTTTCGAAGAGGTGTGGGTATTTGGCCCGCATTTGGCTTTCAATTTCCCACGTTGCTTCTTCGACACGATGATTTCTCCATAAGACTTTTACGAGAGGTATAGTCTTATTTCGAAGGACCTGATTACGAAGGTCAAGAATCTGTACAGGCTGTTCTTCATAAGAGAGGTCTTCTTGAACTTCTAGGTTCTCATAATCGACAACATGCTCTGGATCTCGAAGATATCGACGAAGCATCGAAACGTGAAACACATTATGTACATTGGACAGTTCGGGTGGAAGCGCAAGGCGATATGCCACAGGACCAATCCTTTCGAGTACCTCAAATGGGCCGATGTAACGTGGGTTTAACTTTCCTCGCTTTCCAAATCGGATAACCCTTCTCGTTGGTGAGATCTTTAGGAACACATGATCGCCCACTTGAAATTCTAAGTCTCATCTCCGTGTATCTGCATAGCTTTTCTGGCGACTCTGAGCCGTGCGAATTCGCTGTTGGATGAGTTGAATTTTGTCGCTCGTTATTTGCACGATCTCGGGGCCTAATAATTTTCCGTCTCCGACTTCCATCCAATATAGAGGTGATCGACATCTCCTTCCATACAGTGCCTCGTATGGTGCCATTCCAATACTTGCATGGTAGCTATTATTATACGCGAACTTCATCAAAGGTAGATGATCATCCCAGTTACCTTTGAGGTCTAACACACACAAACGTAACATATCTTCCAAAGTCTGGATCGTTCTTTCAGATTGCCCATCAGTTTGAGGGTGATAAGCCGTGCTAAACTTCAGAGTGGTTCCCAAAGCTTTTTGCAATTTGTTCCAGAAATGAGACACAAAGCAGGGGTCTCTATTGGATACGATTGAAACTAGGGTGCCATATAGACGAATGATTTCCTTAATGTATAGAGTGGTGAACTTAGAGAGGGAGTACATGATTCTGATTGGTAGAAAATGCGCCGACTTCGTCAATCGATCCACAATAACCCATATTGCATCATTCTTCGAGACTGATTGCGGTAGCCCAACCACGAAGTCCATGGTAATATGCTCCCATTTTTATTCGGGAATAGGGAGTGGTTGCAACATCCCTGCAGGTCTCTGATGTTCTGCTTTAACTTGCTGACAACACAGGCATTTGGAGACATGGCTTGCTATGTCTTTCTTCATTCCTGTCCACCAGAAGTGTTCCTTCAGATTGTGATACATCTTCGTATTGCCAGGGTGGATTGCAAACCTCGAGCTATGAGCTTCTACCAATATCCTTTTCTTGAGTTCTGGAAGGTCGGGTACGCAAATTCGATTCCGAAATTTTAGCATTCTATTGCTTATCGTGAAATCAGGATCAGGAGTGCTTCCTTGTTCCTCGTACTTTTTCTTCAAAAGTTTATCTTTACGTTGGCAAATTCTAATTTCTTCAATCAACTCGGGTTCCACGATTATGTTGGCGAGCAGTCCATGGATCTTGCAGGGAATAAGGGTACATGCCAAACTTTTGGTCATTTTTTGACTTAATGCGTCTGCTACTACGTTAGCTTTGCTGGGATGGTGATGGATCTCTATATCGTAGTCCTTCATAAATTCTAGCCATCATCATTGCCTCATATTCAATTCCTTCTGTGTAAACAGATATTTGAGACTCTTGTGATCAGTGTAAATCTCACAGCTGCACCGTAGAGATAATGACGCCAGATCTTGAAAGCGAAGACCACCGCAGCTAACTCTAGATCATGAGTTGGGTAGTTTCTTTCGTGAGTCTTTAGTTGGCGGGAGGCATAAGCAATGACCTTCCCATTTTGCATAAGAACGCAACCCAAACCATTGTATGAGGCATCGCTATAAATTATAAACCCTTCTGCTTCCGCGGGGAGTGCTAGTATAGGAGCCGTCACGAGTCTGTTCTTTAATTCTTGGAAGCAACGTTCCTGCTTGTCCGTCCATTCAAAGGGCCTGTTCTTCTGAGTTAGCTGGGTCAAGGGTGAAGCTATCTTCGAGAAATCTTGCACAAAGCGCCGGTAATAGCCGGGTAGGCCCAAAAAGCTTCGAATCTCAGATACGTTAGTAGGTCATGGCCACTCCACGATTGCTGAAACCTTTTGGGGATCAACTGAGATGCCATATTTGTTAATGACGTGACTGAGGAAGTGTACACTAGTGATCCAGAATTCGTATTTCTTCAACTTGGCATAAAGCTTGTGATCACGTAATGTCTGTAGAACTCTTCGCAAGTGGTGCTCATGATCTTCTGGCGATTTGGAGTATATAAGAATGTCGTCAATGAAAACAATGACGAACTCGTCGAGATAAGGTTTGAACACTCGATTCATGAGGTCTATGAAGGCTGCTGGAGCATTTGTGACGCCAAATGGCATGACGAGAAACTCGTAGTGCCCGTAACGAGTTTTGAAGGTAGTCTTTTCGATGCTTTCTATTTTGACTTTTAGTTGATGGTAACCAGAATGCAAGTCAATTTTTGAGAATACTTGGGCGCCTTGCAGTTGATCAAACAAGTCGTCAATTCGTGGTAGAGGGTATCGGTTCTTGATGGTGACTTTGTTCAGCTCCCGGTAATCGATGCATAGCCTCATTGTACCATCCTTTTTCTTTACGAACAGTACCGGAGCTCCCCATGGTGAGGTACTTGGTCGATGAAGCCTTTGTCCAGTAGTTCTTGGAGTTGGGTTTTTAGTTCTTTCAATTCTGTCATGGACATGCGGTAAGGGGTCTTTGAGATTGGTTATGCACCAGGTTGGGTTTTAATGGTGAATTCAATTTCTCAGTCAACTGGGGTACCGGGCAGGTCTTCAGGAAATACATTCGGGAATTCTCAACCACAGGGATTGTATCAAGTGTGGAAGTCTCTTGTTGAGTATCGATCACATAACAGATACAACTACAACAATCCTTTCTTAGCAGTCGTTGGGCTGTCATGAAGGATATAATACATGGAGGGGGAGAGGTCCAGTTCCTTTGAAATAAGTCGAGTTGGTTTGGTGACCGAAGGAAGACCTTTTTGGCTTCACAATCGATAGAGGCATGGTGGGCAGCTAACCAATCCATTCCTAAGATCACATCAAAGGTACTAATGCAAAGGGGAATCAATCTACATGTAAGGTTTCACCTTTTAAGGATATAGTACAAGATTTGTACACATTAGTACTAAGGGCAAATTACCAGAAGGAAAAGACACAGATAATACATATCCTAAGGGTTCGGGTGTTGATGCCAACTTGGTAGCAAAGTGTGGTGTAACGAAAGAATGAGTTGAGCCAGAGTCAAAGAGAACATGGGCTAAGTGACCACAAACAGAAAGTGTACCTGACACGACGTTCTCTGTAACTTCTAGGTTTCCAGGTACAAAGGCAAAAGTTCTTCCTTGGTGTTTTTGGTCCTTTCTCACTTCTCCAGGTACTGCGGGTTTTCAGACTGGTTCAAAAGGGCTGACGAGCTTTGGACAATTTCTCAGCAAATGGCCAACTTGGCCACATTTAAAGCATGCTCGTATCTCGACGGCACTGTCCCCAATGAGTCCTTCCACAGGTAGTGCAAGCTGAATGGTGTCACCTCTGGGATTTGTAGGACCTTGATTGCTTGAACGGTTGAATTGGTTGTGCCTGTATTTATTTCTTGGGAGGCGCGACACCGGGTCTTTCTGTTATCTCTTTCCCACAATCGCTTCCTCTGGCTTGGCTTCCCCCGGAACGCAAGGTTTTAATCCCTTTTTCCGCAATGTATGCTCGATCTACCACCTCCGCATAGGTTAGTAGTTTCAAAACCTCCAGCCTGTCTTTAATTTCAGGATCCAATCCTGCTTCAAATTTTCTGACTTTTCGAGCTTCGGTGGGGATGACGTATGTCGCAAATCGGTTCCAGTTGCGTGAACTTGCTCTCGTATTCGGCCATTGTCATGGTTCCTTGCCTTAGATGTATGAATTCCAACGTCTTTTGTTCCCGCAGTGAATCTGGGAAGTATTTTTCATAGAATACCTCCAAGAATCTGGCCCAAGTCACAATATCTTCTTTCTCCAAGATAAGTAGCCACCATTCTTGTGCATCGTCTTTGAAGGTGAATGTGGCGAAAGTCATCTTCTGTCTTTCTGAGCAAGGCAGCGCGCGGAAAATTTTCTCCATATCTCTGACCCAAGCTCTGCCACCAGTGGGTTTGTGCTGCCGGTAAATATAGTAGGTTTCAAGTCCTGGAACTGTTTTATAGTCGTTGGTTCTTCTCGTCGTTCAGGCAATCCACTATTAACGTTGGTTTGTAGGGCTCGCAGAAAACTAGTAACTGCTCTTTCCATGATTTGCTCCATTTGGTCAGCACCACTGACCGATGATCCGGTTCCATTTCCATCATTAGCCATCACTACAAGGTGAAAATGGTTAGTGGACTTCTTTTTGTTTTTTTTATTTTGAATATTATATCTATGATTCATAACGATCCCATAACAACATATATATCCAATACATACATCACTTACATAATACCGATTTTACTTATATAAGGAAAAGATACCAGCACAACATACTTAGATAACGGTCAAGTGTTAGTGTCTAATCCTACTGATACAAAATTGGATTAGGCTAATCATCGTCAAGTCACAAAAGGATCATCTAGAAGGGGCTGTTAGGCCACCCCCATGAGAACTGACTCCGAAAAACTAGCCCATGAAATAACTCCGCAAACTCACTCTGCATGAGGGATTCGAATTCTCACCCACTGTGCTCTATCCCAAGGCAACTCCATACCACCTGGACTGTGTAGACAGGAGCACCGTGATCATAACCCCAAAATTCCCGTCCGGTAATTCGTACTGGTACCTCCAAATATGATGCACTATTAGTGAAGTCCACAGCTGGGGTATAGACAATATGCTGTGGAGGAGGTGTCATGGTGCGGATATGGCTGCTAGGATATGCGTGTCCCTTCCTCTCTGCAAAGCCTAGGGGTAGAGGTGCGATCAGAAAATACGGCTGCTCTAAGTCCGGAGCAAGGCCAACGACGCGAGTCGGCCCTATGTATCTTTCACGAGTGCTGCCTCGACTAAGTCTCCAGAATAAGAAATCCTCATCGGGGTCAGCCTGTAAATACACGGGTCGTCCCATGAGTCGGTCTAGTACGGGGTGGGCTTGCCTGACAAGATTCTCCGAATCACCCCAGCCCTCTAATAAGTTTGGGACAAGATGAACTCCTGGGGGCTCGAACCAAAATAACTCTATGAGATTGGCCATTTCCTACAACACAGGAAAACTTAGCCTTGACGTTATAACATGGTTTACTTGTGTTAGACATATCACCTAATATCAAATAACACAAGGTTAATAATTTTTTTTTTGAATATATTATATATATATATATATATATTTTACAATTCAAATAATGCGAATTTCAATTAATGTAAATAAAATTAATGTAAATAATCGTACAGGAAATTTTATATACAATACATTCTTTTTTTTTGTAATAATTTTCAATTCAAATAATGTGAAAATTATACGGAAAAATTCAAAAAACTTAACACTATTTTTTTTTTTGTAATAAAAAAAACATTGCTCTGATACCACTCTTGTCACGACCCAAACCTGGTGCCCAAAGGCTCAGCATTGTAACAAGATAAAAATGAAATAATTCAGATAATTCTGTAGTCGCAGTGCAAGCGGATAAATTGAGTAAATTAAAATAAAATAATTGGGTACCCACTGCTTATTTAAAAGGAAACAAACATAGTCATTTGAGCTTTATTGTATTATAAGAGTAAAACGATAGAAATCTTAAAAAGAAATTAAAAAAAAAACAAAACAACACAGCGATTCATTTTCCATCTTGATCCCGCTAAACCTCGTCACCTGAAAGGGGTAACAGCTATAAGCACATAGCAGAGTGAGAAATATTATACTGTGAGTGTAGGGGCACAAAATAGCCATGGATAGTTATTTAAGCTAAAACATTTACATAATTTGAGTTGAATATACAACTTAATTAAGTTGCAGAAACTGAAATAAATAACTATAACCACAGTACAGAACAGAACAGAATGGGGGTCACTAAAGTGATAATCAGAACAGGAGTCAATGGATCAATGACAAACAGGGGACCACAAAGTGGTCAAACAGGAGCTAATGGTTATTTAAGTCCCCCAAGGCATGGGACTCCCGTGGTAGTACTTACAGAAAATAATTGTTTACAAGATCATTGCCAAATAATCTCTAAAATTCAAACAAACATATCCATGGGTTTTAATTTAAGCAAATAGAGTTCAGAAAATAATCCACATAATTGAAACATTAACCTAACCATAAAACATAATTTATATGAAATAAATTGTGGTAACTTAAAACATTCGTAAAATATATTATGGTAACTTAAGACATATAGAAAACATATTGTAGTAACTCAAGGTATAATAAAACTCACCTTAAGATTGACTCTTAGCTTTTAGTTTTGCTATTACAATTCCCCACCTTTCGGAGCTCACTAATATACTAAGAATGTTTTTGTTTTGTTTCGAGTTCACTGATAGTCCTCACTATTTATAGGCGTCACTCCCTTGTTCACTACCCAAGATTTGAAGCCTAACGCTGCCATGTTTCTATCTCGTTGGTGATGAGAAATAATGCCACCTGTGTTGTCTCTTACTTTGTGACCTCCCTTAATGCCATCTATCCTTTCCCTTAATTAATTCTCAAGAAACCACCAAGGGCCATTTGACCCTTGGCCCACCGAAAATCTGTTTCGTCATTTTTTTAATTATTATTATTATTATTTATTATTCAAAATTCAAATCTAAAGATGATGATTCCTTTTATAAGTCCTAAAATTACTTATGATTATACGTTAGGTTCACGTCTATAAATCTCACCACCTGTAACAAGCCCTTGGGGGGACCTCGCTACAGCTCGGACTCGATTTGTGTCACGGTTCTTAATCTGAACCAAAGAGTCCAAATCCGGCAAATCGTCTTGAGAAAACAGATTTTTGTAAAGAGAAGTGCCAAACATGGACTGCTTCGCCAGATACAGAGTCGCCACCTAAATATTTTATTTTGGGAAATTTAGGAAACCCTGACTCGTGCCTAAGGCCACGTGTCCGTCATCACCAAAGTTGCCTCGGCTCGGGAACTTGGGTACGATTGGGGAAGGTCACTTCGTGAGCACCCCGGCTCGCCTGATCAAAGATCGGCCTCTACTAACCATGATATCAAGTTTTGAAAACATTATGTGTTCTTATTCCGGTTATTAGCCTAGATTTACTATGTGATGCGCACAGCATACAAGTATAGACCGGGCCGCCTGAATTGGAACAAAACATTTCATGTTTGTTTTTGAAAGATGGTTTGCTATTCGCAAGTAGGCTCAAAATGCAGATTTTGCCACCCTCGGGTGGGCTTAAAAAGAGATGGTTTTGCCACTATCTAGTGGGCTTAAAACTCACAGTTGATGATTTGTCCCAATCCAAATAACCCAACCTTCACCCACAGGCATTCAAGGCAGTTATATCACATAAGCAGTTAGCTTCATGGTAAGCATGCTATTCATGGCAGTCACTCACACGCATGCAAGGATGCTAAAGCATAAAACTCACCGAGTACTCCAAGCCAAAACAGAAACCGATTAGAAATCCATGCATGATCCTAAATATACAGAAATGCCTAATGCAACACATGCAAAAATGCAACTATAGCAGGCTCGGCTATTCTAAACATGGCGTATGGAATGCTACATCTAACATGTATTCAACTTAGAATTGAAATACAAATGCAGTTAGTATGATGCGCCGAGCCCGGTGCATGCAAGACAGATGAATGAATGCAAACATGCTATCATACTGTATGCTAATTGAAACATACCCTAATCTAACCATCATAAGCTGGTAAATAAAAGGGAAGAAAGACGTGGAGTTGGAAGACATACATCACACGCACGCACACTTATTACAATTGTGCCCTCGCGTAGAGGGTCCGAATAAATAATACAGTCCCAAGTGAATAGTACAGTCCAAATAATAGAGTCCAAATAAATTAACGAATTAACTAAGAAAACAATAAACTGGCATGCAAGCCAGGGACTGCCTTGATTCTTCTTCAGGTGATGAATGATGCATGTCCAGGTTGCCTTTGCGCAGAAATCCACTGTGATGCCCCAATTAGCCTCTGTTTTGCAATGGTTTTTGGAAAGCGCGCCAAGCCTCGGAAGACTGCTGATTCTTGATTTGCTGCAACAGAGAGCAGGAAAGGGGCATGTCAATGTATTTTCACATATATATGCATACCTCGATCCTCGTGCCACCAATCACGCATCTCGATGCATGATGGCCGATGAGTCGAATTGCACAACTCAATATGAAATGAATGCACATATGAACACAACAAGACCTAATTCCATCATGGATGATCCGGAGTGTCGGTGACTGGGAAATTGAGACACGTTCCGTCACTCGGAGTACGAAACGTACCTCGTTTCCCGTGCTCGGACTAACTCCTATCCCGAATACAATGCAGTATGCATGACATGCATGAAATGCAGCTAAGATACAACCTAACATGCAACATGCTATGAAATGGCATACACGATGCACGAGGTAACATGGCATACGTAATGCGCTAACATACAGCCTAGCATACACAATGCTATGGAATGAAATGGCATACACAATGTATAATGGACTTACACCAACATGAGTGGACCTCAGCCACACTCACATAAGAGGCCATTAGATGAAAATGAGACACTCGAAATGCGTGCATGCGTGCAGACGTGCACGCAAACCGAGGACCGACCCTAAGGCACCAAATGCCACTCTAACAAGACACATGGCAAGACATGGAATATGACATACTAGCATGCAAATTTCAGTAGCAAAAATTGATGCAAAACAGCCCCGAAACATGGCAAAAGTGCACCCGATGCATGAAATGAAACCCGAAATCCAAAATTAGGCACATGGAATGACTTATAGCTATACAAAGCATGCATTATTTGAACATGAAGCATGAAGACAGAAGCAAGGCAGTTCCAAAAAATGCATATTTACAGTTTTAAGCAAGGCCAAACAATGAACACAAATGGGGCTAAGTTAGCATACAAAAATGGCCCTAAAATTGAGATAATGAAGCAAGTAGCAGCTTCTGGCCCCAAATGGCCGAGAGCCCTTCAAAAAAGTTGAAGAGGGGCTCAAAACATGGCATTTTACAATTAGTGACCAAACCCAAAACAGTGCAAAAGCAAGCCTAAAATACTATGCAAGATAAGGCCAAAAAGAGGGCTTCAACACAAAGTATACAAAGGACGCCTCAAACAGAAAAAGACCCTTAATGAAACATGAAGAGGGGGTCAAAATAAGGTTATTTACAGTTCGGACCAGAGCCCAAAAACAGAAGAAAAAGGGGCTAACAAATCATGCAAAAATAAGGCCAAAAGAGGGATACAAAGGCAAGTGGCAAATGGAAGCCTCAAACAGTGAGGAGCCCTTCAACAATGTTGAATAATGTCTCAAAATAAGCCACTTTACAGTTTACAATATGCCTCAAAATAGTTTATACATAGGCCTAAAATACTATGCAAGGAAATGGCATAAAAGAAAGGTAAAGAAGCAAGTGCCACAAGGAAGCCTCAAACGGTGAGAGGCCCTTAAACAAACATGAAATAGAGCTCAAAAAAATGCTATTTTCAGTTAGGGTCGGAGCTCAAAAAATAAGCACAAGGAGCTAGAATATGAACCAAGAAAAGGGTCAAAAGGGGAGAAGAGGACTTACCCTTGAAGACTAATCTTTGACAGCCTTTTGGACCAAAATGCAGCACTCCTAGGCTCTGAAGAACAACCTCAAGCTGCTGGAATGGAGGATGAAAGGGTGGGGCTATGGGTTGGTGAAGAACCAAGGGGGTTTTTAAGGCTTAGAGTAGAGAGAGAGAGAGATTTAATGTGAGAGCTGCAAACCAAAATTTTCTAACCCCTAAAACCAGAGCTGGAGGGGTGTTTATATAGGCAAAAGAGTGGGGGAAAAGGGGGGGAAATTGAAATTCAAATTTCCCTCCAAAAAGGCCAAAAAGTGAGATAAAGAGGCAAGTGGTAGCTGTTGGCCTCAAACCGAAGAGATCCCTTCAACAAAGTTGAAGAGGGGCTTAAAACAAGACATTTTGTAGTTTATGACCAAGTCCAAAACAGCTCTCAAGTAAGCCTAAAATACCATGCAAAAATAGGCCTAAAAGAGAGTTAAAGAGGCAAGTGATAGTAGGAGACCTCAAACAACAAAAGGTCCTTAATCAAATATGAAAAGGAGCTCAAAATATGACTATTTACAGTTTGTGTCGGAGCCCAAAAATGCTTGCAAGCAAGGCTCGGGGGCCAAAACGCGTAGCTTGGGGTCCCGAAAACTGACTGTTAGGCACCGGAAGTGGTGTTCGACCACGAAGTCAGTCTCTCGGACCACAGTGTCCCTCAAAAGGGAGGAAATAAGGTATGTGCCAAAAACTGGAGCAAACGGAGGTGGTTAAGCGGTCCCGAACCGAGGCACACAGCCGCCGGCTCCGAAAAACTGGAAACCGGGCTCCAAATGGGAAAAATGGCCTACGACCACAAAACGTAGCCTACGCCACTGAGAGATGATCTATGAGACCTCTCCCTCCCTTCGGGAAGAGAAAATAGAGAAAACGGAGCCTGGTTCGCAAACTGAGGCAAAACACAAAAGAGTCCGAAAGTCCGGAGGCAAGGCTCGCAGCCGGGACTCCGCAACCTCAGAACGAGCACAATATGCAACATCACCAAGCACTCAATCGGTGACGTCTGAGTCTTAAGGTCGGTAAAAAATGGGGTGTCTACAGTTGCCCCTCTTTGACAGAACTCGAAAGTCATAAGAATGACGGGAGTGAATGTCAAAGCCCAGAGACGACCCATTTTTGACAAGGCTGAAGACTTAGACAAAGCAGACAAGATAGACAAAGATGTGCCCGCAGGCATGTCCGTAGGCAGGGGCAAAATGCAAATGATAATGCAAGAAGCCGAACATAACTTATGATCATGCAAAGAAACATAGGGACGTATCCCGGTGTTTCGGAAATGTATAAGCATTGGAACGTATTCCAGATGCTCTTAACCAAAGATGGAGAAACATGGGGACGTATCCCGGTGTTTAGGGACGTATCCCAAGGTTTAGGGACGTATCCCGGTGTTTAGGGACGTATCCCAAGATTTAGGGACGTATCCTAAGGTTCAGGGACGTATCCCAAGATTAGGGACGTATCCCAAAGGTTAGGGACGTATCCCAGAGATTAGGGACGTATCCCAGAGGTTAGGGACGTATCCCAGAGGTTAGAGACGTATCCCAAAGATTAGGGACGTATCCCAGAGGTTAGGGACGTATCCCAAAGATTAGGGACGTATCCCAGTGGTTAGAAAAGAAGGAGAAACATAGGGACGTATCCCGGTGTTCCGCAAGGAATGAAAATCATAGGGACGTATCCCGATGTTCCGCAAGGAATGTGAAACATAGGGACGTATCCCGGTGTTCCGCAAGGAATGTGAAACATAGGGACGTATCCCGGTGTTCCGCAAGGAATGTGAAACATAGGGACGTATCCCGGTGTTTTGGAAAGGCAAGAGAAACATAGGGACGTATCCCGGTGTTTCGAAAAGAGGGAGAAACTTAGGGACGTATCCCGGTGTTTCAAAAAGAAAAGAGACACGTAAGGACGTATCCTGGTGTTCTGCAAGGAATGTGAAACATAGGGACGTATCCCGGTGTTTCGCAAGCAATGTGAAACATAGGGACGTATCCCGGTGTTCCGCAAGGAATGTGAAACATAGGGACGTATCCCGGTGTTCCGCAAGGAATGTGAAACATAGGGACGTATCTCGGTGTTCCGCAAGGAATGTGAAACATAGGGACGTATCCCAGTGTTTCGGAAAGGCAAGAGAAACATAGGGACGTATCCCGGTGTTTCGAAAAGAGGGAGAAACTTAGGGACGTATCCCGGTGTTTCAGAAAGAAGAGAGAAACGTAGGGACGTATCCCGGTGTTTCGGAAAAGGGATAAGCATTGGAACGTATTCCAAATGCTCTAAACCAGAGGAAGTCTGACTCGTCGCATGTGCGAGGAGAAAGAAAGACAATTGCAAGTGAAAAGGTGCATAACAATGCAAGATAGATGTGCATAATCAATGCAATGAATGAGAATAACAATGCTAGTGAAGTGGGTGCATAACAATGCAATTGGAATGGGCATCACAATGCAAGCATGAGAAGTGCATAACAATGCGGGTGGAAGGATGCATAACAATGCAAGTGGAATGTGTGTGACAACGCATATTTGAAACAAAATTCCGAATAAGGGAATACAAGCCTTAACGAGACCAGATTAAAACGCGACCTCCGATTTACCTTTCGGAGGGGTTTGCAACACATTCAGCTCAAAAACGGGCACACCCTGTTCATATTAGAGAGAGATAACATCTGTTACTGCTTTAATCGCCATTCTGACTTGAAGCAGGCTTACACTTGGGATAGAGGCACGCTCATTCTTCGGAACACTGACAAGGTCTGAAGAGGTACATCCGGAATACAATCTCAGAATTCGCTGAAGGTGAAACACACTCAGATGCTTCGATTTTCCCTCTTTTATTTTACTTTGCAGTTTGGAACCCACATAGCTTCAGATAGGTCCTTGTTTCACTGTTCTCACATGACTTGGGTTAAACCCTGCAGTTTTCGAAAGAACAAATTCCTTTTTTGCACAAATGTGGAGAATGGCACAGCACTCTGAGCACACAACAAATCATTTTTGAAATTGAGAAAATGAGTTCTTGACCGGGTATTGAGCCTACAACTGAACACAGCAAAGACGACCTAACAACGAAAAATAAAGGTAAACAACCTAAACACACCGAGACACACTCGGAACGACTCAAAGCAAGAATCGAGAAACAAAACAAAAAGACACGACACAGACGTGTTACAAAGACAAGAGACCTCTCAGTACACGAGGAGCCAGTTTCTCTGGGTATTATTTCCCACCCTTTCTCATTTGTGATTCTCACATCACTCGGCCCTCAAGCTCTGTTTTCTGAAAAAAGCCCTTTTCCTCACTTTTTCTCTCAGCGCACATCTCTCTATTCTTCAATCTCTCATTTTAAATCCCTCCCCTGGGTGGTTGATGGATAACAGCAAGTTGTGGGCTCGTGCCCCTAGCATTCTGCTAGATTCTTCTTCTTCTGCGCGCAGCTAGTGAGTTTCTCCCACAGAGGCTGTGCTACAACTAGGTGTGTAGCAAATCTGCAGCTAACCTCGGTGACGATGCTCTGCCGGGGAGTTTGACGTGATCAGATATGTCTAGATGAGGAAGTGGAATATCTGCCCCATTCCAGTTCGTGCTTCGCACGTGGCTTGATACCTCGTTGCTTGGAGGGTGAGAGAGCTTGCAGCCCTTTGTTGTTAGCTTCAGTTGTGCCCTTTTCTGGTGAATATGGTGCCCTTCTTGGCAAGTATGTTGATAATGAGGGAAAGACAAAACACCTGACTCAACTGTGCCCCTAGTTCATCATTTTGACCATTTTTTTTTTGGTTTTCTAATAAAATAATTTGACTAAAAATGAGAGTTAGATTAACATGCTTATTCAATTTTCTGATTTAAAGTCCTGCAAGTCAGGTATGAGCATGAAAATTTTCCTTTTTTGGGTCCAAGAAATGGTCCGGTTTTGAAAAAGTGAATAATTTTCGAGAATTAGTCAACCTCGTAAAAATTCTCAAAAACTATTTTTGCAACGGCCACTGCTCAACGAGCATGGAACTTACTCTTGAGATGCACAACCTCCCAAGCAATGGAAAATTACCCCTTGTCTGAAAGACACTGCATGGCAACGGAAAGTTGCCCCTTGTTTGAACGGCACCGCAGCGCATTTGTAGTCAGTCTCAGAGCGACGAACACAACCAGACTCTCGGTTACAGAGAAGACAAAGATGACAAACCATCATGGACACAATCAATTTGAAGTGTTTATGGCTGGACTTCAGAATGAAGTTGCCTACGTATCCCAAAGATGGGAATCAAGCCTTATGTAGTCGGGGTTAAGGTACACTCGGGTATTTAACCTCTCCTTTTTGCTCTAACTTTTGCCAAGCGCCTGTTGCGGGTTTTCAACCTTGCGAGCTTTGTTTTTCTATTCTCTTCTTTTTTTCTTTCTTTTCTTTGCATTTTCTTCATTTTTTTCTTTTTTTTTTTCTTTTTGTTTTTCTTCTTTTTTTTTTTTTTTTTTTTTTCTTTTTCTGCTCTAACTTTTGCCTGGGTCGCCCTTCGGGTTTTCGGCCCAGCGAGCCTCTCAAGGGTAAAAGTGTAGCTTTGTCCATGTCAAATGGTTTTGAGATTGAAGTCATCTGAATCCAAGAGAATGGCTGCTGTTCGCTGATGATGCAGGAGTCCATCCAATGGGGGCTGAATTTGCCCCTGGTGTTGTGGATCGGAACTCAGTTTTTCTTCAGCAATACTTTCTTCTTCCTCCCTCTGGATTTGGCATTCTTGCCAGTCTTCATTGATTTGCAGGATGATCCATCTTCGGCTCTTCGAGCACATCTGACATTTTTCTGCCCCTAGGTCGCGGGCTGCTTCGAATCTGGCCACACAGGCCTCACATTGCGGTTGACCGTTGAACACTCTGAATTAAGGTCCAAGGTTTGAAAGCAAGGGGTCGAGTCTCGAGGCTGAGAGCGATCCTAGGCTGCACAATCTCAAGAGCGATTCCACACAGGTCTTCGCAGGATCGCGCAAAAACATTTTTTGAAATCTTTTAAGGAAGCGACCAGTCGCTCGCGCTAAAGACAGTGTAGAACCAATCTGGATCAAGCCAGGATCCTTCCCAGTACTCACATTAACAAGCATGATTTCATTCATTAAGGGTTAGCACGCCTCTCTTTCTCTCAGTTGATCAAATTTTTGCAAAACCCGAGGAATTCCTTCCTCTTCGTTTTCACCGCAGTGTTCAAAAGTTTTGAAAAACTTAGGTCAATGCAATGAGTTCGAGGCACAGAAAAGTAGGCAAAAGTATTGTCGTTTCGTTCAAACTCTCTGGCACAACTGGCACAAGGCAGAAGCAAGCACAAAAGCGTGAAAAACCACTGCTGTTTCATTCAGAATCTGATGGTGTAACTGGCTCCACGGCAGAAACAGACTCAAGACAAACGAAAAGACAAACGCGAAACAAAATGGTGACGCCCGAGGTAACACCCCCCGGAATCACCCGACCTTTGTACAACAGGACTGACTCGATACAACAAGACAGACCCTACTGACTCAGTATGAAAAGACTGACTCAAAACAAAAGGACGGACTCAAAACAAAACAACAAGACTGACTCAATACCCAAGTCAGAATGTAGCAAAACTGGTATTTGCATGTTGCTCAGAACAGTGCATGCCATTCCTGCGTCTGGAGTTAATCGAGCGCTGCCCGCAGGTGGTTCATCCCCCGATCACATGGTCACATTATCCCCCAAGTTCACGATCCAGTGCCGATAGACTTTGCAGAGCTTGGTGCGGCAATGACCCCGTTGTCAATAGATCCTGTACTTCATGGCGAAGACGGAAGCAGTTGTCGGTAGTATGGCCAGTTTGCTGATGGAAGGCACAGTACTGGGCGGCATCATGCGTAGCCGGAAGAGGATTTGGGAGAGGCCGAGGCTCAAGGGGTTTGAGATGGCCTTGTCCAGCAAGGATTTGGAAAGCTTTGGACAAAGGCATATGAGGGCATGGAAGACCCTCTGACCTCGGGGTTGGTACTTCAAGGTTTGTGGATTTTTGCTGGACGCACCAGTAAAGGGATTGGCAGGTGCTGGCCTGGTTTGTTGATCTCTTCCGAGTGCAGGATTATAGCTGAAAGGAACGTTTCTGATACAACGACCCTTCTCCCGGCTTGCCCTTGATTCAAACTGCCCCCAACTTGAGTGGCGAAAATGTCGTCCACAGTTTTTGCAACAACTGCGAGCACTTGCTCTTTGTTCAGTCCCTCGGCTTTCAAAGCCTCAACAGCCAACAGAAGATGTTCATGGGGATCCATGTCCGCCCTTATCTTGTTCTTTCCACTCGCCTCCACTTTGCCAAGGGATTGGCATTCCTCAAATAGCCCGTTCCAAGATTGGGGAGCCTTTTGTCGTGAACTCCTAGCATGTACTGTGGTCGATGATGGAGCCAATGTCCCAGAGGTAGATCTGTCACAGTTCTTTGAAGATCTTCGATCATTCTCTTTAGCTCAGAAGTAGTGGGCTCACGGGTTTGAGATGATTGGGGTCCAGATGCATCCATCATGCATAAGTCCATGCTTTCTGGAATGAACACCTCAGGCTTGGGTAGATGGGCTGGGGTGATGTATATGCTGGGGTCGTAGGTGGATGGCAGTATATGGATGAGGTTGAGATGTAGAGGTGACGGGTCAGTACTAACCTGAGGTCCTTTTGGTGGAGCTAGGGTCTCTTCGTCAATAAGATCCTGAATCTTATGACGGAGGCGGATGCAACGGTTCGTATCATGACCGTGCTGTTGATGGTAGGCACAGTATTTAGCTGGGTCATATCTTGGTGGAAGAGGGTTTGGAAGGGGTTGGGGTTCTAGAAGTTCTAGATGCCCTTCTTCTCGCAGCTTTTTCAAAGCTTGAGAGAGACTCATGTAAAGAGGATGGAATTTTCGGGCTTGGGGCCGAGTTGAAGTGGTTGGTTTTTGGCATTGAGGGAAGTGGTGATAGTGTCTACTTCTGAGCATTTCGCAGCTGTGCTACCATCAGTAGTAGCATTGGAACTGCGAGCAACATTCCTCTTCAAAGGCTCATTATCTTCTGCAAAGATCCCTTGTCTGATGGCATCCTCGATTTGAACCCCCATTTCATGAAGGGCTGGAAAAGGTAAACAGAGGTAGAACGACCATTTTTGCAGCAACTTGCCATGCAGATTCCGAACAATCATCCTGATCTGATCTTTGTCGGAAGGCCTTGTAGTCATCATTGAGGCCTTTGCTCTCCATCTCGTCACGAACTCTGAGAAACCCTCCTTTGGTTCTTGGCGGGTGACTTCGAGATCACGAGTTGTGACCTCGATCTGTGTGTTGTAGGAGTATTGAGCAATAAAGGCCTCAGCCAGCTCTTCCCAGTTCTGTTTCACAGAGTTCTCCAATTTTGCATACCAGATTGCGGCTATCCCAGACAGGGTTCGGCCGAATAGTGACAATTTCTGGGCTGTGGTCAAACCCATTGGCCTCAAGATATCAGAAAACAGTTGGAGGTGCACCATTGGGTCTTCAGAGCCATCGAATCGATCGATATGTGGCATCTTGAACCGATCCGGTAATGTCACCACTGAGTCGTATAACCATCCTCTATATCAGGAATAGAATGGGCCCCCTGAGACTTTTTGAACAATTTCTCAAGCTTGCTCACTTTCAATGCTGTGGGGTCCGTCTCGAACTCAAAGGGGGAGTCTGGTAGGTTGGTGGGTGTTTTAGATAGCTGGAGTAGAACCGGGGGCGGAGCTGGCCCGCCTGGAATGTCCGTATCATCCTGGACGTGGGTTGCCTCCCCGAGTATGGGAACTCTTGGTGGGGAGGAGCCTGGTGTGAAGTAGATACCCCAGTTTGCTGCTCTAACCTGGCAATTGTCTCTGCCTGTTGGGCTATGACCACGGCCTGTTGCTTGGTGAATTCCGCTTGACGGACAGCATCTTGCTGCATGGCTTTCATACTATCCTGGAGTGGCGCACCATCTCTTCTAAGCCTGACATATGTCCTGATCTGATTGAACAAGTATATCTATCTCTGCAGTAGACTCGAAATCTCAACCTGGCTGTTCAAAGACCACTGAGCTGGTAGCTGCTGTACTGGTGGTCTGTGCCTGACCGACCTTTCACCCTGCCTCTGGTAAAGGAACACTGATTGCCCTTGAACTGAATCTCTGACCTGACAAAGTCTATCAACACAAGTTCGGTGTACCCGGGGGATATTGGAGCCTTCTGAAGCTATGGTTCCAAGACTACCTAGCAAAAGAGAAAATGGACAGCATCTCAGCCTAATTTCACCTGAACAGATACGAGCATAGTTTGAATGAGTGTGCCCTCTACTGAATTCTGCCCAAATCTCTGTCCTGCAAACTGATACCCTCAGGTAAACTGAGTCCCAAAATACTGAACCGGTGCCCGCAGGCCTGATGCCCAAACTTGTAAACTGATACATGCATTCGTATAGAGACGCACTCTAAAGCACATAACAAGCAAGTGAGAGCCAAAACACCCCTATGTTGGGGTAGGGTTTCCCTGTCCTATTTTGTCAGGAGCTAGGGTTTCACTACGCACGCAGCGGTTTCAAACAACCTATCGGGTAAGCAACCTGTCCTAGCTTGGAATGGTCACTATGGATTCCGAATATGCACTAGGTCGAATGGTCAAAAGGGTGCCCCGGTAAAACCGGGGTTTGTGTTCCCATACTGGCAGAGCCCACAACCGGTCAGCCTTATGGTCATGCCTTGACAAGACAAGCCTCCGGCAAACCGTTCAGGAATAGCAGATGGCAAACACGGTGTCCTAGGCGCACCAATGCAAATGCAATGCAAAGAAACACACAAGTGTAGTCAAAACCAGATATCATGAGTTCGAGTCAAGTTCTCTAAATCCCCAGCAGAGTCGCCAGAAACTGTAACAAGCCCGCGGGGGGACCTCGCTACAGCTCGGACTCGATTTGTGTCACGGTTCTTAATCTGAACCAAAGAGTCCAAATCCGGCAAATCGTTTTGAGAAAACAGATTTTTGAAAGAGAAGTGCCAAACATGGACTGCTTTGCCAGATACAGAGTCGCCACCTAAATATTTTATTTTGGGAAATTTAGGAAACCCTGACTCGTTGCCTAAGGCCACGTGTCCGTCATCACCAAAGTTGCCTCGGCTCGGGAACTTGGGTACGATTGGGGAAGGTCACTTCGTGAGCACCCCCGCTCGCCCGATCAAAGATCGGCCTCTACTAACCATGATATCAGTTTTGAAAACATTATGTGTCTTATTCCGGTTATTAGCCTAGATTTACTATGTGATGCGCACAGCATACAAGTATAGACCGGGCGCCTGAATTGGAACAAAACATTTCATGTTTGTTTTTGAAAGATGGTTTGCTACTCGCAAGTAGGCTTAAAATGCAGATTTTGCCACCCTCGGGTGGGCTTAGAAAAGATGGTTTTGCCACTATCTAGTGGGCTTAAAACTCACAGTTGATGATTTTCCAATCCAAATAACCCAACCTTCACCCACAGGCATTCAGGCAGTTATATCACATAAGCAGTTAGCCTCATGGTAAGCATGCTATTCATGGCAGTCACTCACACGCATGCAAGGATGCTAAAGCATAAAACTCACCGAGTACTCCAAGCCAAAACAGAAATCGATTAGAAATCCATGCATGATCCTAAATATACAGAAATGCCTAATGCAACACATGCAAAAATGCAACTATAGCAGGCTCGGCTATTCTAAACATGGCGTATGGAATGCTACAGCTAACATGTATTCAACTTGAATTGAAATACAAATGCAGTTAGTATGATGCGCCGAGCCCGGTGCATGCAACAGATGAATGAATGCAAACATGCTATCATACTGTATGCTAATTGAAACATGCCCTAATCTAACCATCATAAGCTGGTAAATAAAAGGGAAGAAAGACGTGGGGTTGGAAGACATACATCACACTCACGCACACTTATTACAATTGTGCCCTCGCGGAGAGGGTCCGAATAAATAATACAGTCCCAAATGAATAGTACAGTCCAAATAAATTAACGAATTAACTAAGAAAACAATAAACTGGCATGCAAGCCAGGGACTGCCTTGATTCTTCTTCAGATGATGAATGATGCATGTCCAGGTTGCCTTTGCGCGGAAATCCACTGTGATGCCCCAATTAGCCTCTGTTTTGTAATGTTTTTGGAAAGCGCGCCAAGCCTCGGAAGACTGCTGATTCTTGATTTGCTGCAACAGAGAGCAGGAAAGGGGCATGACAATGTATTTTCACATATGTATGCATACCTCGATCCTCGTGCCACCAATCACGCATCTCGATGCATGATGGCCGAGGAGTCGAATTGCACAACTCAATATGAAATGAATGCACATATGAACACAACAAGACCTAACTCCATCATGGATGATCCGGAGTGTCGGTGACTGGGAAATTGAGACACGTTCCGTCACTCGGAGTACGAAACGTACCTCGTTTCCCGTGCTCGGGCTAACTCCTATCCCGAACACAATGCAGTATGCATGACATGCATGAAATGCAGCTAAGATACAACCTAACATGCAACATGCTATGAAATGGCATACACGATGCACAGGTAACATGGCATACGCAATGCGCTAACATACAGCCTAATACACAATGCTATGGAATGAAATGGCATACACAATGCATAATGGACTTACACCATGAGTGGACCTCAGCCACACTCACATAAGAGGCCATTAGATGAAAATGAGACACTCGAATGCGTGCACACGTGCACGCAAACTGAGGACCGACCCTAAGGCACCGAATGCCACTTAACAAGACACATGGCAAGACATGGAATATGACATACTAGCATGCAAATTTCAGTAGCAAAAAATTGATGCAAAACAGCCCCGAAACATGGCAAAAGTGCACCCAATGCATGAAATGAAACCCGAAATCCAAAATTAGGCACATGGACTGACTTATAACTATACAAAGCATGCATTATTTGAACATGAAGCGTGAAGATAGAAGCAAGGCAGTCCCAAAAAATGCATATTTACAGTTTTAAGCAAGGCCAAACAATGAACACAAATGGGGCTAAGTTAGCATACAAAAATGGCCCTAAAATTGAGATAATGAAGCAAGTAGTAGCTGCTGGCCCCAAATGGCCGAGAGCCCTTCAACAAAGTTGAAGAGGGGCTCAAAACAGTGCACAAGCAAGCCTAAAATACTATGCAAGATAAGGCCAAAAAGAGGGCTTCAACACAAAGTATACAAAGGATGCCTCAAACAGTAAAAGACCCTTAATGAAATATGAAGAGGGGGTCAAAATAAGGCTATTTGCAGTTCGGACCAGAGCCCAAAAACAGAAGAACAAGGGGCTAACAAATCATGCAAAAATAAGGCCAAAAGAGGCATACAAAGGCAAGTGGCAAATGGAAGCCTCAAATAGTGAGGAGCCCTTCAAAAATGTTGAAGAAGGGCTCAAAATAAGCCACTTTACAGTTTACAACATGCCTCAAAACAGTTTATACATAGGCCTAAAATACTATGCAAGGAAATGGCATAGAAGAAAGGTAAAGAAGCAAGTGCCACAAGGAAGCCTCAAACAGTGAGAGGCCCTTAAACAAATATGAAATAGAGCTCAAAAAAATGCTATTTTCAGTTAGGGTCGGAGCTCAAAAAAGTAAGCACAAGGAGCTAGAATATGAACCAAGAAAAGGGTCAAAAAGGGGAGAAGAGGACTTACCCTTGAAGACTAATCTTTGACAGCCTTTTGGACCAAAATGCAGCACTCCTAGGCTCTGAAGAACAACCTCAAGCTGCTGGAATGGAGGATGGAAGGGTGGGGCTATGGGTTGGTGAAGAACCAAGGGGGTTTTTAAGGCTTAGAGAGAGAGATTTAATGTGAGAGCTCCAAACCAAAATTTTCTAACCCCGAAAACCAGAGCTGGGAGGGTGTTTATATAGGCAAAAGAGTGGGGGAAAAGGGAGGGAAATTGAAATTCAAATTTCCCCCCAAAAAGGCCAAAAAGTGAGATAAAGAGGCAAGTGGTAGCTGCTGGGCTCAAACCGAAGAGATCCCTTCAACAAAGTTGAAGAGGGGCTCAAAACAAGATATTTTGTAGTTTATGACCAAGTCCAAAACAGCTCACAAGTAAGCCTAAAATACCATGCAAAAATAGGCCTAAAAGAGAGTTAAAGAGGCAAGTGATAGTAGGAGACCTCAAACAGCAAAAGGTCCTTAATCAAACATGAAAAGGAGCTCAAAATATGACTATTTACAGTTTGGGTCGGAGCCCAACAATTCTTGCAAGCAAGGCTCGGGGGCCAAAACGCGCAGCCCGGGGTCCCGAAAACTGACTGTTAAGCACCGGAAGTGGTGTTCGACCACGAAGTCAGTCTCTCAGACCACAGTGTCCCTCAAAAGGGAGGAAATAAGGTATGTACCAAAAATCGGAGCAAACGGAGGTGGTTAAGCGGTCCCGAACCGAGGCACACAACCGTCGGCTCTGAAAAATCGGAAACCGGGCTCCAAACGGGAAAAATGGCCTACGACCACGAAACGTAGCCTACGGCCACTGAGAGATGATCTACGAGACCTCTCCCTCCCTTCGGGAAGAGAAAACAGAGAAAACGGAGCCTGGTTCGCAAACCGAGGCAAAGCACAAAAGAGTCCGGAAGTCCGGAGGCAAGGCTCGCAGCCGGGACTCCGCAACCTCAGAACGAGCACAATATGCAACATCACCAAGCGCTCAATCGGTGACGTCTGAGTCTTAAGGTCGGTCAAAAATGGGGTGTCTACATCACCCAACTATAAAACATCACTTACCACTTACTAAAATATTTAATGTGTGGTGTCTCACAAACGATTTAATTGATAAATTCCCAATTTCCTATTTAATTATTATTATTATTTATTGATTGATTTATTTTTGAGTTCTATTTATTGCAATTTTAAAAGAAAATTCGGGTGTCACAGTACTGATGGATCACCTCTCTTGAATCCTTGTTGAATATACTAGTGACCTTCTAATTTTGCATGATTTGTTTCCTGACGAACAACTCCTTGTGGTGTCACAAGCAAGCCCCCTTGTGGTTTGCACATATTGTGAATTACTTGGTCATTGGGCAAATTCCTCAAAATTGGTCTAAGCAAGACAAAGACCGATTCTTTTCGCAGGTCAAGTACTATTTTTGGGAGGATCCGGAGTTGTTTAAGTATTGCTCCGACCAAATGATCTGACGGTGTGTGCCGAAGAGTGAGGTGCATAGCATTCTTACTTTTTGTCATTCTTCTGCATGTGGTGGTCATTTTAGTGGGCATAAAACAGCCGCCAATATTTTACAAAATGGGTTTTATTGGCCCACAATTTTTAAAGATGTCCATCAATTTTGTAAAACTTGTTTGTGCTGTCAGCAAATAGGTTCGATATCTCAGCGTGGCATGATGCCAAGTCCCCTATTCTTGTGGTAGAGATCTTTACTGTTTGGGGGATTGATTTTATGGGCCCTTTCCCGTCGTCGTTCGGATTTGAGTATATTCTCTTGGTAGTAGATTATGTGTCTAAGTGGGTGGAGATGATAGCTACCCGAACAAATGATCATAAAGTTGTAATCAAATTTTTGCATGAAAACATCTTTAGTCGTTTTGGGTTTCTTAGAGCCATAATAAGTGCTCAGGGTACGCATTTTTGTAACCAGTTCTTTGAGTCGGTAGTCAAGAAATACTCTATCACTTATAAAGTTGGCACTCCATACCACCCTCAAACTAGTGGCCAAGTGGAAGTCTCAAATAGGGAGGTAAAACATGTAACGCCCTCAAAATTAAACCCATTAAACATAAAACAAGGCATGCATTATTAAAAGAAAAACATTATATTATTTAAATCATCAGAGTAATATGAAATAAAATATCAAAATAAACGCCCTACGGGCTTACATCTTGCCAAGCCAACACTTGGACACAAATTCATGAGTTCTAACTCAAACAAATAGAGCCCTAGGCTTGAATGTTTACATTATTCAAATAAAACGACTAAAACAAATAAAACAAGTCTTCAAGTCCAAATCCTCACAAGCTAAGTCTTTGGAGGTAGTGAACCGCCTGAACCTGAAAATAAAGTTCCCATATAGGGTGAGCCACAGCCCAGTAGAGAAATACTAAACCAAACATAAGAATTAACTAAAGTAGTAGTACCCGATACATGGTTAACACAAGATAATCAATTTACAGTTTATTGACACGAATGTCTACGTTGTCTATGACACACGGTCTATGACACCTTTTACTTTCCATTTACACAGACATGGCTCAGAACCTGGCCAAACAACTCAACAAGGATAACAAATCAGGCTAAACCTTTCTTATAACATAATAAACACACATGCTGGTGTTATATCAATCTCAATCAACTTCACTTCCATACTTCCCAACTGATACACATGGTGGTGATGTATCATATCAACAACAAATAGAAATATTTCTATTATCAATAAGCATATACATAAGTCATGCTACTGGAGTCCATCCCCTATCTCCTCCCAACAAGTTCGGTTTAGAGGTCCATCCCCTATCTTCCCCTAAACCGTGGAGTTCATCCCCTATCTCCTCCAAAACCAAATGCATATGCAATAAAATACACAATTGCCATATACAACACATAATTAATACATAAATGTTCTGTATTAACTCAACAGTCAAACAATTGACTCAATTCCAGTTATACCTAAGCCGCATGCAAGGTCTACAACAATCAATGGCTATCCTCCACCGATAGCCCAAAACAGTTATTTCTAAACAAGAAATAAATACATCAATGAATGTAAATTTAACATTCCCAAAGGTAAATATTTAAACTACCCAATTCCATGAATTAAACCAAATTCCACATTGTTCCTTTAAATTAATTATACAAATTAATCTAAACCAAAACCCTAAGGTTTCTTCCAAAATTACCAAACTACCCCCACATACCAAAATACCACTACTTAGGATTAAAACATATAAATGGAGTAGGAAAATCCCTATCTCGAAGCAAGAACAAGAAAAGATGATGATGAAGAAGATGCTCGAAACTCCAAAGTGCTCCAAACTGACAACTGCTCAGATTAAATGGAAGCCCTCACTCTCCTCTATCTTATTTGTAAAAGAACTAGGGCAAAAACCCACCCTAACTAGATCAAATCAAGGAGAGAAGATGAGTTGGGAGAGGGAGAACTCGTAACCTAGGGTTTAGAATATGAAAGGGACTCAAAAACTGAATTAAAACACGCTGCTGCGTATTTAAGTCTGACAGGCTCGCTCGAGCGAAGACCTGGTCGCTCGAGCGACCAGACACAAGAAATCCTCGCTCGAGCGAAGAAAAGCTCGCTCGAGCCAAAAACTCGATGCTTCAGGTCTGCAACCCAGAAGCTCGCTCGAGCGAAGGAAAGCTCGCTCGAGCGAAGGACTCGAAAACATACACCTCGCTCGCTCGAGCGAAGGAAGCTCGCTCGAGCCAAGAAACACATCCCTCAGGTCTATGTACTGGACGTAAGGCTCGCTCGAGCCAAGGAAATCTCGCTCGAGCGAAGAACCAAAAACGAAGACCTCGCTCGAGCGAAGAGAAGCTCGCTCGAGCGACCAAGCCAAAAACTGAACATGCAGACTTGGTTTCTAAACCCAACCAACCTGTAATCAACCTGCCCAAAACATCCTATAACTCACAACTAAAGAATTAAAGGACAACAACAATAATAATACAACAATGGAATCTATGGAACATAAGTCCGGATACAATAATCAAAAGGGAAAAGACCGGGGTCGCTATAAAACACATAATAAAAAAAAAGGTGAGGCCACATAGGAAAGATTGGTCATAATGTTTGATTGATGCATTATGGGCCTACCGCACTGCTTATAAGACACTCATTGGGATGTCACCATATAGGGTGGTGTTTGTCAAAGCTTTCCATCTCCCGGTTGAACTTGAGCACCGAGCATTGTGGGCCATAAAGAAGTTTAACTTCGGTATGGCCGCGGCTGGGCTCAACCGGAAATTACAACTCAATGAGTTGGAGGAATTCGAAATGATGCATATGAGAGTTTGAGAATTTTTAAAGCTTAGACTAAGAAATTCCATGACAAGCACATTAATAGAAAATCCTTTGAACTCGGCCAAAAAGTGTAGCAATTTAACTCAAAATTGAGAATCTTTCCAGGTAAGCTTAGATCAAGATGGGATGGTCCCTTTGTGGTTGTAGAGGCATTTATTCATGACGCCGTTGAGGTGCAAGATCCAAAGGATGGCCGCACTTTCAAAGTGAATGGCCAAAGACTGAAGCCATATATAGAGGGGATTATGAATGGGGATATGATTGAGTCTATTGCTTTGATGGACCCTTTTTACTATGATTGAGAGATCGATGTCTTGTTCTCTTTTCTTTCCCATATATTCTATTCTATCTTTCTTTATTTTTGTTTAGGAGACTTTAAATCCTCTAAAGGTGTAATTCCTTTGGTGTTAGCCGTGCCCGAACGGTATCTGAAAGTCTGGTATAGCCATCTAATTGTGTTTATAGTGAGTTTCTAGGAGACTAACTTAGACGGTGGAAACTAGAGTTCGAATGGCAAAGCCTAAAACGTAAATGTTTGGAATTTCCGAGACTGAAGTCTGGTTTGAATACCCAGGGTTGTGGAAATTGCTTCAAAACCACCCCGGCTTGAACTCTGTATGGCAGCCCCATAGGTCAAGTTAGCCTTAGGCATCTTGATTCTAAATACCGAATCGACCTAGTCTGTCACCCTGTTGAAGAATAGGGAAAATTACAAACATAGTTAGGGAGAAAAGTAATACCCGTGGTTTCGCTTGAAGATCATACCTTTGGTGAGCATGTAGTTATTCTTGTTATGCTTTATTTACTTTGGATGCGAAACTAAGGTAGAAATTATTTGAATTTTTACTTGGGTTGTAGTTCGTTGTAAATTTTATTTGGGTTGCATAAAAAAAATAAAATAAATTCCTCACGTGCGGACAAAAATATTTCATCAAAGTGGCACACTGCTTTAAATACAGGTGCACAAGGGTGGTGCGTCAAATACGCCCTACGTGCGGCCTGGACCCCGCACGTGCGGGAAAAATCTCTTCAAAACTTTTTGGGCCTGCTCTATATGCAGGTGCGCTCCCTGGTGCGAGTGTGAAGCCGCACATGCGGCGTATTCTCCTGCATGTGCGGAGCGGCATCTCAAAAAAAAAAAAAAAATCTAATTGATTATTATTATTTTTTATTTTTTTTTATTTTTATTTTTATTATTTTTAGTTTATTTTCGTTTTTGAAAAATAAATAAATAAATAAATAAATTTGACCTCATCTAAAACCTAACCCACTACAATCATAATCACTCACAAATTTTGTCTCTCTCTCTCTCTCTCTCTCTCTCTCTATCTCTCATCGTCTATTTCTATTTATCTCTCTCTCTCTCACTCTCACAACCCCACAAACCCACCAAGTCATCACATCCCATTATTACCAACCCTTCAACTCTCACCCCTCCCTCTTTCTTCCTCACCACCACTTTTTCACCGAAGCATCACTATTTCATCTCCATTCGTCGAATCTCCGGCAACCATCATTTTTTTCAGCGAATCTCCATTCTTTCTCCGTCTTTCTCCACTTTTTCAAGGTAAACTTTACTTTTTGTTTAGATTTGTGGGTGTGGGGAGTAGAGAAGTGGAGTTTTGTTTTTACTTTTGTTCAAATCATGATCTATGGTTCATCTCAAAAAAAAAAAAAAAGGGGGTTTATTTTTGTTTTGTTTTGTTATTTTTAGTATTTGGCTGGCTTATCATAGTTTGGTTCATGCAAATAATTTCGTTCTGATAGTTTTAATTATTCAATCATTAGTTACTTAAATAAAATAGCCCTATTTTAAATAAATAAAATAAAATTCCTGCTTAGTTTTTTTTGTTTACTTCATAGGTTATTTATTTATTTATTTAGTTGCTTATTTTTCTGTTATTTTATTTTATTACTTCATTCTTTACTTGATAGTTTAGTTTATTCAAATAGTTTAGTTCTGTTAGTTTAATTATTTAGTCATTAGTTACTTCAATAAAATTGTACTGTTGTTCAGTAGTTAATTTAATTTAATGTCATTTTTTATTCATTTATTTATTTCTTTTCGTTTATATATATATATATATATAAATCTAATACCTACCTTTTCTAATTTATTGTATTTTCCATCTATTTATTTAGTTGTTTAGATGTATTCTATTATCTTAGTATTACTTGTTAGTTTAATTCAATATTTATTAAAATGTTAATATGTAAGTTTATATTATTCTATTTCATTTTTTTAAAAAATAAAAATAAAAATGAGAATTGCATGTGGTACATTAGTGGGCAGACTTGTGCTTTAATATTTTGCTTTATTCTCATGATTGGTTCCACAGGTCTGTGTCTATTTGCTTTTGGTGTGTGCATGATTATGAGTAGACGGCTATCCACTCGGGCCTCCAAAAAGGCTAGAGGTTCATCCTCCTCGGCGCCACCGCCGCCACTGTCACCACCATCCTCACCACCACCATCGGATGACTTGCCATGGCCAGAGTAGGCTTCATGCCCACTTCACAAGCTTACGCAGTTCAACATTTCATATTTTCAGTGTGACCCGACCATTTCTTGGGCCGTTGAGCAGCTCCAACTACAGCAACAGTTGAGCCTTTGCACTGTAACAGCGCCCACTTATCCTCGTCTGGTACGACTCTTCTACTAGAACCTGTATGAGTCACTCACCGAGGAATGACTACTTCCACCATTGATGGCCATCGCGTCAACATCACCGAATCCATGATTGCCGACGCGTTAGGGTTCTTCTCGAAGACAGAATACCAGCTCTTCTCGGAAGTTAAGAACTAACAATCTATACACAGCCTCATTCAACAGTACTTCCCGGGGGCCCACGGTGACACAAGTTTCGCATGCTTGCGCCGGAGCAAGCTACCTGGCCGCTTGTTATTCATTGACTTCGTCATACATAAGAATGCCCTTTCCACTTGGGCATAAAGTTGAGCGCCGCTTGGAGTTTGTTCGAGTCTTACACGGTTATCAGCATGGCTATTAGGTCCCGTTTGCGCACATCATCTGGATGCATATGCGAAAATTTCTACGGGAGGTAGTTCAGCCTCAACTTATGCAGAACCTGACTTGGCCGCTGCCATTTGCCAACTTGCTCACACTTGTATTCGAGCTGAACAACCTCCCTATTGATTCGACTGAGGAGATTGATAGAGCCTATCCGACTTTCGGATAGCGGGAATGGCAGCATAGCATATCTCGCATCCCGCAGCTGGTTGGTGCTCTAGTTGACGAGGCCCAAAACCCTGTTCACGACCAACCACCTCATCCTGCCTCCCCTGTGCCTTCCCAAGAGAACCCATTCTACATGACTCGCGAGGAGTATTTACAGTTTCAGTACTCTGTGGATCAGGTCCACAGTACTCTTCGTGATCATCACCAGAGTCTCACGGGTTGCGCACGGATTTTCAGGCGCATCGAAACTATTCTCAGGCGGCCTTCGACCAGCTACACACCCTCCAACTCGACGTTCAGCAGTCAGTTGCATCACCGCAAACTGACTTTTATACATATCAAGAGTCGAGCCAGCAACGTTTTGATCAGCTTGGCTAACGGGTTCAAGATGAAGCCTTTGAGACGCGATCTTTGATGCACGCTTTATTTGCCCAGCATTTTCCTCCACCACCGCCACCGGATTCTCCGTAGTACCAGCCTATATATTGCTTTGTCTCTTTTAATTTAATTTTTTTCTTTTTAGTTATTTCTTCTTTTAAAAAAAAAAAAAAACAACAACAACAACAACAACAAATGTGTAAAGTGTGTCTGTGTGTGTGTGTTACTATATGCCTACCTGGATGTGCACCTACAAACTCTGGTAATATTATCTCATTTCTCTTTACTTTTCCATTGAGGACAATGTCATATTCAAGTTGGGGGATGAGGGTTGTATTTTCTTTTGTGCATTTCTATTTGGCTCATAATTCATGTTTATACCTGTTTCACTTGATTGCATTACTTCACCTGATGTGACTTGTTGCTAGTGGGGTGATGATATTTGCATATGTTAATTGGGAAGCATAGTAGACTTGGATGAAAAGGGTTTATTGGGTAGATACTTGCATGTGATGTTTGCACTATGAGAGTTATTTGTGTTTGTGGTATTAGTACACTCGTCATGAGTATGCCTTAATTCACATGAACACACTATCATAGCGGTGACCTCTTTATTATAATCCCTGGTGTACATCATTGATAATGGCTAGGGTTGCAGAAAAGAATAAATGAGGAGCCAAGATTCTTTAAAAAAAAAAAACGCTTAACTTGTTTGGGTTCGTAGCCTTTTTAACTCGAGTTATTAAGCCCGTAGGAGTGTCTCTACACCTAGTGCCCTAAAACCATCTGGTTTGGGAGTCATTAGCCTAATACTTACTACATGGGTTAATTAGAAAGCTTAAAGGACTTAGACATTGCGCAGTGAAGGAAAAATAAGGAGAATGACTTGTTTAGATTCTTAACCTTTTCAACTCGAGTTATTAAGCCCGTAGGGGTGTCTTCACACCTAATGCCCTAAAACCGTCTGGTTTGGGAGACATTGGCCCAATGCTTGTTACATGGGTTGATTAGAAAGCTTAATAGATCAGGACATTGCACAGTCATCTAAAAAAAATAAATAAAAAAAAACTTTTGAGAATCTTGGCTGCAGCAGTTTAGTTTTTCTGTATATGTTGAATGTTATTATGAGTTACACTGGGCTATTATAGTGGACAGTTAACTAATATGGCGATTGCACTTTACACCAAGGGTACTGATGATTTGTCTACTAGCATGCACAAGTACAGAGAACTTTACTTTTGTATTAACTGAATTGTGGTTTTGACTCAATAGGTTCCTTCATGCTTGTCCACTGTGCCTTTAATGATTCATTATGTCTCAATATCACACTGTAGTGGCACATAGTTGATTGTTAGGTGGAATAGTGTGGTTAATTGTTGTTGAGCATATATAAATATGTTAATGTTTGTGGGTATTATTTCTGGAAATGCTTACAAGACTTTATTCGCCTACTTGGGGTAACTTTGTGGTTTAAAGGCTTGTTGCATATGCTAAATGCAACCGTTTTCCCACGAAAGAGGAAATAGCTAGATTTTGTTTAACTTAATTTTATTTTTATTACTTGCTTGAGGACTAGCAAGTTATAAATTGGGGGATGTGATTAAGGCCAAATTGTACAACATTGAGGCCATTAATTAGGATCTCTTAACTTTACTTGCTTGTCGAACTGTATATTTTATGTGTGTTTAATGTCAATCAGGTTGTATATAATCGGAGCATGAAATGGGCAAAAAGACAGAATTTGGAGAGAAAACTGCTTCCCACACATGTGTTGACTTTGTCTACACGTGCGTTGACTTTCCCACACGTGCATTGACTTTTCTTAGAAAACGGGTCCGATGTTTTAAACCTGTTTGAAAGGCAGCAGAAGGATAAATAAGTAAGAAGGAGGCTGGATTAGGGTTCTGAAATTAATTCCAATAAGAGAGAGGCTAGGGTTGGGAGGAAAAAGAGGATTCTCAAGCTTTCAAGACAACTTCCATGGGGGCTTCCATCTCTCTCATCTCTTCCACCTCTTTCCACTCCTCCATAAGTGGCTAGGTTATTCTTTTCTACGGTTTTGATGAAACCTTAGCCATGTAATTAGGTTTTCTTTTTTATTTTTAATTATGTAAAGGTTTTAACAATTGTATGGTGTTTTAGAAGTTTCATATATATATATATATATATATTCCATTATTTCTTCAAGTATTCGGCTTTCTATGATTGTTAAATGTTTTTTATACAATAGTTTTCTATTATTTCATATTCAAGGTATGAGACGAACCATACTACAAGGGACGAGTCGTGTCGCTACCTTAGTTTAGAGTGAACGATTTGTACTACTTGAGATGGTACGTACCCTTACATTGAACGTGATAATTTTCTTGTTAAATGCTTTAAACTTGTAGTTGCGAAACATTATTCCGTTCGAACCGTAACACAATTGATTTCAATTTGAAACCCTATTTACGCAACTAGTGGTGAACTCATTGCCCTAGGATTTTTTCCAAAAATTAATATCTCAAACCCTAATTTTTAATTGTCAATTTAATTTCTTAATTTCATTTAATTCCTTTTTAGTCATAAAATCTCTCAATCTTTTTAATCAAAATAATTTAGAAATTTAGCGAATAAATTAGTCTAATTTCATAATTGTCCCTGTGGATCGATACCTGAACTTGCCATTATTTTAAAAGAATTTAGTACAGTTTAGTATTTATTTTTGGTGTATGTAACGACATATCAATAATAACAATAATAATAATAAAATTAATAGTAGTAGTGGTCAGGCCCGGCCCTGAGATTTTCGGGGCCCAAAGCCAATAATCAACTAATGAATTTTTGGGGCCTTGCACATTTTTTTTTTTCATTGAATGAAAAAAAATGAAAAAAAAAATGAAGATAAAAGACAAAAAAGTTGTGTCAAAATCACAAAAAATACTTGGCCAAGTTTGGGAAGAATAAATAAGTATACTTTTTGACTTTTTTTGTATTATGTATAGAAAAAGTAGAGAGGAGATGTTGATTGATGTGACCCAAAAAAGATAAAAAGATGAAATAAGTGCACTTTTTTAGTATTACATTACAACAATGAATAAGTGTCGCTTGATCTTCGCTCTTCTTGCATTTTTAGAAGCAAATAAATTAATCATACTTGCATAATCTATTTTTTTGCAAAATCATTTTCAATGAATAACAATGCTAATTATTTTAAATGGCCTTTCAATTTTTTAATGGATCAATTTATTTTAAGTTAGGTTGGGTCTTCATTTTTTTTTTGATTTAAAATATACCTAATATATTACAATAAACTATAATAGGAGGACCCTTTTTTGGGTCTATTTTCAATGGATAACAATGTTAATTTTTTTGAATGGGCCTTTTAATTTTTTAATGAGTCAATTTATTTTAAGTTAATTTAGACCTTTTTTATTTTATTTTTTGTAAACTTAAAACATAACTAATATATTACACTATACCATAATAGAAGGGACCCCATTTTTAGGTCTATTTTGAGGGGTCCTAGGCCATGGCCTTGTTGGCCAATGCCCAGGGCCGGCACTGATAGTAGTAAAATAAAATATTTAATTTTATAATAATATGTGATAAAGTGTAATTTAATTTACATAAGGGGTCATTGTATAAAAAAAGAAAAAGAAAAAGGATGATAACATAATTACCTTCGTTTATGAGCCAAGATTAAATTATGCAAACCCCTAGACCATAGATAGTACCGGTAGTACCTTAGGTTGTACAAATGGAAACAATAGAAAACTAATAAAAAAGATGGCAATTGATTAAGAAACTACGTGGTCTTGATGGATGGCACACCGGTAATGAGCTCAAGTACATATAGCGTAGGACCAACAGAGGGTTGGTTCAGTAGATAAAATTTTTGAATCCCTCGTTTAAGGTTTGGGTTTGAGTTTTCATAACCTTTTGTTGGGGTTAAACATACTCCTTAGTGTCTGAAGCACGCGGGGCCTAAGCTTCGGCCCCGACGTAGGTGCGGTGGGATTTCCTGTAGATATGCTGTAGGTGCTAAGGGCAATACTCCCTGACGGATATGTTAGAGTGGTCTATCTGCATATCCATTTTTCGTATAAAAAAAAGAAGAAATACACATTACTAAAAACAGGGCCTTTTGAGTCGGCAGAGTGCCGTCGCAAATAGCACATTTGCCGACGCAAAAACGTTTTTGCGACGGCGTTTTGACGGCAACTCAAGGGTCGAAAATGGTGGGGTCGCAAATGTTTTTGAGTCGAAAATCTGCCGACGCAAAAAGTTTTAATTTTTTGAGACGGCAGATTGCCGACTCAAAAGGTGGTTCAATATTTTAAGAAATTTAACCCATAATTTTCTTATTGAGGCGCCTCCGAAGTTTCGAACCCACGCCATTTGCAAGCTTTGACTGGACCCAAAGTCACCGCACTAAATCCACTTCACCACTCTACCTCTTTCAGATATTATTGAGATATTTATTATTTATAGTATATACACTCAATATTAATATAAAAGTATATCTATAAATATATATACATATAATTATAATTTCATTATTATGATATTCGAAAAAATTATCTTGATATACAATAAATAAAGCAGAATGTGCTTAATTACATGTATCGCACAAATTAAATTTATTTTTTTTATTATTTTATTTTTTATCGATCTGATTGATGTCTTAATATTAATTTATATTTAATTTTTTATTTAATATTAAATTATTTATTATCAAAATATTTATTTAATTTAAATTTTTTATGCCTATACACTATTTATGAATAATTAAAATAATAATATTAAAGAAATACTAATACTCTACATAATTAATTTATGTATTTTCTTCTTAATCCAATCACAACATATTTATATTTAATCTTTTAAAAAATTTTGTATATTCTATTTCTACATATTTTTATTATCCAAATAAAAATAAAATAAAATAAAATAATTAGAATCACTTTTAGTTTTATATTACTAATTCTCTTTTAATTTAACTATTATTTTTAATATCGAAATGAGTATTAAATATAATATTTATTAAATATAATCAAGTAAATATATATATCTTGGTTATAAAATATTTTTTTTGCTACGGCATCTGTTGCCGACACAAAAGATATAATTTTTTGCGTCGGCACAAATTTGCCGACGCAAAAGGTATATGCCGACGCAAAAAGTCTATCTTTTGAGTCGGTAAATTCAACCGACTCAAATAATGCTATCAAATATTAATTTTTTGTCGGCCAACGGTGCCGACTCTAAAGGTTTGGTATTTGCGTCAGTAACTCTGTGCTGTCTCAAAAAGACTACCTTTTGTGACGGTAAAATTTGCCGACTCAAAAAAACCGACTCAAAAGGCTATATTTTTAGTAGTGACATATAGTGTAGTAAGCGTTGGCAAGCGGAACAAAATCAAAAAAGGGAATGAGGTGGGTAAGCGAAGAAACGAGAAATAGGTAGGAAGAAAAAAAAAAAATTCAATATTAAGGTGGGTTATATTGAGTGTGTTTAGTTTGCTTTTAAGAGAATAATTTAAAAATAAAATAAAATTAGTGACAGAGTTTAGAATTTTTTTTGATTTGTTTGATTGTATATTTTGAAAGTAGTTTTAGAGTTTGGGAGTTTGTAATGATTTGATATTTTGTTGTAATTGAATAGATGTGTGTAAGAGAAAAAGTGATTGAGAAAGAAAGAGGAGATAGAAAAAGTGATTGATTAATGTGTAAGAGAGAAAAAGTGATTTTGGAAATTTTATGAAAAAAACCACAAGCCAAACAAAAATTTGAAAAAAAAAAATGCAAAAACAACTCTAACCAAACAAGCCCATTATATTTTGAGTAGCCCTAAATTATTTCATTGTTTTATAATTTATTTTATACAAATCATATTTTTTAATTATATTATCATTCAATTATATTATTTATTTTATGAGCCGTGCTTATTTAAAATTGAAACCTATGAATATGATTGTTTAAATTTTAAAATTTATTTGACAATGAGTATATAACTATTTATTTTTATAAGTACCACCACAGAGGTCCCATGTCTTGAGAACTTAAATAACCATTGACCCTTTAATTTGTTATTTTAGTGACCCTCTGACGGTCCCATGCCTTTGGGGGACTTAAATAACATTGGCCCTCTGACTGTCTATCATGGATCCATTGACCCTCTGTTCTATTCTGTACCGTGATTATGATTATTTTGCACATATGATTTTTGTATTATATGTCTGTTATTTAAAATAATTTATTTCGAACCAAATTATTCATTGTTGAGCCTAAATAATTATCCATGGAGATTTGTATACCCTTACGCTCTTAGTATAATATTTATCACTCTGTTATGTGTTTATAAGCTGTTAAAACCCTTTCAGGTGAAAAAACTTAAGGAATAATGGTTTTACCCCATTAATGAGGTCCTAGAGTTGAGATGAACATCATGTTTCTTTTTTATTTTTTTATGTTTACTCGTAATTATTATCTGACTTATGTTATATAAATAATAACTTTGATGTACGTTTCAGATATTTATCTATATCTTTTATTTTGTTTCACTGTATTATTTAATTTAATTACTTAAAATTAATCTTTAAAATTTTAAAAATTAACTAATTACGAATCTAACCTGAATCCGGGGATGAGTCGTGACAGAGTGTACCCTTCTAACCAAGACAGACCAAACTTAGGGGTCGTTTGGCATTGGTTAATATAGTCAACTTTTTTAGCCTCGTTTGGTTTTTATTTTGGGATTTTTTTGATTTTTGTAAAAGAAAAAAGTGTAATGATTATGGATAAAAAATAATATTTTATCTTATTAATTTATATAACTTATTTTCTCTTTCTGTACTTTTTTTAATACCAAAATCTTAGCCAAACGGGGGCTTAAACTTCCGGTGGATTGTTGACTAATTTTTCCTTACTATTTTACATTATAAGATGTTGGATTGTTAGTGTTCAGTAATTTGCAAAATTTCAAACCCTAATGCACTTAAAATTAAAATAAATAAAAAAACACAATCATACTCTGCTCAAATCTCCTTTTAAAAAGTTAGAAAGTATAATATTATCATTGAATTTGGATCGTGAATTTAAATAAAAATTTAAAAATAAAAATAAAAATAAAAAATATGAGTGAAATATGAATAAAACTTAAGTGAAATATTTTTTTATTTCTCTCTTTTTTTCTTAAAAAAAAAATTGCCATTCAAATCTATAATTTAAACACAACTTAGGCAAAATAATATTTAGGAAAATTATATACAAACCTATTTTCTAAACTTATTTTATAGACTCAATGATGTGTAAGTGATTTGATTGGTTGATGATTAGAAAAAATATGAGAGAAAGTATTATTTTAAATATTTTAATTGATTGTCATATTATTGAGAGTTAAAAGGTGTATCTAATTTTTGAATTTCAATACTCTAATATTTAGTGGCAGTGAAAATTGTATCAAGAGGGTAAGATAAATGACGTCCAAGAACTTGGGTTTTCGAGTAAGGGTGTAGCTCATGTCTAGTTTGTAATTGGACTGGATTGGATTGTCGGATTCAATGAGTCTATCATGGAATTTATATTAATAATTTAAATCGATCAATATATAGGACTCGTCAAGTATTTTATACTTGTAAAAAATTACATTGATTGGATATCAATAACTATTTGATCAAATTATATTTTTGTCACTTTTCAGTATGATTTAAAAAAAATTTATTAATAGAAATGTGACCTGATCAAGTAGCAATTAATATCTAATTAATGTGACTTTTTATAAAACTAAAATACTTAACAAGTTTTACACATTAAACAATTCAAATTATCTATATGAATTCCATAATTGGCCTATTGGAGCCCAACAAAACAGTCGAATTCAAAACTAAAGCCAAACCATTCCCTTTTAAGTAATTGCAGTTGGAATGAGATCCGCGGCTTGTCGCCGTGTCATTATCGTGGAGATATGCGAAAGCGATAAAATATATACATATATATATATATATATATATATTTTAATTCGTAAAGGATTTATCAAAGACTCACAAAACGATCACAATAGATTTGGCATATGAGGTTGTGATTATTTTAGTTATAAAAAAATAAAATAGATTAAAAGTCAATAAAATAAAGGGGATTTTTTTTAGAGTTCCTATTATTAAGATTTTGAGCAGTGGTTGGGGCACCGAAAACAGGGTGCCCCGAATGCCCCTAAACAGAAAATCAAGGTATGAGGAAAAAAAAAAAAAAAAAAAAAACAAAGAAAAATGGCCAAAACGACGTCGTTTTGGCCATTAGGGGCATTAGGGACAGATTTTTTAGGGACAAAAAACATTTCTGTAAGATTTTATAGTATAAAGGACATTCAATATTTTAATAATGTCTAACGTCCTTCAAATTGATCCAGATAAAATTCGACTTTACAGAGAAAATCTCACCGAGAAATTCACTTCAACTTAGAGAAATTTTTTAAAACCAGATAAATTCCCCTCTCTACCCGAGAGAAAATTCCTCTCTAGAGAAAATCCCCTTGCAAACCAGAGAAATTTACTTATGTTGTCTGCAGTTTGATGGCTTCAGTGATTTGGATGCATATGACACCATAGCACTAAAAGTTAAAGGAGATGGAAGATGTTAGATTCCTACTGTGAGCTTTCTTCGTTGAGAATGGGCTATTGAGAGGCTTGTATATCTAGTGCTCTGTCTAGAGTTAATAGTTGATATCAGATTCTTCAATTTATACTGAACTTTTAGCATACCGTGATGCAGAATTATACGAAAAATTGGGTCAATTCGCCTGGGCAGGAGGAGGATAATTCATGGCAACTCACAGAAATTTTGATTTTGTTGAAAAAATTGCTAATGCAGAGAAAATTCAAAGTCCAAACTATAAATGCAATAAGAACAATCAATTTGGAGTTGAAAAGTATAAATCAAACCCAGTGAAATGCTCTATTTCTCTCCAGAGAAATTTTGATTTTGTTGAAAAAATCGTTAATGTAGAGAAAATCCAATACTAGAGAAATTTGAACAACTAGAGACCTATTAGAGAAATTTGAACAACCAGAGAAATTTGAACAAACAAGATACCTACCCAGTCAGTTTTGGCAGATGCTATTGAATAGAAAACAAGTCTCTAATTTTCAAAATTCTACTAGGATTAGTTCTTACTTGGTTGAGTGGTGCAACTAAAGGAAACTTATGATTAGCCTTTGTGAGAGCTATTATTAGAGTCATCTACCGAGGTTCGCTGGAAAATACCCGTCACCGGCAATATGAACTTTGCGGTGGTTGTCATGGAAACCGACTGTTTCTTTCTCACTGTGTTGAAGCGCACGAGAAGAAATTAGAAGTCGAAGCCAAAACAAAAACAGAATGGTGGTGGTGGTAGTGGTAGTGGAGTTGAATTCGTCGATTATTTGCCGGAAAAGTTGCTTCTTCTTCTACGAAACCAACCGGAGTTGAACAATCTAGGGTGCTACAAATCAGATTGCGTCGTCGGATTTGGGTTGATGAATTTGCAGATTCAGATATAGAGTTGCGCGGTGTTGATCAACTCAAATGTGATTTCGACTCTGAATTTGGATTTGGATTCGGCTTTGGGTTTGAATTCTGATTCGTTTTCGGAAGAGAGATTTGGGGATTCAATCAAGTGAAGTTTAGATTTAAAAAGAGAGAGAGAGAGACAGAGAGAAAGAGAGAGAGAGAGAGACAAAATAGGAAAGATAGAGAAAGAGAAATGAGATTTGATTTGAGATAGTCAAATTTCTCTGTGACATATGGGTATAATATTGAGGGACTTTAGATATTATAAAATAATATTGTGAATCTCTTCCGTTACTAAAAATAGGAGAGAGACTTTAGACTATTTTTTCCTAAAATAAAATATAATATTCAAATTATAATTATTTTATTTTTATTTTTACAAAAGTCAAAAAAGTTAAAAAATTTATCCGAGACGAAATTTTTTTAACAAAGGTTAAATAGACAAAAAATTAAGAAGCCAACCCACTTTTTAACGAACACTTTGTTATCTTGCAATACTTTGGATGGTTTGATAACCTCACCAATTAAATTTTATTTTTGATTAAAAAAGTTAAAAAATAAAAAAAATCAAATTATTTATCATTATTTTAAAGAATTATATGTCACATAAAATTTTTCACTCATAAAAAAATATTTTTTTTAATAATTTCTTAAGCACAATTAGGATTTTTAGTATTTAACAAAGTTTAAAAATCAAAATACCAGAAAAGTTTGATCTGGCAATTTTTTAAATGCTCCAATTTTCACTAAAAGATTTCAAGTGTATCCCCCAAAAAAAACTTCTTTTATGAAATTTATTGAAAAACTTATTTTTGACTTGATTTGATAAAAAATTTAATGAAAACTTGATATAAATTTAATAACATTATTTAAAGTCATTTTCACTAAATTTTTGATTAAGGCCAAGTTTGGGAACCTGAAAAAAAGTTAAAAAGCCAAAAAGTTACTCAAAAAGTTAAAAAGTTAACACTATTCACCAAAAGTCAACAATTACGGCTGCACAACTCCCAATTCGAATTTTTCCCTACAAATCAATTTTTATAATTTTTTATTACACATTTTTCCATAAAAAGTCAAAAAGTTAACCCAAACATCCATATTTTCAACCTCAATTTTTTTAGTCAAAAAAGACAAAAAATACACTTATTTAAGATACCCCAAACAACCCTTTAAGTTTGATAAAAGAGTGAGAGCGCGAAGGGAGTATCTCATCTTGTCTCGTTATCTCCTATTTATTTTTTGAGAAATTTCAATGCAGTTGAAGTTTAAGGTGGTGTTTGGTTTAATTTTAGAATTGTGATTTTAATCAAAAAAATTTATTTTATTTTTTTAAAATTTATAACCGAATACATAACTCAAAACTCAATTATTTTCAAAATTCAAAACCAAATAAATAACTTAAAACCCAATCCAAAATTCTTTTCAAAACTATATTTAAAAAAAAATTTCAATTTTAAAAAAAAAAAAAAAACTTTTAGAATCATGATTTGAGTGTGGAGTGTATTTTGAGTTATGAGTTTTAAGTTGAGTTTTGAAAAGAGAAAATTTGTTTGGTTATAAATTTTGAAAAGAGTTTTGAGTTGTATTTTAAAATTTTTTAGATTTACTTATTTTGAAATATTTAAAAATTTTCTTAATTTTATTTTTTAGGGTAAATATTTTATATTGTAAATATTTATTTATTTATTTATTTTAATATGCACTGTATTTCATATATTTGTACACTGTATTTTTTAAAATATTTAAAAATTTATTTTTATATTTTAAATATATAATTTTTATTTTATTTTACAAATATTTTATTTTATAAATATTTTTAATATTCTTCTAATTTTTTATTTTTTTAATTTAAAAAAAATTTAAATCCCCATTATATATATATATATATATATATATCTAGATCATAACAAATTATTTGTGGGATGATCTAAATAAGTATACTTTTTAAATTTTTACAAAAAGGTGTGTGGAAAAGTAAAGAGGTGATGTGACCCAAATAAGTGCACTTATTTAGTGCACTTATCTAAATAAGTGCACTTATATCAATCATGCCAAATAACCCAAAATGATGAAAAAATAAAAAAATTATTTTTCTTCAAAAAATAAAAATAAACAATTATTTTTTTTCAAAAAAATATAAAAGAAAAAATATTTTTTTGAATTTTTTTAATAGAATTTTAAAAAGAGTTTTGAACAGAGCTTGGTTATAAGTTTTGATTTTTTTTTTAATTGAGTTTTAAGTTATATGTTTGGTTATGAGTTTTGAAAATAATTTTTGAATTGAGTTTTGAATTATTTGTTTGGTTATTATTTGAGTGTGAAATTGTGTTTTGAATTTAAAATATTAAAAAAATTAAAATATTTAAAATAAAAAATTTAAATAAAAAATATATACTTAAAATAAAAAATTCTTAAATATTTTTAAATATTTACAAAAATAAATTCAAAAAATTTCAAAATACAACTCAAAACGCAAAACTTAAAATACAAATCAAAATTCTTTTCAAAATTGAAAATTGAAAAACTCAAAACTTTTTGTCAAAACTCATAACCAAATTAATTTTTTTTTTTTAAACTTAACCCACAAACTCTATAGTTGAATCACAATTTCGTATTTAAATCATAATTTTAAAACTAAATTAAATAGAGATTTTTTTTAAAAAAAAAAATTTGTAGTAAATTTTATAAAATTAATAACTAAAATTTTAAACTTTTCATAAATATATAATTATTTTGTAAAAACACCACTAAACTATAATTTCCTCATTTTTTTCAAGCATCATTATTACATTAATCGAATTTGAGCTTGTCCGTATTACTCTAATTTGTACATACTGATTATCTAGGTAGATATTAATAGTGACAAAAAAAATGATTTAGACCTTTAAAAAAACACCTCTAATGGAGCTCTAATTTGTCTTTTTCTTTCCCCTTTTTTGTCTTTTACTTCACTGTTTTTTTTTTTTTTTAAAATTTTTTCCTGGACAGCTCATTGGAGCTGTACGGCAGAAGCTTTAATTAGAGCTCTGCAGCAGCTCCCATAGTGACAACTATGATTTGCAGTGATGATATCAGTCATCTAGACAATCATCCAATTAATTATGTGATCAAACATCCAACTCATATAATTTAAATAATTTGGACGAATTTAAATTTGATGTATCAATTATTTTTCTTTTGGGTAAATTATATTGAAATTCCCTGAGATTTATATTTATTATAGTTTCTCCCTCACCTTTTGAAAATTACATCCCCTCCCTGAAGTTTAAAGTTTCATTATAGATTGTCCCCTGAGGTTTAAAGTTTCATAACAGTTCCCTCTCACCGTAATGATCATCATACATAAAATTAAATTAACATAGGTCAGTATAATTTTTCAAATGTGAAGAGGAACTGTAATAAACATAAACCTCAGGGGGTGTCAGTGTAATTTTACACTTTTCTTTTTCAATACTGTCATGGTCTAATAACCCATCAGATCATCCCAGAGCAGTTTCACACAAATGCACCTACTTTCGAAGAAAATTACTATAAAACCCATCTTCAGTTCGATGTAAGGGCTGTTTATTTTGAGGAGTAGAATGGAGGGGATTAATAGTGAAGGGATTGATAGTGAGGGGATTAAGTAAAATTGTGTTTATTTTGATGATAGTTGTTAGGCCCCGTTTGTTTTCAGAGGTAAAATGGAGAGGATTGATAGTGAAGGGATTAATAGTGAGGGGATTGTTAGTGAGAGGATTGATAGTGAGAGGATTAAGTAAAATTGTGTTTGTTTTGATGATAGTTGTTAGTGTGGGGATTGTTAAATTATTTTTATATAAAATAATAAAATAAATAAAAAAATTAAACGTCAATGTTTGAAAAAAAATTCTCAATATATAAAAAATAAAAATAAAATAAAAATAAAATAAAAAATTTTCAAAAAAAATAAAATAAATAAAATAATGATTTTTACTTAACAAAAAATACAAAAAATTAAACATTAATGTTAAAAAAAAAATGTCCGACATGTGAAAAATAAAATAAAAAATAAATAATAAAAAATTTTTTTTAGTCCGCCGGACTATTTTTCTAATATTAAGTCCTACAGGCCTATCCTAATCCCCTCCCCAAGGGGATTCGTAGTCCGGAGGGGATTCCGAATCCCTCTCCATCTTTCAAAACAAACATGATATTAGTGGGTTCTACCTCACTATGAATCTCAATCCCCTCCCTATAACCCTAAACAAACAGGACCTTAGTGTAGGAATTATTAAATTATTTTTTATATTAAATAATAAAATAAATAAAAAAATTAAACGTTAATGTTTAAAAAAAAATTCTCAATATGTAAAAAAATAAAAAAAATTCTAATTTGCTCACTATTTTTCTAATATCACTTCCTCTTCTTCCATCCTAATTCCCCTTCCAACCCCATCTTAATCCATTCCTCCCTCCTAATTTTATAAATAAATACAACACTAAATAACATCATCTCCATCCTAATCCCTCCCATCCATTACGCCCAAAACAAACGGGGCTAAAAGGTTGAACTCTGATCTGTTGTCTGGACACAACAAGAGCAGGCAGTGAGAGGGGGAGAGTTGAGGTGGGGGTGGAGAGTGGGGGGTGGGGTCGTGCGTATCTGCACAAATCCTGAAATTCGATTCAGTTGCTTTAAAAAGTAAGCTAAAGGATATCTTTTCCAATTAAAAAACTACACTTACAGACACAATGGGGTCCAGAGATTGAGAGAGAGAGAGAGACCAACAAAACAAAACAAAAGCCCCATGTACAGTACAATGTACCCAAAAACAGGTCGGTCGTCTTCGTTTTTTGTTTTTTTGAGGACAGTCTATGAGCTTGTGCTTCGCTGGTATTCAAGGCTAAACTATTTGATTACAATCTTGTTTGATCTTGGTTTATGTATATTTATTTAATTACGTATATAGAACAGTGAACGTGCTCTGCTTTTGTCTGGACTGTTAACCAAACTTCACGCTTTTGCACAGAGAGAGAGAGAGACATAATTTGAGAGAGAGAGAGGTGGGTTTTTGGAACTTGGGTTTTGTTCATCTTTTTAGGTTGAAACTAGCCATGCTTGCTTTTTTAGAGAGAGCACTGTAACACTGTTCATTATTCTGATAACTTGGATCACGCAAAGCAAATGCCGTAATGATAGTTTAGTCTCTGAATGTAAAACTTATCTTTTGTATTGCAAAAAAAGTGCTTCTGCAAAAGACTGACTGTACTTGTCAAAAAGTTGTAGCTAAAATAATGCACTATATATTCTGGGTTTTTGTTTTTTAGCTCAGAAATGAAGTGGAAATAGGGGAAGAAGCAGAAGCAGAAGAAGAAGAAGAAGAAGAGAGAGAGAGAAGTAGAGGAAGTTTTGTGCTGATGGGTCTGAAGGGGCAAGGCCACCACTTGCCGGCTGTGAAGTTGAATGAACAATTGAGCACAAAAAGGAAATACTCATTCATCAACAGAGCTTGGCTGATGCTTTGGATGTTGTTTATGGGCTTTGTTAGCTATGTAATCTATGAGAATATGGATGCTGATAACAAGGAGAGAAGGAAGGAAGTGCTTGTGAGCATGTGTGATCAGCGAGCTAGAATGTTACAAGATCAATTCAATGTCAGCGTTAACCATGTCCACGCGCTCGCAATCCTTGTCTCAACTTTTCATTATTACAAGAACCCATCAGTAATTGATCAGGTTTGTTCTCTTTGTTTATGCTACTTCCATTAGGGTTTTGATTTTGGGTATTCCATTGTTGTGTTCTTTGATGATTTACAATAACCCATTAGCAATTGATCAGGTTTCTGCTTATCTTATATTGGGTTAATTTAATCTTGGGCATTAAAATATTGTGATTGATTGTTTGATTTGGGATGGTTCATTCTGAGCAATGCATGTTATATGTTTGATTGTTTGAGTTTGGAAGGTTCATTATGAGCAATGCAGGAAACTTTTGCTGAGTACACGGCCCGGACGGCTTTTGAACGACCATTGTTGAGTGGAGTGGCCTATGCACAAAGAGTGGTTAATTCTGAGAGGGAAGAATTTGAGAGGCAACATGGTTGGACTATAAGGACAATGGAGAAACAGCCTTCGCCTATCCGGGACGACTATGCTCCGGTGATATTCTCTCAAGAAACAGTTTCCTACATTGAATCACTGGATATGATGTCAGGGGAGGTGATTTACTGATGATTCCATGGTTATATGATTTTGAATTGGTTTATTTTTTGTTTGAATTTTACATAGCTATGTGTCTAGATCAATTGGGTATTTGATCGTGACCTGTGTATATCTTCACCTTGATGTAGGAGGACCGTGAAAACATTTTAAGGGCTAGGGCTACTGGGAAAGCAGTTCTTACAAGCCCCTTCAAGTTGTTGGGTTCTCATCATCTCGGCGTTGTGTTGACATTCCCGGTTTACAAATCCAAGCTCCCTCCGAACCCATCTGTTGAAGATCGCATTCAAGCAACTGCTGGGTATGCTAGTGTTTGTCTTTTTTATTAGAAAGTTATCTGTTGTAAGTTGGTGTTTAAAACATATGGAACTAATGTTGTAAGTTGGTGTTCAAAACATATGGAACGAATCTCAACATTAGCTAGCAGATCTAAGGCTTGTTTGGTGCATCTTATTAAAGGTTGGCTTTGTTTTGTTTCTTGTTTTTTAGAAATTTATGCCAAAATATTTAGTGCAATTTAGGCGTACAGTTTAAGGAGGCAAAAATAACTTGTAAAGGAAAAAAGTCAATTATTGAGAAGCTAGAAGAGGGATGCCTTTAGCTTATGTTTTTTGATTATTAATTTTTATCTTATAAAAATCTGTACCAAACAGGCCCTTGAGGAGAATGGTATTTGATGGGTCAGCTAGAAAACCCACTAAAAACAATTGAAGGAATCCTAGGGAAGAGCAGAATTTGGCATTTTGTTGCTGACTTGTTGCTTCATCTTGTGTTTAATACTGTCTTATAAAACAAGAAGGTTGTTTTTACCTCCATCTGGTTCTTCTGACTAAGTCAGCTGCATAGAGGTTGTAATTTAAGCATATGGCACATTGCCATGCTTAATTCTAGTTACATTTTCTTCTATTTACATGCTATTGTTTATGTTGCTAATTTGGTAGTGCTAGATATTCTTCAATCCCAAATGTTCCTTTGTGGTATTTGGGCTTTTAGTATTCATGATCTCACAGTCAAATTTGCAACATTGAAGGAATCAGTATGAAGAATTTATATTTTGTGCACACGTATCGAGGATTCACTGTGCCTAATTATAATTTCTATTGGAAACAAAACAAAACAAAACAAAACAAAAAAATGAAATATTAATTTGAGGAGGCTTGTAAATATGTTTTGAATTCAATGTAGGAGCCTTGTCTAAAAATATCCTCACTCCACCAAATTATCAGGCTAATGCTCTCATTTCCCTCCTGTTTGTGCTTCATTAAATTAGGAATATACATTATACATACATATATATTTGTTACCATATGGCTGTTTTTGGTTCAAGTATTTGTGGAGAGAAAGAAAAAATGAGGGAAAAGTGACAAAAATTTACTTTTACCTCATTTTTTCTTTCATTCAAAAAATTCCTACTCAAATCCTCGATCCGAACACAACATATATGTATGGGTGGGCAACTCATTGGTGATTGTGAACATTTAGCCCATATTGTGCTAGTAATTTTTTCAGCAATGTTAAGTGGCTTTTGTGGACTATTCTTCACTATTTTGCATTCATTCATTGTACAAGTAGTTCTTTTCAAAGGTTAAGACTTCTAATCTAAATTTTGCGAGCCTCCTCTTATTTTTTTATTTTTATTTATTTATTTATTTTTTTTGTTTTAACAATTTAAATCGACATTGGACTATTTTTTACTACCCGTGCTTTATACATCCTGAGCAATGTCAATTTCTATATGCTCATAATTTGTTGACTGTTGCATGTTCTTCTTTTGATATGTATGGGATATTGTCTGGCCAAATGTTTAGCATGTTATGTACAATTTTCTGGTATGATGATACGGGAGTACTATAAGTAGAAAGTATATCACAATAGTTTCTCTCCCCTTCTTATGAAACGTTCTGCATGCGGTGTCACTAAACTGTTCTTATTGAAAGCAGATATCTTGGTGGGGCCTTTGATGTTGAGTCACTTGTTGAGAATTTACTTGGGCAACTTGCTGGAAAGCAGGCAATTGTGGTGAATGTGTTTGATATTACTAACTCTTCAGATCCCTTAATCATGTATGGACACCAATATCAAGATGGTGATGTATCCCTCAAGCGTGTCAGCACACTTGATTTTGGAGATCCATTCAGGAACCACCAAATGGTGTGTAGGTAAGTGCACCCAGTCCCTAATTTTATTTGAAAAGCAGTCTTAAATATCCTCTTTAAGGTTTTTCATTGTAGAAGAAAAAAGAAAAAAGAGTTTGGTCCTTGCAATTAAAAAAAATACAGAAAAGAGTTTTAAGGTTTTTCATTGTAAAGATGTTACTCATTGTATCAAATCCTGAGCAGGTACCTTGAGAAGGCACCCACATCATGGACAGCACTCACCACTGTGTTCTTATTCTTTGTGATTTTCTTTCTAGTCGGTTACATGATATATAGTGCAGCAAAACATATTGGCAAAGTCGAGGATGATTTTCATGAAATGCAGGAATTGAAAGTCCGAGCAGAAGCTGCTGATGTTGCAAAATCCCAGGTCTCACAGCAAACCTGTTTCAAGAGCATGATTTAGTTTCTGTTGTCAAACAAATCCGTTGATAACCTTTTGACCCTTTTTTTTTTTTGGCGTAGTTTCTAGCCACTGTTTCGCATGAAATTAGGACACCCATGAATGGCGTCCTTGGTATGTCAAACAACCCTTCTTTATTTATTTATTATGGTTTTGTAATCCTTTATCAGCAAGCTGTCTCTTGTGCACTTGCAGGAATGCTTGCCTTGCTTCTAGATACGGATTTGAGTTCAACCCAGAGGGACTATGCTCAAACTGCTCAAGCTTGTGGAAAAGCACTGATAACTTTAATAAATGAAGTGCTTGACCGGGCAAAAATTGAAGCTGGCAAGTTAGAGTTGGAAGCAGTGCCATTTGACCTTCGCTCCGTACTTGATGATGTTCTCTCTTTGTTCTGTGAGAAATCTAGGAACAAGGGCATTGAGGTAACCTATAATGACTGCAACAGGACCAACTTTTATACATGTTCCAGAATTATTGACTCAAGGGGCCTAAAAGATTTGTTCTGCTCTGTCACTGCTTGATTTGTCCCCTACATTTGTGAACTGGCACATATTTCTCCATTTATGAACTGACTCTGTGTGTTTTTGTCTCTTCTTTTGTTTTTCTTGGCCCCTTTCGACATGCCTTTCTGTGGGATTAATCAATGATTGGTGCCATTCGTCATGCATTTTATATTCACTCCCAACTCAATGATGCATAATCGACTGGGGAATGAAGTTGGCCGTGTTCATTTCTGATAAAGTCCCTAATATTGTTATGGGGGATCCAGGAAGGTTCCGACAGGTTATAACAAATCTTGTGGGAAACTCTGTCAAAGTAAGTGAAGCATCAAAGCCTGGCTACTCTAATTGCTTTGTCACAGAATATTTATTTTTTTGTTAATTGCACGTCAATAACCCATTTCTTCACACTTCCAAACCAAGGAAAAAAGAAAAAGACAAATATTATTTTCCTAACCTGACATTTCTCTCAACTTTTGAAATCATACATCCCTATGATACGGATTGCACTTGCTTACCGACTTCTTAATATAGTCTATGCTCATAAGATCTAGCTTCTACCAGTTTACAGAGCAAGGACATATATTTGTTCAAGTTCATCTAGCTGAGCATGCAAAGGTAGTAATGGATGCGAAAGCTGAATCTTGTTTGAACAGTAGTGGCTATCAGTCAAAAACGTTGAGTGGTTATGAAGCTGCTGATGACCGCAACAGTTGGGATGTCTTTAGATGTTTAATTGCTGATGAAGAATTTCAGATGCCCACCAAGGAGACTTCTCAGGCTGTCACTTTGCTTGTATGTGTGGAAGACACAGGGATCGGCATACCTTTATGTGCCCAAGAGCAGGTTTTCACGCCCTTCATGCAGGCTGACAGTTCAACGTCTAGGAATTACGGCGGAACTGGTATTGGGTTGAGTATTAGTAAGTGTTTGGTTGAGCTGATGGGTGGACAGATAAATTTTATTAGCCATCCTCAAGTTGGAAGCACATTTTCATTCACTGCGGTCTTTAGAAGATGTGAGGAAAATTCTTTTGGTGATCTGAAAAAAGCTCTCCCTGACGATCTCCCTAGTGGATTTAAAGGATTGAAAGCAGTTGTAGTTGATGAGAAACCAGTTAGAGCAGCTGTTACTAGATATCATCTAAAGAGACTTGGTATCCTGGTTGAAATTGTAAGTAGCATCGGGATGGCTTCTGCCATGTTTGGTAAAAATGGTTCATTGAGATCTAAGTAAGTATTTGTTTTGCCCTCTTTACATTTTTTTAGTGCTTACTTAAAAATCCTTGTTATTCACGAGGAATTTGAAAATTTCCAATTTGAATTAATTTAAATTAACTTTATGTCTATGGCTCTGTGCCCAACAGAGACAACTTCTTTTTTTTCATCATTTCTTTTTGATGTGGCCTACACCAAACCTTGTCACCAATTAATGGTTTATTAGCCCAGGATTCAAAAAACGTAACTACTTGAAACACTTAAATGTAGCATAAACACTTTCTTTACCATTTGTTTTGGATTTTCTATGTTTTCTAGAAGTTTGCCTAAAAGGATCTCTCTCTGAATCACTATAAGAGCAATGTTTGAGAAAATTTAGATCTACAATCTGTTGACGTAATCTCATTCGATTATCTGAATTCAACTACTTTTGGTCATGGCAGAAATGAAAGGCAACCAGATATGATTCTAGTTGAGAAGGACTTATGGATGTCTGGTGAAGATGGTAGCTTAAATTTACAGTTAGTGGACTGGAAACAGAATGGCCACACAACTAAGTTGCCTAAGATAATCCTACTTGCGACCAGTATTACTGTCTCAGAGTTTGACAAAGCAAAACAAGCAGGTTTTGCTGATACTTTGATCATGAAACCTTTGAGAGCAAGTATGGTGGCAGCATGCCTTCAACAGGTGATGGGAATGGGGAAGAAGACACAACGAGGCAAAGACATGGTCAATGGATCTGCTTTCCTTCGGAGCTTGCTTTTTGGAAAGAAAATTTTAGTGGTTGATGACAACAGAGTGAACCGTAGAGTTGCTGCTGGTGCACTCAAGAAATTTGGGGCTGATGTGGAGTGTGCTGAGAGTGGAAAAGCTGCTCTTGCATTGCTCGAGTTGCCACATAATTTTGATGCTTGCTTCATGGATATTCAGATGCCTGAAATGGATGGGTATGTACTATAGATTTGTTCATATTGATTCTTGACATGCAATTAATAATTTTGTTCTTTCTTTTTGAAAATCATTATGCTTCTACTCAAATACTTGAAACAGTCAAATTTCTCTAATATGCCTAATTTTCTTCAGTCGTATACCCATAGTTTTTCCTTTCCTGGTTTTCTGATTGTACTGCCTTTATTTTGTTGATACAAATCCTTTCTCAGATACTCATAAAAATTGAAGAAAATCTTGGAAGCTCTGGTTTACAAGACATTAGCTAATGGATGATAAGATATTGAAATCTGCCTCCTTCTTCTAAGACTTAGACCTTCACTTAATCGTAACTAAATAGTTTTGATTTTCCAGAAACCTGGATCTTCTGTGGATGTTTTTGCTATATGTGTTTTTTTAAATACCATCTGTGAGTCAAGTGCATGTTTTGTTTTATTTTACTTTTTTGTGGTTAGGATTCCTAACACTGCTTTCAAGATTTTCTTGTTTGGACGTTGACACTGTTTTCAGGGTCTTGTTCAAGGATACTGTAGGAAATTAATGTATTGATTGATATTTGATTGTATTCAATATCTTGTTCAATGTATTTCATTTACAAGGAATAAGCTCTCTTTATAGAGAGGAGAAGGAGACAATAGGGGCAATAAACAAGTTGCCATAATGGAGCACTTACACTAATGGAGCATTACACTAACTATAGTGGAGCATTACACTAATGGATCACTTACACTAATAGCCCCCCTCAAACTCAAGGAGGGTAGGTACTAACCAACTTGAGTTTGGAGAGAGTAACAAAACAGAAAAATAATCTGACAAATAAAATAAAAGTGGATAGAAGACACTGTATGGTCGTGTCAGACCGTTGTAGAAGACAGTTTATGGGGTCATGTCGGATCGTTGTAGAAGATAGTTTATGGGGTCATATCGGACCAAGGTAGAAAACAGTTTACTGGGTCATGTCGGACCGTTGTAGAAAAACAGTTTACTGGGTCATGTCGGACCGTTGTAGAAAAACAGTTTACTGGGTCATGTCGGACCGTTGTAGAAAACAGTTTACTGGGTCATGTCGGACCGTTGTAGAAAACAGTTTACTGGGGTCATGTTGGACCGTTGTAGAAGAGAACCGAAATCAATGTCGGAACAGTTTACCGAGTCTTGTCGGACCCATATAAGAGCTAACCGGAATCAATGTCGGGACAGTTTACCGAGTCTTGTCGGACCCTCAAAAGGCGTGCCCAATCTTATCAAAAGGCGTGCCATCAAAAGGCGTGCCATTAAAAGACGTGCCATCAAAAGGTGTGCCATTAAAAGGTGTGCCCGACAGCCATCAAAAGTCGAGCCATCAAAAGGCGCGCCGATTTGTCGTCTAGCGCCGAGAGGCGCGTGATACGCGTGTCAGCCTTGCCTATTTATACCAAGGCGAGGCTGCCGCTTATGCAGAACAAAACATCTGCTGAAAAACCTCTGAAAACCCTCTTCATTTTGCTGAGAGATATACTCTGTAACACTTCTGTCCAGAAAATGGCTTCTTCTTCCCGTTCCGCTACCCAGAACATAGCCTCTTCGTCCCGGGGTCTTACTCTCTTTCCCGACCTCAATGAGTGCACAAGAGAGATAACCGGGGCAGTTGCCCTGGAACCGCAACCACGTGCCCTTGGACCAAGCCCCCCTGGTTTTGCACCGTTGAACTATCCGATGGTGGCAGTTGAGCAGATAATGGCTGCTCAATCTGATATTGAGGCCAATTATTATACATTAAGGTCATGTGTTGAGACCATGACTGCGGTTAACAACCTGTCGCACCGGCTTCAAAGTAGAACAAATGAGGTGCAGCAGGTAAAAGCCCAACTGGCTCTGCTCCAGCGCATGTATACAGATGCCCGAGCAGAGATATGTATGCTGAAGGCGGAAAACAAGGAACTGAAGCGGAAGACCACCGTGATGCTCAGATTTGGAGGTCCGCCATATGTGACGGTTGAGGAGCAACAGGAAGTGAACGTGCTCGGGGGCGAGGGAAACACGGAGGCAGCACCGGTAAGGGCCGCCCAAGACAAAGGCAAGAAGAAGAGAACAGCTGAAGAGGCGAAAAAATAAGGCTGGTTGAGAGGTCGACGGGTGGCCGTCTGCAGAAAAGAAAACAAATCTTTTTTTTTTTTTTTTTTTTTTTTTTTTGGTGTAAAATTGTGATCGGGATTGAGCCCGACATGAAGAAATGGCAAGTTTATGGAATGAAAAACGAGTTGGTTATGAATGGATGTTTTTGTTTATTTTTTGTTTATTCTCTCTTTTATTTTATTTTTTCTCATCAGAAGTTGGGTCCATGTGTAGTGTGAAGAACAAAATGGGGGAAGATGAGACACACCCAGAGAGAGAGAGAGGGAGAGAGAGCTGGTGGTGGCTCGGTGCAGAGGTGGTGCCCTTTACACTTGCACCTATACTCCTCTGGTAGGTTTTGACCTTGTTGCAAACTCATAGTCCACTGCAACAGCAACTTCCCCCTCTTCTATTATTCCCAAGAAAAACCCAAAGCAACGGAATGAATTCTGTTGATCCATATTGCAGCGGGCAGAAAGGAAAAAAACCCCCTGCTCACCAAGATGAAAGGTCTGTGAGTAAAGCCGGCCAGATGGAAACAGATGTGCGCACTCTTCCCGCTTCAGGTCCAGGTACACAACACACTGTTGACGAGGCAATTCAAACTCCACAACCTTAACTAGGCGGTACTTGTATGCCCGCTCTACAAACTGACGACCAGAGGCATTGGCCTTCTCTGCAGCAAGAGAATGCTGCCAATAAAATAAAAGAGCTGATGTGTATAGTCTTGACACAAAAAACTGTTGAACAGTCCACATTCTGGGATGAATCATTGCTGTGATAAAGCATCTGATGCTTTCTATAAGCTTTCCAACACAAAGGGACAAATCCAAGCCTATGTCTTTGATGTTATTAGGGCAAGTGTACCAAAGATGGACTTGGATTCTACTTTTGAGCAGAAGAATGATATAGCAAAAGCCGTGGAGGAAGAACTTGAAAAGGCCATGTCTGCTTATGGGTACGAAATAGTCCAGACTCTTATTGTGGATATTGAGCCAGATATTAATGTGAAAAAAGGCAATGAATGAGATAAATGCAGCTGCTAGAATGAGGGTTGCAGCAAATGAGAAGGCTGAAGCAGAGAAAATATTGCAGATCAAGCGAGCTGAGGGAGAGGCAGAGTCTAAATACCTTTCAGGGCTTGGAATTGCTAGGCAGCGACAAGCTATTGTGGATGGACTGAGGGACAGCGTGCTTGCCTTTTTTAGAGAATGTGCCTGGAACAACAGCCAAGGATATTATGGACATGGTGCTCGTAACTCAATACTTCGACACCATGAAGGAGATTGGGGCTTCTTCAAAATCCTCTGCAGTTTTTATACCACATGGGCCCGGTGCTGTGAGAGATGTCGCTGCGCAGATCCGAGAGGGTCTTCTTCAGGCTGACAGTGTTCAGCATTAAATTTGGAGCATATGGAAGGAACTTGGAGGTTGGACTCTCTCGCCGCTGTTGCTGCGGTTTACTTTGCGATCTACAGAGGCTGAAATAAGGGGTAAGAGCTCAGCTATGGAAGAATGTATGTGTAGAAACACAAGCAGAATAGGTTGAGGTCCGGCAGGCGGCCAAGGAAAGGTTGCCGCCCGCCAGAAGGCGAAGAACACTAGGAGCTTATCCTATAGCTCTGATACCATGTAGGAATTTAATGTATTGATTGATATTTGATTGTATTCAATATCTTGTTCAATGTATTTCATTTACAAGGAATAAGCTCTCTTTATAGAGAGGAGAAGGAGACAATAGGGGCAATAAACAAGTTGCCATAATGGAGCACTTACACTAATGGAGCATTACACTAACTATAGTGGAGCATTACACTAATGGATCACTTACACTAATAGATACATATATATATATTTCCACAGTTTTTTACAGTCCACTGTTCCGTTGCCAATTTCCATTAGTGGCCTAGTAAAACAAATATATAAATTTATTTAACTTAACTGACCACATAGCCCTTGCCAGAGCAGAATAGTTGGAAAAAATTCATGTAGCTGACCCTACTTAAGTGGGACACAAGGTTTAGTTTGTTTTGGCCTTGTGTGACAAATCAAACAACTTGAGAGAAAGAAGAAGACAAACATAGTATATTGATAATCCTCCATCTTACATAATTCAGTAACGCAACTAAATATATCTAAAGCCCTAGTAACTAGAACATATGAAAAGTACAAAGGTATTGATGTAGCAAAAACGTGAAATAGTAATGATCTTAGTCTGTTGATTTAAAGATAAATACCGGAGGCAAAATCCTTCTTTAGACTCGTTGATTTACCACAAAGAATACCTAGAATAAAGGTACAACAATGGTTGATTCTCAAAAGAATAGCCAAGGTTGGAAAAAAGTGAAAACTCAAAATTGTATTAATTCTCTAAATTGTTCTGCCGTAAGGCTTACAATGATTATTTATGAGTAAAAGCAAACCTAACGTAGTATGGAACAACCAGAATCGACAATTCCTTAACAAGCAAAACATAAATAAGGAAATACAAGGAAAATTACTAAAAATGAAATATTGAAATAAACTAAAATACTACTAATTTAGACTGCGTGATAATGGCAGATTTGACGGAATCAAATTCTGACTTCTATGCTAAGAGTAATTGGAGTGGCAAATCTTTCGAAAAACAGAAAATTTCAAAATTGACAGCCTAAATGATGGAATTTGCTCAAAATCCACCATTGTCAAATGGAACCATCACGAGCCATACTGCAATGGATTTGGGAGGAGAAGACATAGGTTACAGTGGGGATGAGAAGATTGGTGAGGGGAGGCGGTGGGGTATAGAGAAGGAGATGGGCTGGTGGCTATGGCAGAAGGGGAATGGGAGGAGGTGAGTGGCGGTTGGAGAAGGGGAGGGAGGGGAATGGGAAGGGGATGGGTGGCAGTGGGAGAAGGGAAGCAGGTGCATGTGGGGAAGAAGGGGCTAGCCTGGGGAAGGGAAGGGAAGGGAACGAAAAGAGAAGAGGATCTGGTCCAGTGTGGTTAGGCCTATGGTGGATAGTTCTGATTTAAGTAGATAGATAAGTTTGATATGGTGTGGTCAAGTGTAAATTAACAACGACAAGTTAAAAAAATTAATATGGGAGTGCCATGTGTATTACCAAAAACTTAATTTTTGTTAAATGGCTTAATGGGGATGGATGGATGATTGAAATTGCTATGAAGTTTAGCATCAGAGTTTAATTTAGTGTTATTTTTTTACTTTCCCCTTCAATTTCTTTCATCATTTTATAACTTTATTATAATAAAATTTATATTTTATTCACAAAGGTTAATTTTTCAAAAATTATCAGAATGCTTCTATGAATATATTAACTTTCCAGCTATTTGCAGAGCTAATTACTTTGTTAGACATATCAACAAAGCAGCTTTGGTTGCTGCAACAGCATGGTAAAACTATCCACAGTAAGAACTATGATGGTTCTTGCTGCGGAGAACAGTGTACTTTGCAAAAATTTAACCAATTTTTGCAAAGTTGGAATTCCTAGGTTGAGTTTCTGTTTAACAATTTGATCTTGTTTATTTCAATGCCATTTGAATGGACCCTATGGGAATGTAGTTGGAATGTGTCCTACTGCCTGGAATTGCTTCATCTGTACTGGTTGTAAAGTTTCAGTTTTCCTCTCCTAAATACTTGCGTTTTAAGGAGAAGTATGGGTTGGGCTTTTCAATTTGGTATCAGAACTTGGTTGGGTCTGTGATTGGTGTGCCGTTTGTCCGGTTATGGTATATTGTGGTCCATGAGGGTGTGTCGGAATGTGTCTCACATTGTTTGGAATTGTCCTATCTATGTTGGCTATAAGGTTTCAGTTTTTCTCTTTTTAATACCTGAGTTTTAAGGAGAAGTATGACTAGATTTTCAATTAATGTCCGAACATCCTTTACAATTCCTAAAAAGCTTACCATGAGACATGACTTGTGTAAAAGTGCAAAATTTGATCATTTAACCCAATCTTCTTTGTCTTTTTTGTTTTTTGTTTTTTGTTTTTTTTATCAGTTTTGAGGCAACACGTCTTATTCGGAATATGGAGAGCAAGGCTAAAGAGAAGCAGATGAATGAAGGATCCACCATTGAAGGAAGAAAGGCTGAGTGGCACTTGCCGATATTAGCCATGACGGCAGATGTGATTCAGGCCACATATGACAAATGCCTGAAATGTGGGATGGATGGTTATGTGTCAAAACCTTTTAAAGAAGAGAATCTCTATCAGGCTGTTGCGAGGTTCTTTGAGTCCAAACCCATCTCGTAACAAGATTACCCATTCCAAACTGAATTCGGCATTGTCTAAAAGAAGTTTCGGTGTGTCGAGCATTACTAGCAATTTTTCCATATTCAGCTGGTTCTTTCTGTTGAGTAGTAGTACACCACCAGAGGCAGTTGGTTTCTTTGAATTTTGAAGTTTGTTGAGCAGAACATGAATGCAGATTTGGACAGTCATTTCTAACTACAAGGATTTAATTAATTTGATTAGCATATCTTGAGTAAATGTATACTACTGTGAATCCTACACCCCACTTGTATGTATAGAGATCTTTAGATGGGGATGGGGAGCAAAAAATTGTATAACCTTGATATATACATTCTTAAAGGGCGGACCTGATGCAGCAGTCAAGCTGCTCCTTTGTGACTGGTGGCGGAAACAGCCTCTCCGCTTGCCAGGTAAGGCTGCATATATCAATCATTCTGCAGACCCCACATATATGTGGGAGCATTGTGCACTGGGTATGCGCTTGATATATATTCGTGGTTATGGTTTCCTTGACAAGTTCAGTTTTAGTGTATCTTAATTTTTATGTCTTTTTGTACAAGACTTTTTTGATGCATATTATGAATGATATTTTTTTGTACGAGACGTTTTTGGGACAAATTTAGGTGATGTTCTAATTTGAATATTATTGCTTAAAACAGTAAGTCCTAAAACCAATTTGTCTCATTTGAGGAGATAACATGACTTGGGTTGTAAATGAATCGAGTTGTTCATGAATAAGCTCGACTCAGTTCGTTAAACGAGTTGAGTTCGAGCTTGAATATTAGGCTCGTTTAGTAAACGTGCTGAGCTTGAGCAAACTCGGCTTGTTTATCTTTATTTAAATTATATAATAAATATATTATTTATATAATAAATAATATAAATAATTATATAAATACATTATTATATATTAAATAATATAAATAATATATATTTTTTAAATAATATAAATAATATTAAAAAAAATTTATTGAGCCGAGCCGAGCTCAAGCCCAGTTTCTTATCAAGCCGAGTTCGAGCTCAATAAACGAACTTGATAAGTAAACAAGCTGAGCTTGAGCTCAGCAAAGCTTGGCTCGGCTTGGTTCATTTACAGCCCTAAACATGACTCTTGTTTAAAGATGAATAGTGTGGAGCAATACTTCAAGATAACCAAATATTTTCTTGCTTTTTTAATTTTAAAAAAGAGACCTATGTTCAAGTTATCATTAATTTATTATGTTAGAAAACTTTTTGGAGGGTATCATATGCACCATGTTACGTAATTTTTTTAATACATATTATATTTTTTTGTGAGATGAATGTTATGTATTTTTTAAATAAAATTATAATGATTTATGATTAAAAAATGAAATTAGACCATTAGCCACCCATACTCTTCTCATTTCCATTCTATTTAAATTAACTCCAGTCTCTCTATTCTTGTTTAACTTATCTTTGTATTCCACTTTGCTAGTAGTCACCCCACCTTTCGTCCCAATCCAGTGTAAATTCTTAGGTTTAGGCAGTCGAAGGATATAGGGGTTCCCGGAAAGGGTATGGAATATTTCTAAAGTAAAAACTAAGGAAATTTATAAAACTAGTTTTTTACAATCTACCTTTAATGTTGATTTGCAAGTCGAAACAGTTGAACAAGTTTATACTTTAAGTAAACCATGGGAAACTTGCCAATTATTACCTAAAGAGTCAATCAGAAAACATCTCAAAGCTGGTCATAATTTCATCAATTTAGAATTAATCCAAGTAAGAATAAACCCATTAACCTAACACAGTAAAAATACTTTTGTCCTTTTATGTTTAAGAGATGCTCGTTTTATTAACTATCATGCTAGTGTAATGGGAATGATGGAATCTGGTCTTCATAAAGGTTTAGTACATTTTAATTGTTTTCCTGATTTTACTTTAAGTTTACAGGATCCCCATATATTAAAGGCGTTAACATTAAATATACAATTATCTGGTAAATATACCAATATGTTAGAAAGTGTTCATAATATTGCATTAATTTATCGAATTTATTACAAATGCATAAAAACTAATTTAAATGTTCAAGCTTTAACTAAAAGTCCCAAAGATAAAACCTTATTAATCCAAGGTAGCACTAATGAAACTAATATTTCTGCTTCAAAAATGATTTGTTGCAAAGATATTAATCTTCCTGATGATTGGGTTACTGTCAATGAAAATTGTTCCCAAAATCAACAATCTTCTATTAGTCATGATATTCAAAATATTCAACAATTTAATGACGGATCTGTACATATCCGATTTAATAGACCAAACAGTCAATCCTCTTGTCATAGTGCTTCTAGTTTACCTACTGAAACTGATGAAGATGAGATCTTCAATACTTCTTTGTTTACTAGAAGAGATAGGAAACTACACTTTTGTGAACTCTCCTCACAAATCTAACATGCACATAGTAAATTAAAAGGAATTGATAATTCCTCTCCTTCTCAAATTAGTAAACCAGTTTACTCTACTTACACACACTTTCAAGAAGAAGATACTGTATCTCAAAATTCACCAACTCAAACTGATTTTAAAGTAGTTCCTCATGTCAACCCATAATTATTAACAATAAGTAAACATTTTATTCCAGACCTTAATAAACTTCATGCTGAATTCACCTCTATTGCAAATAAGTCAAAAAGACGTACATATAGAAATACTTATGATATAAAACAACAATCTAAAATTACTAGAAAATGGTATAAATTTATGACAAAAATCAATAATGAAATTAATTTCTTTGATTATTTAGAAAATTATTATAAAAAAGTAGATGTTATTACAAAAACTAAATGGAAAACTTCCTTTACCACTTCTGTTTCATCTAGTCACCCTCTTTTAGAAACCATTCTGATTGAACATAAAGACACCATTGTTCATGTTTCTCCTTTTAAACTCCCTGGTGAAGAATCTAAAATTAAAAAAGTCATTGAACAAAATAATTATACTAATCAATGTTTAAAAACTATTGGTAAACAACTAGATAAACTCGAAACTACTTTTGAGGATTACTCCATTAGTCATACTTCTACAAGTAAACCTTTAGATAAACCTCTTATTAATCTTCCTAGTACTAGAAAGCGCTTAAGCTTAGCTACTCAAGATAATATTACTGTTGAAGCTATTGAAAAATTATTTAATAAAATGTCTACATCTACAAGCAAAGGAATTACTGTCCTAACACAACAATTTCCACTAGAATTTCCTAGTCATTCTGATACATCTAGCGATAATGAAATCACTAAGTTAGCACAACAATTTCAACATTCTCATCTTAATAGAATCACACACCCTAAAGTTAACCCTACCACTCTTACAAAAAATTGGTACACAAAACCTACATCTTCTGATCTCCAATTTGAAGAAACCAATATTAGCAATCAATTTTCTGTTTCTACTAAAAAATTATATGAATGAAATATCGATGGTCTTAGTGAACATCAAATTCTCCAAAAACCCAATCATTTATCTATGGTTACAAACACCTACCTTACTAATTATCCTGATTATATCCAACCTGAAATTGTTATTTTAATTACTACTGGATTTACTGGTATGCTTAAATCTTGGTAGGATAAATATCTCACTTCTGATCAACGAGAATCTATTCAACATGCTGTTCAAATGGATGATAATGATTTTCCTATCTTTGACGAAGAAATAGGATCTAATATCCCTGATGGTATTAATACTTTAATATATACTATAGTCAAACATTTTATAGGCACACCAACCAATATTCATTCTCGTATCCATTATCAACTTAGTAATCTCATTTGCCCTACTCTAAGTGATTTTAGATGGTATAAAGATGTTTTTACTTCTAGAGTAATGCTTAGAGAAGACTGTATTAAGTCATTTTGGAAAGAAAATTTATTAATGGATTACCCAACCTTTTTGCTCATAAAATAAGAGATGTCCTTAGCCAATCTACTGGCATTATAGAATATGATAATTTAACTTATAGTGACATAATTAGCACAATTCAAAAGGAAGGTCTAAAAATGTGCATTGATTTAAAACTTAGTCAAAAAGCTGCTAAAGATAAACACAAAGCTAAATATGAATTAGGAAATTTTTGTGAATAATATGGTTTACCTCCAATAGCCCATTCTCGTCGAAAAACTAGTAAAAACAAAAAATCTTCTTACAAATATTCTAATAACGGTAAAAAGAAATATTCTCCTTCTAAATCCACTGATAAATACTATACTAAACCTACAATGAAATATCATAAAAAATCTACTAAGAAAGAGTTAAAGTCCACTTCAGATGTTACTTGTTATAATTGTGGTAAAAAGGGTCATTATTCCAATAAATGCAAATTACAAGGCAAAATTAAAGCTAAACTTAATCAATTACAAATTACTGATGAACATCAACGTCAAATATTAGACATATTTAAATTAACCACTTCTCCAAATCAATCTCCTGATCAATCTAGTAATTCATCTGATAACGATATTTCCTCCTCTAGTGATACTTCTACCTATTATTCTCCTAACGATACTACTGATGATGAAATTGAATTAGGATGTAATGATACCTGCTGTAAAACAGTCAATGTTCTTAGCAAATCTCAACAAGAGGAAACTGCTCTCATTGAATTAATTAGTAAATTAGAAAATCCTGAATTAAAATGACAATATACTAATAAATTGAAATCTTTATTAATTAATAAGATAAGAAACCTAAGCATGATAAACCAATTATTAGTTTAAATAAAACTTTGGACCGATTTAAAAAATAAAAACATAAAGAGGTCACTTTACAAGATTTACAAAATGAAATTAATCATATTAAACTAATTATTCAGGAATTAAAAAGTAAAGACAAAACCTTAGAAGATGACATTACTCTATTAAAAAACAACAAAAGTCTTAATGATTTCCAACAGCCCAATCAATCACCCTATGGATCAGAAACTAAATCTAACTCTGAACCAAATCCAAACAAAGTCATCTTTGATAATAGAACTACTCCACACAATAGTGATCATGATAATAATCACCTTAATATAATTAATCGAATTAATATTCAAAAATGGCATTCAAAAGTCAAATTAGTTATTAATGATTTTGAAATAGAAGTCATCACATTAATTGATACTGGCGCTGATTTAAATTGTATTAAAAAATGATTAATTCCTACCAAATATTATCATAAGTCTACTGAACAATTAAGTTCTGCCAATGGAAGTCAAATGCATATCAAATATAAATTACCAAAGGTAAATGTTTGTCAAAATAATATTTGTTTCAAAACATCTTTTGTGTTAGTTCGAAACCTAACTGATAAAGCCATTTTAGGAACACAATTTATCTTTTTTTTTGATGACCAGGTACACAATTTATCTTTTTATTATATCCTTTCACTACTACTCCTAAAGGAATAATTACACAAGCTTTTGGCCACACTGTCACTTTTAAATTTTATCTCCACCTGAGATCAAAGAATTAAATCAATTAAAAGAATGTTCAATTTCTCAATCTATTAATCGATTAACCAAACAACTCAAATTTCTCAAAGAAAAAGTAAATTACAAACAAATTGAATCTCAATTAACTAATCCCATTCTTATATCTAAAATTGATGGATTTAAAAACCAATTAGCAAATACCGTTTGTTCTACTTTACCAAGTGGCTTTTGGCATAGGAAAAAACATGTAGTAACACTTCCTCATATTAAAAATTTCAATGAAAAATAAATTCCTACTAAGTCTCGACCTATCCAAATGAATCATGAATTAATGGAAATGTGCAAAACAGAAATTAACGAACTATTAAAAAATAATATTATTAGTAAAAGTAAGTCACCTTGATTTTACCCTACTTTTTATGTTAATAAAAATGCTGAACTTGAACGAGGTGTTCCCCAATTAGTCATTAATTATAAACTGCTAAACAAGGTTTTAGAATGGATCCGATATCCAATCCCTAATAAAAAAAAATTAATTAAAAGCCTTAGTCAAGCTGTCATTTTTATTAAATTCGATCTAAAAAGTGGATTTTGGCAAATACAAATTCATCTTGATGACCGTTATAAAACTGCCTTTACTACCTCTTTTGGTCATTACGAATGGAATGTCATGCCCTTTGGATTAAAAAATGCTCCTAGTGAATTTCAAAATATTATGAATGAGATTTTTAATCCCTTTAGTCATTTTTCCATAGTCTATATCGAAGATATCCTCATTTTCTCTAAGTCACTTGAGGAACATTGGAAACATCTTAATTCCTTTTTCTATATTATCAAATATAATGATTTAGTCATCTCTGCTACTAAAATTAAACTTTTCCAAACTAAAGTTCGATTCTTAGGTTATGATATTCACCAAAGTACTATTCCTCCTATCAGTAGGTCTATTGAATTTGCTTCCAAGCTTCCTGATGAAATCTTAGACAAAACCCAATTACAATGATTTTTAGGTTCCTTAAATTACATTGCTGAATTTTATAAGGACCTTAGAAAATTTTATCGACCCCTATTTGATTGGTTAAAAGATAATCCTCTACCTTGGTCTTCTACACAAACTACTATTGTTCAATAAGTCAAAAAATATGTAAGACTTTGCCCTATCTTGGTATTCTTACTGAAAATTCTTTCAAAATTATTCAAACTGATACCTCTGATGTTGGTTATGGAGGTATCCTTCTTCAGAAAATCACTCCCCAGTCATCTGAACAAATCGTTCGTTTTCATTCTGGTGTCTGGAACAAAGTACAAAAGAATTATAGTACTATTAAATAAGAAATTTTATCTATTATTTTATGTATTAGTAAATTTCAAGATAATATTTTAAATCAAAAATTCTTGTTACACGTTGATTGTAAAAGTGCTAAATATGTTTTAGAAAAAGATGTTCAAAATATTGCTAGTAAACATATTTTTACCTGATGGCAATCTATTTCAAGTATTTTTTATTTTGATATTGAATATATACCTAGTTGTCAAAATTCTATTTCAGATTTCCTTACCCGCGAATTTTTACAGGGTGGATAACGGATGGCCACTCCTTTTATTTCCTACCATAAATTGAAGTCACCTATTATAGAAAACTTGTTTACCAAATCACTTACCGTATTGCTTGCCTTAAGACAGCTCGCAAAACTACTCGCCGTGCACAATTCATACAATTTCATCAAATTACCAGTCGTCGCAATTTACTTGCTTATTATACTACTTGTCTTCATTTCCATATGAACAAATTAGATATCCTCAGTGAATGCTAATTCTGTTCACCTTATTTGCTTACAGATGACAAGACCTTCTAGTAAAGCCATTGTTCCAACTAGCAAATCCATTACTGTTCCTCCTATTGACCTAGTCACCAGATATCATCCTATTGACACTATCAACCGTTACCAAGTTCTTAGTAATATCCCTAAACCTAGTTATACATCCGCTCTTGCTTTAGATCTATTCACTTCTTCTTCTCAGTCACTCATTCCTTACCCTCTTAATCCAGTCAAATCAGTCCGATCTGATTATGTCAAATTTCAATCAACTAATCTCTTTTTCAAAGAACTTATTCACAAGAATACCCATAATGTTTTTGATCTAGTTAAATGCTATTTCCCTCCTGGATGACATTTTGTTTCACTCCATCCAGAAAAGTCAATTACCTACTACAAAGATATTCTCTTTCATCATCAATCAATAGTCATTAAACCCATCTATGATCGTACATACACTAGTAAAATTGTTTACCATTCTCTTTACATCCACAATATAGTTTCTCTTGATGAATGGGGTTCTCCTTTTCAACTCAGAGATTTACCTGGTCATTCGATCTAATATAGTTATTATGACTATATGGATGCTTGATTTAAAGTTCTCCTGTATCAAAATGAGTCATACAGTCGCTCTGGTTCCTCCAATTTGACCATAAATTCAAGTCAGAATTTCCTACTTGGTTTCTTCGATGGTGGACTCAACATGGCGCTATTCCTGAGATCTTCCCCTTTGTTTTAATTAAATAAGAGTAAATTATTTCTCTTCTGTTTTTAAACTTAGTCAACAACAAAAACAATTTCCTTGGTTACTAATTTTTACATCCAAATACAAAGTCCCCTGGATATTTAAATGGCAATATGCTATTTCTGATTACCTAGTTATTCGCTAACAATTTGTTAAATGATGGGATAATTTTAAACCCCAACGCATAATTGATCAAGTTGAAGAAGAATTCCCAGTCAATCTCCATACACCAACACTTGCAATGGTTAAAGCTCAGTAGAACCCAACTGCTTTAGTCACCCAAGGAACTCAAGGAAGCCCAATTCCATCAGTCAGACTTGGAAGCCTAACAACCAGCTCTTCCAAGCCCAAATCATCCAAATCCAAGTCAGCTCAATCAAAGACCAAAGCTAAAACCAAGTCATCTAGTGATGAATTGATCCAGATGGCCAAACTATTGATGGCCCAAGCCAAGTTACAGGTTGGAGATGAAACCTTTGAAGAATCTAGTTTCTCTGAGGCTTCAACCGATAATGATTCTTATGGGCCCTAGTTTCAAGATGCTCAGGACCCATATGCTCAAACAGTCAGCCATGAGATTCTATATATGTATAAATCAGCTTCAGTCACTACTCTTACTTGAGAAAATCTGCTGATACGTATATATATATTGATTCCCCATCAGTCAACTGTGTAGTCATGTTCCCCCATTGCAAGAAAAAAAAGAAAAAGAAAAAAAAAGAGAAGTAAAAAAGTTCGTAGTCACGAAAAGATGCTTTCTGCAGCTATGTACCTCTTATTTTCAAGCTTTTCAAAAGTCACAAGTCTCATACTATTTTCCAACTTTTGAAGTCACAAGCCTCACAGCTCCAATCGCGGACCTCACAGTTCCAAGTTTCACAAGCTCAGTAGTTATCCACTTTGCCTATAAAAGAGGCTTCTCAGTCAAGACCAAGGCAGTTCGCATTTTCTCTCAGTCTTTGTAAAATTTTAAGTTTGTATTAAAGTTTAGTTTTCAAAGATGCAAGTAGAAGCTGTATTTTTCAGTTACTTCCAGTAAACAATTCTGTATTTTTCAGTAACCAATTGTAAGTTAATATTGTGAGCTTAATTTCCTTATCTGTTCTTATTTAAAATATTTTATTTAGTTTATTTATTAACTTGTTTGTTTTAATTTATGCTTTACTTATCTGTTCTTATTTGAAATATTTTATTTAGTTTATTTATTAATTTGTTTGTTTTAATTTATATAAAATATCAATAACTTAATTAAAAAATTGTATAATATTTGTATCAAACAATTGCGTAATACCAAAGGAATTTCCATTTACTATACAGAATTTTGGTGAGATTGACTCAAATATATCACTGATTTTCATACCAAATATATATATATATATATATATATATATCACCGATTCATCTGGTTAGCATTTTCATTGATGATTCCACCCTGGTATCTTATAAACCATTTGAATTTTGAAAATTTGAAAAAATCATATCAAAATTATCAATTATCAAAACCCTACTGCATTCAAGCTCAGTCCTCTCTGTCTCACTAACATGTCCAGCTCAATCACAACCCCAGGAAGGTTTCTGGGTCATTAATTGTCACCAGTTTCAGAAACGTAACGGAAAACAAAAATATATGGAAAATTCAGGGACGAATTGGGAAAGGAAAATGATTTGTCCCCCTAAAAAAGTCCATCCTAATCCCCCTAATGCCCAAAACGACGGCGTTTTGGGTTTTTTTTTTTTTTTTTTTTTTTTGCCTTGGTTTGAAATTTAGGGGGATTAGGGGGCCAAAAATTAGGGGATGTAGCACAACCCATTGGGAAATATGATAGAATTTCCAAAATAACCTGTAATTAACAGGGATATAATTATATAGTTGGATGTGTGTATGGTGAAGGTTTTTGACGTGTGAGGTGGTGCAAAATTTTAAAATTTAATAATTATTTTTAGATAGTTAAAATTTAATAATATTTGAAAATTTATATTTATAATCATCATAGAAAGATTCACATTGTTATCTAATGAGGTTGATTTAATTTTTCCAAAAATATAAATTTTAATAATATATAAATAGTAAAAAATTTAATTACATTGTAGAAGATAAATTAAATTAAATACTCTAATGAAATTTCTTTTACAATTAAGCTGCAAATTGAATTGAGATTATATTATTAAATTTAGACATATATTAATTTTTTTTTTTTGATCCTTTTGAAAGCAAGACTAGAATTATAAAGGGTAAATTACAAACACCCCATTAGGTGTACTTAAATTATAAATTATTCCCTGTAATTTTAAAAATTATATTATGCCTTCTAAGGTTTTTAATTTCATAACAAATAGGTCCTTTTATTAATAAATCATTAAATTAATTAACTGTTTTTAATAACGTTAAAATTTTATTTCAATTAATGATTCAGATAATTTTATTATTGTATAAGTGAACAGTTAGAAATTTCACTTTTTCAATTAATTCTGTTAAATAAAAAATTCTGACAGGGAGGTATTTATAGTTTTCTAAACTACAGGGGGACAATTCATATTTCAAGCAAACCTCGAGGATATATTTGTAATTTAACCAATTATAAATTAGGTATAAAATTAATGCTAGGTTTGGCATCCCTAAAAAAGTCAAAAAGTCACTATTCTATTTAAGTCACATCACCTCTCTACCACATCACTTCAAATTCAATTCATATTTCATAAAAAGTCAAAAAATATACTTATTTAAAACATTCAAAACAATCCCTAAATACGAATTCTAATTATTAAATTTATGAATAAAACCCTTTTCAAACCAACCTAAAAAATAATTTAAAAAAAAAAATGAGACCCGCGCATGTGACAACTTTGCAACCATACATGAAAAATGCTTTGAAAATTAAATAATTTATTAAATTTTCTATATGAGCGGGAGACCATACAAATCATATACATATAATCCAATATCTATATAAAAAATTTGATAAAATATTTAATAAATTATTTAAAATATCTATATAAAAAATTTGATAAAATATTTAATAAATTATTTAAGATATCTATATAAAAAATTTGATAAAATATTTAATAAATTATTTAAGAAACGTAACTCACCATACATATTCCTCCGTCTCTCAAATATCACCCTGTCAGTCTCATTTCTCTTGTACTTGTTTAGTATTCTTTCTACCCGATTCTCCGCCGCTTCGTCTGCAAAATTACTCAAAAACACTTTTCTGTCTCTCCCTCTCTCTAAAAATTACATTTTTAATTTGAAAATGCTACCAACCTTAAATAATTTATCTAATATTTTATTAAATCTATATAAAATTCACACAAATTTTATTAAAGCTATATTAAGAGTTATTTGAGATGATTTAAATAAATATATTTTTTATTTTTTTATGAAAAGATGTACAGAAAAATAAAAAAATATTATGATAAAAAAAAAGATAAAAAGATAAATTATTTAGGGGATGACAAACCATCCCTAAATCTATACAATTATTATTCACCATGTCTATTATACAAATTACAAATATTTAAAATTTTAAAATTATACCATATCATCTATAATATACTAATTGATACATATAACATTATTCTATATCTCCAACATTACTCTTTTTAATTACCCTCCTCAAAATGCCATTCCCTACTACTTCTAAACAAAAACAACTCCCCCACCACCACTTTCTCTCATGATTTTCTTCCTCTTTCTCCCCGATTTTCTCGAGAATATGGACACAACACCCCATCTTGATTCTAGGGTTTTATCCCTCATATTCCTCTCTCTCCTCTCCTCTTTTGTCTTTGTTCACTGTCAGAGTGACGATGCTTCAGTAATGCAGGCTCTCAAGCAGAGCATCAACCCTCCGAGTTCACTCGGCTGGACCGACTCAGATCCCTGCAAATGGCAGAATGTGGGTTGCTCCAGCGACAATCGGGTCACCCGAATCCAAATTGGGCATCAGCACCTGAAAGGCTCTCTTCCTCCGAGTCTCGCCAACCTCACTTCCTTGCAGAGACTCGAGTTCATGTCCAACCAACTCACTGGTCCGGTTCCGAGTTTGTCCGGGTTGAGTTCTCTCCAGTTCTTGTTGCTCAACAACAACAATTTCTCTTCCATTCCCTCCGATTTCTTTCTCGGAATGACATCTCTTCAAGGTGTTTATCTCGATTACAACCCCTTTTCGCCGTGGCGAATCCCGGAAAGTCTCCAAAACGCCTCGGCTCTCCAGGTTTTCTCTGCCAATGCGGCCAATATAATCGGAAACATTCCCGAATTCTTTGGCGGGTTTGTGAATCTGGGTTCCTTGCATTTGGCATTCAACAATCTCGAGGGTGGATTGCCGGGAAGCTTTTCGGGTTCGTCGATTCAGTCTCTGTGGTTGAATGGGCAACAGGGTATTAGTTCTAAGCTCAATGGCTCAATTGGGGTGATACAGAACATGACCCAATTGAACCAAGTGTGGTTACATTCCAATTCCTTTTCGGGTCCTTTACCGGAACTTTCAGGGCTAACTGGGTTGCAGAATTTCAGTGTTAGGGACAATCGGATCACGGGTTTAGTACCCGTGTCTCTTGTGAACCTTCCATCGCTTAAAGTTGTGAATTTGACAAACAATCTGTTACAAGGCCCGACCCCAAAATTTCATTCTTTGGTTGCAGTTGATATGAGAATTGGGACTAATAGTTTCTGCTTATCTGATCCTGGTGTTGGTTGCGATTCCCGGGTTAATACATTGCTTACGATTGCACAATCTGTTGGTTATCCAACGGTGTTTGCGGATAATTGGAAAGGGAATGATCCTTGTGTCCAGTGGATGGGTCTCACTTGTTCTAATGGGGACATTACTGTTGTCAATTTTCAGAAAATGGGTCTTAGTGGTATGATTTCTCCCAATTTTTCATCAATTCCTTCGTTGCAGAGACTAATTCTTGCTAATAACAATCTTACGGGCACTATCCCTAATGAGCTCACAACTTTGCCTAACCTAAGAGAATTAGATGTTTCGAACAACCGGCTTTATGGGAACATTCCATCTTTTCAGAGTAATGTACTTGTAAAAACTGATGGGAATCCTGATATTGGGAAGGATAGTGTTAGTCCATTGCCGGGTACGCCCTCAGGTAGTGGAACAAAGACTTCGGGAAGTAGTGGCAATAAGTCGACTGGTGTGGTTGTGGGTTTGGTAATTAGTTGTATTTGTGCGGTATTGGCTGTTGGGGTTAGTGTGTTCTGCATTTGTAAGGCTAAACAAAAGCATTCTTGTAGGGTGCAGAGTCCAAATGCCATGGTGGTTCGTCCTCATCATTCAGGTTCAGACCATGATGCTGTTAAGATTACCATTGCTGATTTGGGTTTAACTGGTGGGACAACGAGTGAAACATACAGTCATGACAGTAGTGGACCTAGTGATATTCATGTTATCGAAGCCAGAAATATGGTAATCTCCATTCAAGTTTTGAAGACTGTGACCAACAATTTTAGCGAAGAGAACATATTGGGAAGAGGAGGATTTGGAAAAGTTTACAAAGGAGAGTTGCATGATGGGACTAAGATTGCGGTGAAGAGGATGGAGTCTGGAGTGGTGAGTGACAAGGGTTTGGATGAGTTCAAGTCTGAGATTGCGGTGCTTACTAAGGTTCGACATAGGCATTTGGTTTCTCTCTTGGGTTACTGCTTGGATGGAAATGAGAGGCTGCTTGTTTATGAATACATGCCTCAAGGGACTCTTAGTAGGCACCTGTTTCACTGGAACGAGGAAGGGTTGAAACCCCTTGAATGGTCGAAACGTCTGACCCTTGGCCTGGATGTGGCTAGAGGTGTTGAGTATCTACATGCTTTAGCCCATCAAAGTTTCATCCATAGGGATCTTAAACCAACCAACATTCTTCTAGGAGATGATATGCGTGCTAAGGTTGCAGATTTTGGACTTGTTCGTCTCGCACCAGATGGGAATGTTTCAGTTGAAACAAAACTAGCTGGAACTTTTGGGTATCTTGCACCAGAATATGCAGGTATTGTATATTAAGCTCATTTTGGTGTAGGATTAAGTTTTACAACTATTGCTCGCCTTCTATATGCCTTGTCAAATAATTAGTTTGTGGTGCTTGAAATAGTGAAAATACACTAGTGTGGTTTAATTTATTTGAACTGTCATATCTGTAAACAACAGGGGAACATCAAACTATCAACAGACAAACCGATGAAACATGAAAGAAAGAAATATCAGTTAGCAAAAGATGAGTGTGAACATAATGCAATTCAACTTAAAATTTTGTTTTCAATTTCGTGAATGCCTATCATATCCCATTGGCTGATCATGTGGGATTGGATTTACTTCACTTCACAATTAGGTTGTCTCTTTTTCTGTGTATCTAATTTTTTCAAGCTAAAAATTTGGAAACCAAATTAACAAACTTGGCGAGAATGAATGAGATAGTGATGATGACTTTATAGATGATGCATTGTGTTCTGATTTCTGAATGATGGATTATCTCTCAAGCTTTGGATCTGGAAGTATATTTGCATCTAATTAGACAGTTTCGCTCATTTTCACGGTTGGTGTTATTAAAGTATTCATTTCAACATGATTTTGGTTGGTGTTATTAAAGTATTCATTTCAGCATCATTTCCAGCTATTATTAGTCACTGCATAAGCATGAATGGTAATCAGTGTCTTTATGTGTATGTCAGTCTACAAGGCTTTCGACTTTGAGCATAAATTTTATTTACGAAGTTTTGGTGTTTGGTTGCACGAAAAAAAAAAAAAAAAAGACAAAAAAAAAAGAAAAAAAAGAAGGTAAAATATGTTTTAGCAAGTAGAAGGAAATTGACTTACGAATCTGATTTCCATAAGTTAATGTACGTTCCATGCTCTCACCACTTATAGGAAAATACGACATATGCACCCCTAAAAAAAGACCTGACCTGTGTATATAGACTCTAGCGTATGGAAAACTTCTATAAGGTTCAAGCTGACCAATTCTCCATCATTTGGACAAAACCTTGCAATATATTTTGTTTTCACCTTGTCTGAAATTTGTTTGGAAGTTTGCTGCAAAACATCAGAAAATGAGATGATGAAATTGTTTTCCAAGTAAAAAGTTGTACATGAAAAATGGTATTCCATGCAAAATATTTTACATTGAAACAAACAGAGCCTTCACATTGACCCCTTGTTTGACATGCTGATCTTGGGTTTATTTGAAACCCAGTACGCACATGGTGTATATGATGTATGTTTACCAAGTTGAATGAATCCATTTATTTTGCTTTACTTGAGATGTACCTGTTGTAGTCTGTACATTTTCAATAAATCTCCATATTGTTGGAGTAAGATCATTGTGTGGGTTGTTTCATTATTGTATCACATACAATTGATGACTACGTCCTCGTTGAATTGAAAGCGCCCATATAATGATTTATAATCACTATAAAACTCTCCCCCAGGGGTGGGTGTTTGGGTTTACACATCATTTTCTCTGTTTTTGGTTTTCAACATTCATCCTACTGATTACTAAAATGTTAATGTTTGACTAATGTACAGAGACAGGACGAGTGACAACTAAGAGTGATGTGTACAGCTTCGGAGTGATTCTAATGGAGCTGATTACAGGAAGAAAGGCACTAGATCAGACCCAGAAGGAGGAGAGTGTTCATCTCGTCACATGGTTCCGCAGAATGCATAACAAGAAGGACGCATTCCGGAAGGCTATTGACCCAACAATTGATCTTGATGAAGAAACGCTTGCCAGTGTCAGCACTGTTGCTGAGCTGGCTGGACACTGCTGCGCAAGGGATTCATCTCAGAGACCTGACATGGGTCACGCCGTCAATGTACTCTCATCTCTCACCGAGCTTTGGAAACCATCAGACCCTGATGCTGATGACATTTATGGAATCGACTTTGATATGACGCTGCCACAAGCAGTCAAGAAGTGGCAGGCTCTGGATACGTCTTCATCAGCTTTACTTGGCAGTGGTGACAATACCCAAGGCAGCATACCCAATCAGTCATTTAAGGGTTCATTTGCATCTGCAGATGGGAGGTGAGAGACTAATTGAAGAAAACAAGACTGCAGTGTGAGTAGAGTTATTATTGATGGATGGTTCTTGTTGAGATATGTAGGGTTTGTTCATTCTTTTGGCTGCAGCTTCCATTCTTTTCCTCTTGTTTGTTCTTTCAAGGTTTGCTCCATTTTCTCAAGATGCTGCTTGTCCCTCCTTTTTGTCACTTTTGCTAATTTGGATTCTTTTTTTTCTTTTTTCTTTTTCTCCAGTGGGTTGTTGATTTAAACTTTGAACAACTTTTTTTACTTTTCTTTTGTTATATGTTCTTAAAAGTCTTGGAAATGCATATAGATAAATTATTATGAGGTCTCTTAATGTTCATTCTGTTGGGCTTTGATGGAAAATCACCCTCACCCAATATTCACATAGATAGTTAACTGTAATCTACCATGTCCTCTTCTCTAGGTGGACTATGAAGTGATACATCCACGTTGGCTATGAAGTGAATTCTTATTATAATTATTTGTCATATGATTGTATAATGTGTTATCATCATTGTTGTGCCATGTGTTGTTTCCCATTATCTTAGAATGCTGGACGCACAATTTTTTTTTTGTTACATTTAGTTTATTATATTTTACATGGTACATTAGTTAGATGTTAGTTGATTTTATGTGATTTTTATTATATTCATAATGGTTGTGTTGTGGATCTATAGCATGAAATAATAAATTAGAGGAGAAATTATAAAAACAATCTTAATGTTTAATCTTTATAACATATTAAATTCTAAATTTTTTATTTATTCAATCGGAATCTTCTGTTTGTTTCCAGTTATTATCATTATTAAGACATTGTTATTGCACAGCTCATCAGCATTCTAATATAAAACTATCTTAACATATGTATTCAACCGTGCTAGAGAGCTCGAATCGAGCCCTCCCGAATCCCCCGAATTGACGAAACGACGTCGTTTCGTCGTTTTATTTATTTATTTATTTATTATTTTTTTTTCAATCAGAAAATCAGAAGAAGAAGAAAGGAGAAGAAAGAAGAAGAGAAAGAAGAAGAAAGAAGAAGAGGAGGAAGGAGGAGGAGGGAGGAGGAGGACTGGAGGGGGCCCAACGAATCGGGCTGGAGGCGGAGGCGGGGGCGGGGGCGGGGGCGGGGGCGGAGGCACGACGGGCTGCGACGACGATCGGGCAGAGGCGGAGGCGATGAGCTGCGACGACGGCGGGGAGCTGCGACGACGAGCTCTTTTTCCCCTCTCTTCTCTCTCTCTCTCTCTCTCTCTCTCTTCTGAATTTCGGGAGATTCAGGGGGGGTTTCGAGCTCCCAAGCTTTATTCCATATGTATTATATTACACATCTCTCCTTATCTCTCTCTATATATTATGTTTGTGGATTAAATGTTATTTTTTATGAAATGGTTCAGTATATATGCATAAAATATATGTATGTGGGTGACAAGTGGCGGATCAAGAATGGTTGTTGGATATGTTGCCAGCCAAATGGGTTTAGTTGGTCTTTTTGAATGAATGATCTTTTAAAGCTTCAACAATAATGACTACGTGGTTACCAATCCTACTTGTCTTGTATTCGTTCCCTCCATTTCATTGTATATCAAAGAAAAATGTTATAGATTTTAAAAGTTTTATTAAATTTTTTATCAAATGTCTTATATGGGCGTAGGATTTACATCATGTGGGTTCATATTCATGTGAAATATTTGTTAGAAATTTTAATAGAACTTTTAGAATCTCTAGCATTACTCTATATTAAACTCAGATTGAATTTGAAAAATCTATAATAGATATGATTTTAATAATTTGTGTTGCGAGATAAGTGTAATAAAATGAAAATTATATAATTATTAAATTGACTTAAATGTTTTTATAGATGGAATACACAAAAAAATTCAAGCACTTCTCTCAAGCATGGCTTGCGATTTTGGTGCTTGATTATTTGTAGTCCAAATTTGCCGACTTGTCCGTCAATTTGGTAGATAAAAGATAATGTCTACCCAAGTTTTCTGTTTTTATTTATTTATTTATTTATTTTATTTTAAATTTTATTTAAATTAAAAAAAATAAACAAACAAACGAATAAAAAACTGCCCCACTGTACGCTCTTTTGTATCTTATGTAATGGATATTGATATATCTTGTATTGTATCCATGTTACATAAGATATCACATTTTCTCATATAAATACGCACTAGTTTTTAGTACTGAAAAAGCCATCAAACTAGATTCATAAAAACCTAGTGATTGACGAACCAAATTTGTTATAAAAAAGAAAGAAAGAAAAAAAAAACGTTAAACCAAACTAAATTAATATAAATCAAGTAATTGACAAAACAAAATTTCCAAAACATAATAAAATTGCACAATTGAAGATCTAAATAATGGAACACCTTTGAAATGCGTCATATTCACAACAAAGTAGTGAGTATTGATCTTTCCACTGTTTCTGATCAAACATGAGTCTTTAAAGAGTGAATCTGACAACATTGAGAAGTCTATAAAATTATGATTTGCTACTGACCATCATAGTTCTTGAAAACCAAATCAGCGCAACATGCTGGTCTCTCCTTTTATTTATTTTTTATTAAGTAAAAGAAGTATATAATGGTAGTTATCTTCTTGTTCGCTAGCCAATTTCATTTCATCCTGGGTCTCTTGAGCAAGGATCCTCTGTCGTCCTTTCCTGCGGCCGTCCCTGTCGCCCTCACCAAAACGAGATCGTTTTGGCCAAAACAATGTGTTTTGGTTAGTGTTTTTTTTTTTTTTAAAAAACCCAAAATTTGAGTTTCATCTTCCTCTTCCTCTGATATGTTCTGTTTAGCCCTAACATATCAACAGGTACAGAGAGAGAGAGAGAGAGAGAGAGAGAGAGTATAGACATCCATCCTGCAAAATGAAGAGATCAAAACACAAGTGAATTAGTCATAGATAGATTTATGCTATGTTTGGGTTAATTAATTTTTTCATTTCCTTCTCTGTTTCATGCACAAATCCCTCTACAAAAAAATTATTTAAACATTATTAGGAGATTTGGAACAACTTTTAAGTAAAAAATTAATATATTGAGTTCTTGTATGGTTCCCTTTTTGCTGGTGTACTGCTACTGAATTTAAAGAGTGGGATTGAGAGCAAATGTAAGCTCAATGATAGTATCATCTGTAAACCCAGTTAAAACAAAAATTAATTTCATATATATCTATATAATAAGGGAGGAAGGTTTTTGAAAATATGTTAAAATATATAAGAGATACATTTCATTTGAATGGTTGGGATGATTCCTAATCAATATCTAATAGTTAGCATGTAGTCCATATTCTCCTCTTCTTCCCAATATGTTCTCTTCGCTATTGGGAGGATCCTGAAGGCATAGTTAGCATGTAGTTCATATTCTAGCGTATGCTCGTGCCTGAAAGCACAGTGTAAATAATATTAGGATTATAATATAATTGTAATTGCAACACTATTTAAATTCAAGATTAAAATGTAATTATAAAAATATATTTAATAGGCTACACTCTACAATTCCAAACAAATCAAATATAAAAAAAAATTAAATATCAAATAATGCACACCAGTTAGTTGGGATGATTCCCAATATGGTTGGGATGATTCCCAATATGTAGGATTATTCTACACCAACACCAGATCACGTCTCTGCTTTATTATTCTATATAATAAAGTAGGATGGTTTTTGAATTTGTCCTACACACATTTATCCTACTAGGACATTTGAACGGTTCAGATCTATTCAAATTATAAAACAACGGCTGAGATATATTTTTTTAAAAATATCCTACATGTACATTTTTTATTTTCCTGCTTATCGCTCTTACTTTTTCCTTTTCTCACCCATTCTTCTATGATCCCAAGATCCCACATTCCTTTTTCTTTTCTTTTTTTAATTTTATTTTTTTATTTTCTCCCATTTTTATTTTTCTCTCTATTTGTTTATTTTTTTTTATGTTCTCCTTTTTGTTCACATATTTTTATTCATATTATATGGAAAGGTCTGCGATCTGAGGATTAGGAGTCAGATTTTACTGTGTAGTGGAGATTATATTAATGAATTTTTTAGTCCACAAATTAAATGAATTTGGACAATTAATTATTATTTTTAAATATATTGAATACCTGATACACTTCGTAAATTTAGACCTCATATTAATCTTCAATATATTTTAATAAAGCAGGACGATTTTTGAATCTTCAACATATTTTTGTCCTATTAGGACATTTGGATAGCTCAGATTTGTTCAAATTATAAAACAATGGATGAGATATATTTTCTAAAAAATATTCTACATATACATTTTCTACTTTCCTGCTTCTCTCTCTCTTACTTTTTACTTTTCTCACACCCCTCCTTCTATGATCCCATGATCCCGTCTTCCTCTTCCTTTTTTTTTTTTTATATTTTTTCCCGTTTTTTATTTTTCTCTCTATTTGTTTATTTTTTTTATTTCTTAATTTTTGTTCAATATATTTTACACATATTTTCATACAATGTATATATGACCGTAATACACTATGACATTACGGGCATACATATAATTTCCATATAATTACATAAGCAAAAGCAATATTGTATGTATGCCCATGAAAATTGTATGTATGTTAGGCATATCTATCTATCTAGCTATTTATTAAATAAGTAAAAAGGAGTTTTCGTGAGAAGTTTTGTGAGAACTCCAAAATTTTATAATAAATTTATGATTTTATCAAATTAAAAAATAAATTTAAATAGTATTGGGATTACAATTATATTCTAATCTTAATATTATTTACACCGTATCTTCAGACACGGGTATACGCCAGTATATATATATATATAGAGAGAGAACTCAACTTTCCCATCTAAAAAAAAAGAACTGTAAGATTGCATTTTTTAAATTTTTTTAAATTTTGAATGTAAAATAAAGTTTGGGTCCTTTTGTTTGTTTTGGGCCTTTTTATTCAAAGAGTAAATAATAAATCACATGGGCTTATTACATTATATTATAAAATTGGCCCTTCTCAAATTTTAAGGCCTGAAGCTTGGACTTGGCTAGCTTTATGGTAAGGTCGGGCTTGATAATTCTTAGTTCTGATGTTTATGGCGTCTGTAGTGAGAAATTGAAAAAGGTAGCGCATTGCCTCTTGAGATGTAACACCATTTCACAGGTCTGGGAAATTGCCCCATGCAATCTGGGCATCATGCTTTATCGTTTTCAGAGTTTATACAATGGGTAGAGCTCATAGATTATGTGAATAAAGAAAATGGGCTTCCATTGTGTCTCATGGTTTTCTTCCTCTTTCTCCCCGATTTTCTCGAGAATATGGACACAACACCCCATCTTGATTCTAGGGTTTTATCCCTCATATTCCTCTCTCTCCTCTCCTCTTTTGTCTTTGTTCACTTTCAGAGTGACGACGCTTCAGTAATGCAGGCTCTCAAGCAGAGCATCAACCTTCCGAGTTCACTCGGCTGGACCGACTCAGACCCCTGCAAATGGCAGAACGTGGGTTGCTCCAGCGACAATCGGGTCACCCGAATCCAAATTGGGCATCAGAAGCTGAAAGGCTCTCTTCCTCCGAGTCTCGCCAACCTCACTTTCTTGCAGAGACTTGAGTTCATGTCCAACCAACTCACTGGTCCGGTTCCGAGTTTGTCCGGGTTGAGTTCTCTCCAGTTCTTGTTCCTCAACAACAACAATTTCTCTTCCATTCCCTCCGATTTCTTTCTCGGAATGACATCTCTTCAAGGTGTTTATCTCGATTACAACCCCTTTTTGCCGTGGCGAATCCCGGAAAGTCTCCAAAACGCCTCGGCTCTCCAGGTTTTCTCTGCCAATGCGGCCAATATAATCGGAAACATTCCCGAATTCTTTGGCGGGTTTGTGAATCTGGGTTCCTTGTATTTGGCATTCAACAATCTCGAGGGTGGATTCCTGGGAAGCTTTTCGGGTTCGTCGATTCAGTTTTTGTGGTTGAATGGGCAACAGGGTATTAGTTCTAAGCTCAATGGCTCAATTGGGGTGATACAGAACATGACCCAATTGAACCAAGTGTGGTTACATTCAAATTCATTTTCGGGTCCTTTACCGAAACTTTCAGGGCTAACTGGGTTGTAGAATTTCAGTGTTAGGAACAATCGGATCACAGGTTTAGTACCCGTGTCTCTGCTGTAATCATCCTACATATTTGCAACCAACACCAGGATCCGTTCTGCTTTAAGAGACACGGGTACTAAACCCGTGATCCGATTGTCCCTAACACTGAAATTCTGCAACCCAGTTAGCCCTGAAAGTTCAGGTAAATGACCCGAAAAGGAATTGGAATGTAACCACACTTGGTTCAATTGGGTCATGTTCTGTATCACCCCAATTGAGCTATTGAGCTTAGAACTAATACCCTGTTGCCCATTCAACCACAGAGACTGAATCGACGAACCCGAAAAGCTTCCCAACAATCCTCCTCTTCCCAATATGTTCTCTTCGCTAAAATTGTTGGTCACAGTCTTCAAAACTTGAATGGAGATTACCATATTTCTGGCTTCAATGACACGAATATCACTAGGTCCACGACTGTCATGACTGTATGTTTCACCTGTTGTCCCACCAGTCAAACCCAAATCAGCAATGGTAATCTTAACAGCATCATGGTCTGAACCTAAATGATGAGGACGAACCACCATGGCATTTGGACTCTGCACCCTACAAGAATGCTTTTGTTTAGCCCTACAAATGCCGAACACACTAACCCCAACAGCCAATACGGCACAAATACAACTAATTACCAAACCCACAACCACACCAGTCGACTTATTGCCACTACTTCCCGAAGTCTTTGTTCCACTAACTGAGGGCGTACTCGGCAATGGACTAACACTATCCTTCCCAATATCAGGATTCCCATCAGTTTTTACAAATACATTACTCTGAAAAGATGGAATGTTCCCATAAAGCCGGTTGTTCGAAACATCTAATTCTCTTAGGTTAGGCAAAGTTGTGAGCTCATTAGGGATAGTACCCGTAAGATTGTTATTAGCAAGTATTAGTCTCTGCAACGAAGTAATTGATGAAAAATTGGGAGAAATCATACCACTAAGACCCATTTTCTGAAAATTGACAACAGTAATGTCTCCATTAGAACAAGTGAGACAAAAAATTATGAGATATTTATCTGGAACCAAAAATTATGGTTTGCTGTATAACAAGTATCCTGCGGTACTTGAGGGATATAGGGATGCCGATTGGAACACTTTGTCAGGTGATTCTGTCACGACCCAAACCCGCCCCTAGAAGTTTGGTATCGTAACCGGCCAGTAATCATAGATTACCACAGGCCTTACTGTACAAAACATAAACAAAACGGGGCTCGCGGAAGCGAAAACAAACAACAATAGTCCAAAGAGCTGTGCATTTATATGAACATACATTTACATGCCAAAATGTTAATTTACCCACCATATTACAAAACATGTAACAAAATCCATGTACAAAACATTTAGGCACATGCCACAAATACATAACAAAACAAACTCACTATACGGCCTTCCAGGCCTAGCCCAGCTCGGGGCATACAAAACTCTGGTAGTTACAAAACGGCGGCTCGGTGCAAGATTCCGCCTAGGCTTGACTCCCTGACTGCTCACCTATAAATACATATATACAGGGGTGAGCTAAAGCCCAGCAAGTAACATTAACGTAAAGAGGGTGGTGAACGAATTCCAACATAACATGTATCCGTAAAACAAATCATCATAAACATAATCAATTCGTATCAGAACATAATAATGACATACTCCACAGAACATAAACATAACAGAACGTCTTCCGACTAGAGTAATCAATTCCGGATACTGATTAAACATATATCACCACAATGAAGTGGCTAACGAGATCTCGTAAACTGGTCATGGACCCGCACTAACGTGCCGTCCCCCATGACTTGGGACTTTCTATGGATGCCATACTAGATTTGCAAATAGGACATTCGTTCACAGAAAACATTATCATTTCAGAAAACATAACTTAACGTAGCATTTTCAGAACATACTTTATAAAAACATAACTTTATAGAAATGTTACTTACAGTGGTTTTCCAGAACCGGTTGTACGGTCTTCACGTTTTGACCTGCAAATATCCACAGTATCGCATGATCCTTTAACACATATCATTATCAACCAAGTCCACGTATGCTCTTAATGATGTTTCAATCTCATAACTTCATTATCATGACTTAATTAAGCCTCAAGAATGCTAAAAATGCAATGAGGATGCCAAAATCATGCATTAAAACACTTTTTGAAATTTCCTGAAAAACAGGTCTCCGCTCGAGCGTAAAAACCTCCGCTCGAGCGGACAGCACACTGCGAGAAAAATACTGGATGTGCGAAATCTCCGCTCGAGCGGCCAAACCTCCGCTCGAGCGGACTGTGAAAATCTGGGTAGAAAAACCAGTCCATTTTTCTGTCAAACCGTGGCCTCCATTTTTGCGAAATCAACTTCCAAAATCGTAAAATTCAAGGCCAAACTCACTTGAAAACAACTTGCTTAAGCTTTAAAACCAAACTCATATGAATCATATAAAAGATTAACCATGAATCAAGTTGGAAAATCAAAAATATGCACATAAAAAGCTTCACTTTTCAAATCCATGGAGGTTTCCCCTCAAACATGAAAATCATGCAAGAAATCCATGATTTAAACATAAATGCTCATAGATGTTCCATAGGTTAAAAAAAAACACCACACAATACCACCAATTAAACATGATTTCCCTTTCACTTCACTTATTAAACATGAGATCATGCATGAACCAACCTTAATTCAAGGAATTAGAGAAGAAATCCTTACCTTGGCTTCTTAATTGAAGAAGTTAAACTTGAATTCCCCTTTCTTCCTCTTATTTCCCTTGCTTTCCTCTCTTCTTCCCCGAATTCTCTCTTCTCTCTCTCTTTTCTAGATTTTTCTTTTCTTTGAGTCAACAAAGAGGTCAAGCCTTATCTATATATCATATATATAAACCATTATGCCAAAAACTTGAGCCAAACGAGGCCTAACGAATCAGACGAAATTCAGTTCTCAATTTATCATTTCAAATGGTTCTAAAAATTCCCGACATCACGTAGGCGTGTTCAATTTCATTTTCTGAATCCATTACGGTCATCAATTTCAGTCCCAAAATTGTAATTCCAACAGATATTTCTCTAATTCAAACAGATATTTCTCAATTAATTCATATTACTGCGTAATTAATTACCAATAATTATGATGTATATTTCGGGGTCACTACAGATTCTCTCTCTACCTCGGGTTTTATTTTGACCTTGGGTGGTGGTGCTATATGTTGGAAGTCTAAAAAACAGACTATAATTGCTAATTCTACAATGGAAGCTGAGCTTATAGCGTTAGCTTCAGCATGTGAGGAAGCGAATTGGTTGAGAGATTTGTTACATGAAATTCCTTTTTGGGAAAAACCAATTCCTCCTGTGTTAATTCGTTGTGATAGCACTGCTGCTATTGGTAGAGTGAACAATCATTTTTATAATGGTAAATCCAGACCTATTCGAAGGAAACACAGTAATGTGAGATCCTATTTGAGTAATGGCATCATAACTGTGAATTATGTAAGATCTTATGATAATCTTGCGGATCTGTTAACCAAGGCCTTGGTGAGAGATAGGGTCTGGAATACATCGAGGGGGATGGGTTTGAAGCCTATAAAATCATAAACCATGTATGAGGATACCCAACCTAGGGACCAGAGATCCTGTAACTAGGTTCAATGGGAAGAACGAATCATATGGTGGTTGTAAAAAATGCACACTTTAATATTTTGTTATCCATCCCTATGATGTAAGTGCATTTGTCCTGTAATGTTGGAGGGTTGAGTTTTTATACTCTTAATGAAATTCTATAGCTCTTGTTGAGTGGGGTGTGTAAATTACAGGAACATCCTTGACAGATTTCACCTATGTGAGCATAAAAGTGGGGTCGCTTTCTATGAGAACAGGGCTTATTCTCAAATATGCTCATGAAAAAATTGGGATTAGCACAAGGCCGTAATGTGCTAGCTATTAAAGCTCATGTCAACACCTGGATTATTATGTGTGAGCAGTAATTCTTTATTTCCCCTAAGCAGTCATAGTTCAAGTCTGAGACCACTACTGACTCTGGAGTAGAGGTTGCTGTTTCACTAATGAAGGTTCAATGCAGAGCACACCTTCATGATGCATACTAATCTATCTTTGTTTGGTAATCTCTTTTATCTTTGTTGATATTAAAATGATGCAGAGAAAATGAGATACAAATAGATCAGGTTGAGGCACGGATATCTCGTTTTATTTAAGGAGATCAAGCCCACTGCGGTAGGAAGAACCCAAATACCGATGCAGCAGTCACAAAACTATGACTTGTCCCCTCCAGGATACAACAGCCCGACCACTTATCGTATGGTTCAGGCCAACTCTGCACAAGATGGTGAACCCAAAGCTCCACCAATAAAACACCATTCTTTGCTAGTAATCTCTGTTTTATAGAAAAAATAGTTGGTGTATGTTGATAGAAAAGAGTAAACTATTTATAGGCCATTAGGACCTTACAGTTTCACCAAAAATAATGACCATTAAACAAGAAAATGGTTACACCAAAATAATGACCATTAACCAAGTTCATGAATCCTATTTAACCTCCATTTATGACCAAGAAGTTACCAAAGTAATGAAACCCCATAAATAAATATAAGATATTAAAATGGTCCTATTTTTTCTAGAAAATGAGATACAAGTAGATCAGGCTGAGGCACGGATATCTCGTTTTCTTTAAGAAGATCAAGCCCACTGCGGTAGGAAGAACCTAAATACCGATGCAGCAGTCACAAAACTATGACTTGTCCCCTCCAGGATACAACAGCCCGACCACTTGTCGTATGGTTCAGGCCAACTTTGCACAAGATGGTGAACCCAAAGCTCCACCAATAAAACACCCTTCTTTGCTAGTAATCTCTCTTTTTTAGAAAAAATAGTTGGTGTATGTTGATAGAAAAGAGTAAACTATTTATAGGCCATTAAGACCTTACAGTTACACCAAAAATAATGACCATTAAACAAGAAAATTGTTACACTAAAGATCAGGCTGAGGCACGGATATCTCGTTTTCTTTTAGGAGATCAAGCCCACTGCGGTAGGAAGAACCCAAATACTGATGCAGCAGTCACAAAACTATGACTTGTCCCCTCCAGGATACAACAGCTCGACCACTTGTCGTATGGTTCAGGCCAACTCTGCACAAGATGGTGAACCCAAAGCTCCACCAATAAAACACCCTTCTTTGCTAGTAATCTCTCTTGTAGAGAAAATAGTTGGTCTATATAGATAGAAAACAGTAGACTATTTATAGGCTATTAGGACCTTACAGTTACACCAAAAATAATGACCATTAAACAAGAAAATGGTTACACCAAACTAATGACCATTAACCAAGTTCATGAATTCTATTTAACCTCCATTTATGACCAAGAGGTTACCAAAGTAATGAAACCCCATAAATAAATATAAGATATTAAAATGGTCCAACAATCCCCCACTCATTTTAATATCAACAAAGATAAAAGAGATTACCAAACAAAGATAGATTAGTATGCATCATGAAGGTGTGCTCTGCATTGAACCTTCATTAGTGAAACAGCAACCTCTACTCCAGAGTCAGTAGTGGTCTCAGACTTGAACTATGACTGCTTAGGGGAAATAAAGAATTACTGCTCACACATAATAATCCAGGTGTTGACATGAGCTTTAATAGCTAGCACATTACGACCTTGTGCTAATCCCAATTTTTTCATGAGCATATTTGAGAATAAGCCTTGTTCTCATAGAAAGTGGCCCCACTTTCATGCTCACATAGGTGAAATCTGTCAAGGATGTTCCTGTAATTTACACACCCCATTCAACAAGAGCTACAGAATTTCATTAAGAGTATAAAAACTCAACCCTCCAACATTACAGGACAAATGCACTTACATCATAGGGATGGATAACAAAATATTAAAGAGTGTATAATCATGAATTGCAGCCACTGCAATCAACAGTCTAATGGATATGACTCTAGTAACCGGAGAAAAAGTATCAAAGAAATCAAGATCAACTTGTTGCTTAAAACCTTTGGCGACAAGCCTCGCTTTATATTTATCTATAGTTCCATCCGGTTTAAGTTTTTTACGAAGGACCTATTTACACCCAATAGTTTTACAACCCGGAGGTAAATCCACTAGCTTCCATGTTTTATTTGAAAGTAGTGAGTCTATCTCATCATTTATAGCCTCTCTCTAGAAAATGGCATCAGGTGATGATAAAGCTTCTTGCACCGTAAGAGGAATTTCTTCCACGTTGTAAAGATAATAGTCAGGGCCAAAATCTTTTTCAACTCTAGCTCGTTTACTTCTTCTTGGTTGGATTTGAAAATTTTCTTTTTCTTGAAAACTTGAGAAGGAGTAGAAGAGCTAGGCATGGATAAAATATTTTCAGAAATTATTTGACCCCCACTATTTTTAGATTTGAAAGGAAATTTATTTTCATAAAAAATAGCATCACCTGATTCAAAAATAATATTATTTTCCATATCAAAAAATCTATAAGCTGTGCTATGCAACGCATATCCAAGAAAAGCACAGGTGTTAGCTCGTTCACCCAATTTAGGTCGTTTAGGATCTGCAAGCCTCACAAAAGCTAAACAACCCCAAACCCTCAAATAACCTAGATTTGGTTTATGCCCCCGCCACAACTCATAAGGGACAATTTTAGTCTTTTTGTGTGGCACTCTATTTATCACATGGCAAGCTGTCAAAATAGCCTCGCCCCAAAGATTTGAGGGAGCACCTGAATCAATAAGCATAGCATTCGTCAAGTCAATTAACGTTTTATTTTTTCTTTCAGCTACGCCATTAGATGAAGGTGAATATGGTGGAGTAGTCTCATGAATAATTCCCAAAGACTGAACAAAAGAGTTGAATCCAAGAGGTTGACAAGCTACCGTCATCCTGGAAAGAATTCCAAAAGAGCATGCGCCACAAACAAAAGGAGACTTCCTTAGAGGCGTTGATCACTCGCATCCGAGTAGAAGAGGAGGCTAGAGGCCAAGATGCATTAATAACACAAGCGGGTAATGGCAATTCTACCACAAAGGTAAACTTTGTTTCAGCAAATAATAACTTACCCAAAGGTCACAATTCCAAGAATGCTTATTTGAAGCCTTATAAAAAGAATATGCATAGTTATGGTAAACCTCACAATAAATGGATTAATCCAGATAAGAACCAAGGTTTATCACCTCCACAAAATTTTACATGCTTTGTCTGTGGCAAAAGTGGGCATATTGCTCAAACTTGCAAATTCCGAAAACGTGTACCTGCCCCAAAGGCTAACGTTATCGAGGAGCCATTTGTGGCAATGATTACAGACATTTGCATGGTTAATTATGTGGACAGTTGGTGGGCAGATTCTGGTGCTAATAGGCATGTTTGTTATGATCAAACTTGGTTCAGGGTGTATACTCCTTTTGATGATGAGAAAACAATTATGCTTGGTGACTCTAGTCAAACCAAGATACTTGGGAGTGGTGAGGTTGACCTTAAGTTCACCTCTGGACGTGTGCTTACGTTAAAAGATGTGCTTTATACATCGTCCATGAGGAAGAATTTGATGTCAAGTTATTTGTTGAATAAGGCTGGTTTTAAGCAAACTATGGAATCTGATCAATATGTGATTACCAAGAAGGGTATTTTTGTGGGTAAGGGTTATGCTTGTGATGGAATGTTCAAATTGAATGTTGAGATTAATAAACCATCTACCAATTCGGTTTACATGTTGTCTTCTATTAATTTTTGGCATGCTCGTTTGTGTCATATAAATAGTAAATATGTGGGAATCATGAGTAGTTTAGGATTAATTCCTAAAGTGACAAAAAATTTTGAGAAATGTGAAGTTTGCAGTAAAGCAAAAATTACCAAGAGGCCTCATAAAAGTGTTGGAAAAAATACCGAATTGCTAGAATTATTTCATACTGATTTGTATGAGTTTGAAGGAATTTTAACTCGGGGTGGTAACTGATATTTTATCACTTTTATTGATGATTTTTCAAAATACACAAACGTATATTTACCAAGACTAAGGATGGCATTTTTCTTGATCAGTCGCATTATGTTGAGAAAATGTTAAAGAAATATAATTTTCTAGACTGTAAACATGTTGCTACTCCTTTTGATGCAAGCATACATTTGTCTATTGTAAAGAATGAAAAGCAAGTAATTAATCAAAAGGAATATGCTAGCATGATTGGTAGTTTGAGATATGCTACTGACTGTACTAGACCTGACATTGCATATGCTGTTGGAGTACTTAGCAGGTTTACTAGCAAACCAAGTCGAGATCATTGGCTAGCCATGGGAAGAATTATGAGATATTTATCTGGAACAAAAAATTATGGTTTGCTTTATAACAAGTATCCTGCGGTACTTGAGGGATATAGTGATGCCGATTGGAACACTTTGCCAGGTGATTCTCTCTCTACCTCGGGTTTTATTTTGACCTTGGGTGGTGGTGCTATATGTTGGAAGTCTAAAAAATAGACTATAATTGCTAATTCTACAATGGAAGCTGAGCTTATAGCGTTAGCTTCAGCATGTGAGGAAGCGAATTGGTTGAGAGATTTGTTACATGAAATTCCTTTTTGGGAAAAACCAATTCCTCCTGTGTTAATTCGTTGTGATAGCACTGCTGCTATTGGTAGAGTGAACAATCATTTTTATAATGGTAAATCCAGACCTATTCGAAGGAAACACAGTAATGTGAGATCCTATTTGAGTAATGGCATCATAACTGTGAATTATGTAAGATCTTGTGATAATCTTGCGGATCTGTTAACCAAGGCCTTGGTGAGAGATAGGGTCTGGAATATATCGAGGGGGATGGGTTTGAAGCCTATAAAATCATAAACCATGTATGAGGATACCCAACCTAGGGACCAGAGATCCTGTAACTAGGTTCAATGGGAAGAACGAATCATATGGTGGTTGTAAAAAATGCACTCTTTAATATTTTGTTATCCATCCCTATGATGTAAGTGCATTTGTCCTGTAATGTTGGAGGGTTGAGTTTTTATACTCTTAATGAAATTTTGTAGCTCTTGTTGAGTGGGGTGTGTAAATTACAGGAACATCCTTGACAGATTTCACCTATGTGAGCATGAAAGTGGGGCTGCTTTCTATGAGAACAGGGCTTATTCTCAAATATGCTCATGAAAACTGGGATTAGCACAAGGCCGTAATGTGCTAGCTATTAAAGCTCATGTCAACACCTGGATTATTATGTGTGAGCAGTAATTCTTTATTTCCCCTAATCAGTCATAGTTCAAGTCTGAGACCACTACTGACTCTGGAGTAGAGGTTGCTGTTTCACTAATGAAGGTTCAATGCAGAGCACACATTCATGATGCATACTAATCTATCTTTGTTTGGTAATCTCTTTTATCTTTGTTGATATGAAAATGAGTGGGGGATTGTTGGACCATTTTAATATTTATATTTATTTATGGGGTTTCATTACTTTGGTAACCTCTTGGTCATAAATGGAGGTTAAATAGAATTCATGAACTTGGTTAATGGTCATTATTTTGGTGTAACCATTTTCTTGTTTAATGGTCATTATTTTTGGTGAAACTGTAAGGTCCTAATGGCCTATAAATAGTTTACTCTTTTCTATCAACATACACCAACTATTTTTTCTATAAAAGAGAGATTACTAGCAAAGAAGGGTGTTTTATTGGTGGAGCTTTGGGTTCACCATCTTGTGCAGAGTTGGCCTGAACCATACGACAAGTGGTCGGGCTGTTGTATCCTGGAGGGGACAAGTCATAGTTTTGTGACTGCTGCAATGGTATTTGGGTTCTTCCTACCGCAGTGGGCTTGATCTCCTTAAAGAAAACGAGATATCCGTTCCTCAGCCTGATCTATTTGTATCTCATTTTCTTTGCATCATTTATCAATAAAATAAAATTATTTCTGGTATTTTTACTAACAATTTTAAGGAGATCAATCATGGAACAAGTACCAGAAAAAACCAATGATGGAATTGGAGATCTCAACAAGCCTTTCAAGTTCAAAGGAGTTCATTTTAAGAGGTGGAAAGGAAAAGTTCTTTTTTACCTTAGCCTTTTGAAAGTTGCATATGTTCTTACCGAAAAGAATCCAAACAAAATTCCAACCGAGGAGATGAATGATGAAGACTATGAGGCACATGAAGCAAAAGTGACTTCCTATAATACAGATGAGTATAAATGTCGCTTTTATCTCTTAAATTGCCTTGCTGATCAATTTTGTGATTACTATGACACCAGTTACACTTCCGCAAAGAAAATTTGGAAAGTTTTACAGACTAAGTATGATACTGAAGAGGCAGGAGAAAAAAAAGTATGCAGCTAGCCGGTTTTTCCGCTTCCAAATGGTAGATGGAAAATCTGTTGTGAAGCAAGCACAAGATTTCCAAATGATAGTTGCAGAAGTAAGATCTGAAGGCATCAAGATTGGTGACAACTTGTTAGTTGCAGGACTTGTTGACAAGCTACCGTCATCCTGGAAAGAATTCCAAAAGAGCATGCGCCACAAACAAAAGGAGACTTCCTTAGAGGCGTTGATCACTCGCATCCGAGTAGAAGAAGAGGCTAGAGGCCAAGATGCATTAATAACACAAGCGGGTAATGGCAATTCTACCACAAAGGTAAACTTTGTTTCAGCAAATAATAACTTACCCAAAGGTCACAATTCCAAGAATGCTTATTTGAAGCCTTATAAAAAGAATATGAAGAGTTATGGTAAACCTCACAATAAATGGATTAATCCAGATAAAAACCAAGGTTTATCACCTCCACAAAATTTTACATGCTTTGTCTGTGGCAAAAGTGGGCATATTGCTCGAACTTGCAAATTCTGAAAACGTGCACCTGCCCCAAAGGCTAACGTTATCGAGGAGCCATTTGTGGCAATGATTACAGACATTTGCATGGTTAATTATGTGGACGGTTGGTGGGCAGATTCTGGTGCTAATAGACATGTTTGTTATGATCAAACTTGGTTCAAGGTGTATACTCCTTTTGATGATGAGAAAACAATTATGCTTGGTGACTCTAGTCAAACCAAGATACTTGGGAGTGGTGAGGTTGACCTTAAGTTCACCTCTGGACGTGTGCTTACGTTAAAAGATGTGCTTTATACACCGTCCATGAGGAAGAATTTGATGTCAAGTTATTTGTTGAATAAGGCTGGTTTTAAGCAAACTATGGAATCTGATCAATATGTGATTACCAAGAAGGGTATTTTTGTGAGTAAGGGTTATGCTTGTGATGGAATGTTCAAATTGAATGTTGAGATTAATAAACCATCTACCAATTCGGTTTACATGTTGTCTTCTATTAATTTTTGGCATGCTCGTTTGTGTCATATAAATAGTTTACTCTTTTCTACCAACATACACCAACTATTTTGTCTATAAAAGAGAGATTACTAGCAAAGAAGGGTGTTTTATTGGTGGAGCTATGGGGTTCACCATCTTGTGCAGAGTTGGCCTGAACCATACGACAAGTGGTCGGGCTGTTGTATCCTGGAGGGGACAAGTCATAGTTTTGTGACTGCTGCATCGGTATTTGGGTTCTTCCTACCGCAGTGGGCTTGATCTCCTTAAAGAAAACGAGATATCCGTGCCTCAGCCTGATCTATTTGTATCTCATTTTAAGAACTGGAGAGAACTCAACTCGGACAAACTCGGAACTGGACCAGTGAGTTGGTTGGACATGAACTCGATTCTCTGTAAGAAAGTGAGGTTGGCGAGACTCGGAGGAAGAGAGCCTTTCAGCTTCTGATGCCCAATTTGGATTCGGGTGACCCGATTGTCGCTGGAGCAACCCACGTTCTGCCATTTGCAGGGGTCTGAGTCGGTCCAGCTGAGTGAACTCGGAGGGTTGATGCTTTGCTTGAGAGCCTGCATTACTGAAGCGTCGTCACTCTGACAGTGAACAAAGACAAAAGAGGAGAGGAGAGAGAGGAATATGAGGGATAAAACCCTAGAATCAAGATGGGGTGTTGTGTCCATATTCTCGAGAAAATCGGGGAGAAAGAAGAAGAAAACCATGAGACAATGGAAGCCCATTTTCTTTATTCACATAATCTATGAGCTCTACCCATTATATAAACTCTGAAAACGATAAAGCATGATGCCCAGATTGCATGGGGCAATTTCCCAGACCTGTGAAATGGTGTTACATCTCAAGAGGCAATGCGCTACCTTTTTCAACTTCTCACTACAGACGCCATAAACATCAGAACTAAGAATTATCAAGCCCAACCTTACCATAAAGCTAGCCAAGTCCAAGCTTCAGGCCTTAAAATTTGAGAAGGGCCAATTTTATAATATAATGTAATAAGCCCATGTGATTTATTATTTACTCTTTGAATAAAAAGGCCCAAAACAAACAAAAGGACCCAAACCTTATTTTACATTAAAAATTTAAAAAAATTTAAAAAATGCAATCTTACAGTTCTTTTTTTTTAGATGGGAAAGTTGAGTTCTCTCTCTCTATATATATATACTGGCGTATACCCGTGTCTGAAGATACGGTGTAAATAATATTATGATTAGAATATAATTGTAATCCCAATGCGGCCAATTATATTATAATCCTAATATTATTTACACTGTGCCTTCAGGCATGGGCATACGCTAAAAATGCAATTATAGCGTATGCCCGTGCCTGAAGGCACGGTGTAAATAAATAAATCCTAAATAAATGGAACTCACCACAACTTACCAATTATCAATATTGCTTAACTAAACAAATTAAAATCACAAATCTAACAGAGAAGCAGCAATAAATTGTAAACAACGTAAAATTAACTTTTATTGATACAATAGTAAAAAATAAACAATTTCTCTAAAATTAATATTACTATATAACATTCTAATAATTTAACATAAGACTTATTCCACACTATATAAATAACGTAAAATTTATTATTTTAAGTAATGTATTTATTATTTGATTTTTTTTAAAAGTTGAAATAAATGGATTTATTTTTTTCCCACAATTTACATTACTTATTTATTCATATGTAAAAAAATTATTATTTCATCTTTTCTCAATCATATATTATTTTCAATTTTCAATTTTTATTTTCGAGTCATTAAACTTCTAATCGATGCATATTGAAAAATACAGGGTAATATAGCTTACATAATTACAAAAATTAAAAAATAAATAAATATAGAAGTAAAAAAATCAAAATAATAAATCTAATGGCCTTACAATAAATTACAATTTTTTGATACAGAATGAAAGATGAAAAAATCATTCGAGAATAATAAACAATTCAAACAATCTCTCATTTATTACACCTAAAATTAAAATTAATCTTTACTTGAATGGAGAAATTATTTGAGAAAAATATGAGTAAAAATTATTTGAGAAGATAACAAAATTTTGGTGGGTCCAGAACTCCAGATTGTTTGGCAATGCTTAATGCCCAAAATGAAACTAAGTAGGTGTACAATGGAGGATGAAAGAGACATAGATTCTGCTCATCCTTAACTTCAGATTTCAGGTAGCAAACCATATGCATACGTTTCTTCGCAAGCCTTTCAAGCCGAAATCTGAAATTTCAAGCGGAAACTGAATCTGCAAAATTTTATCGAATCAAGCTACTGCAAAATTTTGATTCAAAACTTGTGAAGCACAGTAGAGAGAGAGAGAGAGAGAGAGCAATTAGAATCTCACCTGGAAATTAACCCTAATGCTTCGCAGAAACTCTGTTTTCTGCTTTCTTCGCAAGCCTTTCAAGCCGAAATCTGAAATTTCAAGCGGAAACTGGATCTGCAAAATTTTATCGAATGAAACTACTGCAAAATTTTGATTCAAAACTTGTGAAGCACAGTAGAGAGAGAGAGAGAGAGAGAGAGGAGAGAGAGAGAGAGCAATTAGAATCTCACCTGGAAATTAACCCTAATGCTTCGCAGAAACTCTGTTTTCTGCTTTCTTCGCAAGCCTTTCAAGCCGAAATCTGAAATTTCAAGCGGAAACTGGATCTGCAAAATTTTATCGAATGAAACTACTGCAAAATTTTGATTCAAAACTTGTGAAGCACAGTAGAGAGAGAGAGAGAGAAGAGAGAGAGAGAGAGAGAGAGAAAGGGAACTCAACAGGTCTTTTTATGATGAGAACAGAGAAGGGAGAGAGATAAAGATAAAATAGAAACTCAATAGGTCTCTTTTATGATGAGAACAGAGAAGGGAGAGAGATAAAGATAAAATAGTGTTTGGGGTGAGAACAAAGAAGGGAGGAGATAAAGATTGAATAACAGAGTGATCTTAAAGATAGAATGGAGATGAGACGTGGGTGAGTAGGAAGTTTAGTGTTTGGGCGGGAAGTAAATTGATATATATTTAAAGGGGCTCATCTAATCCGTCTATCTAAATACACAATTGAATCATGACCGTTAAAATGTCCTAGTAGGACAATTGTCTCTAGGATAAATTCAAAAACCTTTCTCCCTTATTATATAGTTGCAGAATTTCAGTGTTATGGACAATCGGATCACGGGTTTAGTACCCGTGTCTCTTAAAGCAGAACGGATGATTCCCAATATGTAGGATTATTCTATATAATAAAGCAGAACGGATTTTGAAAATATGTTAGACACAATTGTCCTACTAGGATATTTCAAGGGTCATGATTCATTTGTATATTCACATTGATGGCTCAGATAACCCCCTTAATTTTATATCAATCCTAAATATATATTTTCCCGCCCAAACATTAAGCCTCCTTCTTATCCACGTCTCCCCCACCCTTCTCTGCTCTCCAGCCAAATCACGTCTCTCCTCCATCCCTCTATTTACCCACGTCTCCCCCCCATCCCTCTTTATCTCTCTTTCGCTCCCTGTTCTTCTTCTTCCCGAAACTGCTTTATTTCACTTTACTTTGAATTGATCTCCTTCAACCACAGATTCGGTTCCGTCTACCTCTGCTTCAACCGCTCAGGTATGGCAATCTCTATCACAACTGTTCTTCTCACCCTTTAGAATCAGAAATTCCAATTTAAAACTCAACAATTTCTAAACATATTTTTCTGAACAATGACTTGCGATCTTCAATTCCAAATCTTCATTCACTTCTCTCTGAAATCTTCTCCCTTTCGATTAATTTGAAAAAAAAAATTAACAACCTCGATCCTCAATTACTCAACAATTTCTAAACATATTTTTCTGAACAACGACTTGTGATCTTCAATTGCAAATCTTCATTCACTTCTCTCTGAAATCTTCTCCCTTTCGATTAATTAACATTAAGCCTCCTCCTTACCCACGTCTCCCCCACCATTCTCTGCTCTCCAGCCAAATCACGTCTCTGCTCTCCAGCCAAATCACGCCTCTCCTCCATCCCTCTATTTACCTACGTCTCCCCTCCATCCCTCTTTATCTCTCTCTCTCGCTTCCTGTTCTTCTTCTTCCCGAAATTGCTTTACTTCACTTTACTTTGAATTGATCTCCTTCAACCACAGATTCGGTTCCGTCTACCTCTGCTTCAACCGCTCAGGTATGGCAATCTCTATCACAACTGTTCTTCTCACCCTTTAGAATCAGAAATTCCAATTTAAAACTCAACAATTTCTAAACATACTTTTCTGAACAACGACTTGCGATCTTCAATTCCAAATCTTCATTCACTTCTCTCTGAAATCTTCTCCCTTTCGATTAATTTGAAAAAAAAATTAACAACCTCGATCCTCAATTACTCAACAATTTCTAAACATATTTTTCTGAACAACGACTTGCGATCTTCAATTCCAAATCTTCATTCACTTCTCTCTGAAATCTTCTCCCTTTCGATTAATTTGAAAAAAAAAATTAACAACCTCGATCCTCAATTCCACTTCCTGATCTGCATATCATGATTGTCCTGATACTCTTTATTACGTAATGTTCAAAATCTGTACTGCGTTATGCTATGTTTGGTCGCTGAGAAATCCTGGCAAATCAAAAGAATTCCTGTAATCTCGGGATTTCCACTAAACTTTTTTATTTTATGTAATTTTATTTATTTGTCTTTACTGCATAATTTTGTGTTGGGGTTACTGTGGAATTGATTTTGTTGAATTCTCTTTTTCCTGGATTATAACTGTTGTTAATCTTCTGAATTGAAAGGTAAATTGTTTTTATTTATCTTTTGTTCTTGATCATTAATGGGTTTTGAGTTGAAAGAATATAAGAAGGGCAAATTTTTGGTGATTTGGGTATTGTGCAGGGAGGTAATGCTTGAGAAATAGCTCACTCGACATCGGGTTGTTTTGGGAACAAGCAATTTCACAAGGTGATTCCTTCAATTGTTCTTGCGATCATAAATAAATGATCATAAATAAATGTGGTCTCTATCACTTATCTGTTCTTGCTTTCAGATTTTCTGATTATTATTCTCTTATTCTAATCTTTTTTTCAGTTCAGGGCTTCACACCCATTAAGTGTTTGTTTGAATGGTAAAGTTGAGTAAAAGTTTCACTAATGTGGTAGATTGAGAGCTGCAAAATAGCCTTTGAAATTTTGAGTAAACATTTGGGTCTCTCTTGATTTGGGTAAAAATTTGAGTAAAACTCAAATTGGTATGAGTTTGGGTCAATGAGTGGAGGGTGTTTTGAGTGAGTTTTATGAAAATTTGAATTTGACATAGGTCTCTAATGGACAGACTCACATTTAAGTGTAAATTTGAGTAAAAGTTTCACTAATTGGTAAATTGAGAGCCACAAAATAGCCTTGGAAATTTTGAGTAAACATTTGGCTGTCCCTTCCCTTGATTTGGGTAAAAATTTGAGTAAAACTCAATTTGGTATAAGTTTGGGTCAAGGATTGGAGGGTGTTTTGAGTGATTTTTATGAAAATTTGAAATTTGAAATTGATATAGGTTTGATTAAAGGTTTGGAGATGATCTAACTTATGATTTATTTTTGTTTGAAATATTTGATAATGAAGCTACTAGAATGCTGAACCCAGAAGAACTGTCAAATTAAATAATTTGTAATTAGTTACATATACTAGCCCTTGGAATATGGGTTTATTAAGTACCTCAGGGTTAAATTAGAGATTCAGTTTTTTTTCCTTTTTTGCCCGAGACAGAAGAACTGGAAATTGGAAATTTTGCTTTTGACAGTTTATAGAGTAGGATTAACTATACTTTACCCCGTGTTTAGGCCAAAAAACGTATAAAGTTTGGAGTAAGAAAATGTGCATTTAATCATTGAAGTTTGGACCAAAGTTAGAAATCTAATGCTGTTAACATTTTAATGCGAAATTTTCTAAAATACCCTTTCATTTTTTACTTCAATTCCTCCTTTGTGATGTAGCATTTTATTTATATGATGCAGAAGGTCAACAAGATACTGCTAAAGATCAAGTCGGGAATACAACTATCCCCAGTGGAAGGTAAGAAGGTGAAATTAATGCATCATGACGTCATTTCATGCTGAACCACTTGAAGCATTTTCTTTCATTTTTGGTGTTTTTAATGTGTCCTTTTTCTATTAAGGTGATCACTTCTTCCTTTAAAGTCTCACTGGAGTTCACTTTATTTGCTATAAAAGCTTATCAACAACAATATTTTTCTAATTCTTTCCACTCATAGTTGTTGTTGAGATTTTGTTTTCTTGAATAATAAAAGAATTATTTATTTATTTTTATTAACAAAAAAATTGGCTTGGCCGAACACAATGGAACTTTAGTTTTGAAGTTGATCCAGGGCATGATTGTTGCTCACATGTAGGAGGGGATACAAATTATGGTGTGGTTCTTTGCCATTAGTTAATCTTGATAGTTCATTTGGCTTTTGAAGTCATGCTATTGCAAATTTATATCATTCCTTGGTAGTGCTTAAGAACTTCTTGGTTCTATGTCGGAATTTAGGAGTTGGATCCCTTTAATATGTTATTCTGGGTTTTCTGGTTCGAGTTTTCTGGTATTACCATTGTTCTCTTTGTTCTTTGTTCTCATTGTTGATTGCTTATGCAGATAAATGTGGTGATAAGTAATATTTGAATCTGTTTTTGAATCTTTATAAAATATTACTTATCCCAAAGCATCTTTATAATGAGCATCAATCCATAAGAAGTAATATTACTGAATGTAATATCTCTATAATGAGCAGATTTTTTTGAACAAAAATACTCCATCTTATAAGAAGTAAAAAAACATTTGTTTATAAGAAGTAAAAAACATCTGTTTATAAAAACATGCTTAAAGAAGTAAAAATGGAGTGCAGAACCCATTTTTAAGAAGTAAAACATGCTTTGGGAATTTTGAATTTTTACAATGAGCAGATGTTTTGAAGATGTTTTATAAAAATGGAGTGCAGTAATTTTGAATTCAAAATTTTTTATAAAAACATCTGTAATTTTGATTTTACAGATGTAATTTTGAGCAGATGTTTTGAATAGATATGGAGTAATTTTGAACAAAAATGGAGCAGATGTAATTACTGCACTCAATTTTGATGATGTTTTTGTAAAATTACTGCACTCCATCTCATTAGTTTTTGAATTCAAAATTTTAATTTTTGAATTCAAAACATCTGTTTTATAAAAAAATCAGAATCCATTAATTCAAAATTTTGAAGTAATATTACTTTGGGAATTTTGAATTTTTACAAAACATTTGCTCATTTTTAAAACATCTGCTCAAAAATTACTGCACTCCATGTAATATCCATTTTTATAAAACATGTTTTTATAAGAACTAAAAATTACTTCTGTTCAAAATTACATCTGTTTATCAAAATATGTTTAAAGCATCTTTATAATGAGCATCTTCATAATGAGCATCTGTTTATAACATCTGTTTTTGAGATGATAAGTAATATCTCAAAGCATCTTTATAAAACATATTTTTGTAATCTGTCAATAAATAAAAAATTATTAGTGACAACATTTTTAAAAAATAAAAATTGTCAGTAAATCTAAGTTGATGGGTGCATTAAGTATTACATCCAAGCTTTGGTCTTTGTTGTTTATAAAAACTCATGACACTTTTGAGTTGGTAAGGAAAACATGTGATGGTAGGGATAATTTTTAACATTTTTACCCTATATTTTGACCTAAAAAAATTTAAAAATGCATAACTTAAGTTCTACAAATCTATTTTTAACAAAATTAATATAGGTAGATTTGTCTTTCTGATATCTTTCAAATAATAAGATTAGTATTGAATATGAAATTTAAAAATAAATAAATAATATATTGATTTTTCGATTAATTAAAATAACAAAATTTTTTTTTTTTTTTTGAGAAACTAAGTACTCGAAATCACTTTCGGTAATTTTGAATGGATAGATCTCACAACAATAAATAAATAAATAATTGGAATAAAAACAGTTGTCTAAAACGGAATAACAAGCGTAAAGTTATGAGTTATTGTCCTTTTAACATCATAAGCTAATTTTTTTGCATCTTCATATACATATTTGTTCAAATGATTTGAATCTCATCGTCTAAATTATTTTAACTTTGTCCCATATTTGAACTTATCGGTCCAAATCATTTTAACATGTTTCAATAATTTTAATCTATCTGTACAAATTATTTGTCCCCATATTGTTGACTTTTGTGTCCAAATTATTTTAACATATGTATGTCAATATTTTTACCTATCTGTCCAAATTTTAAGGTTCGTTCATGTTGTAAGGTCCGTTCAGTAAATCATTTATAAAAATAAAAATAAAAAATTAATTGGATATCTTTAGTCCCATGATTAGTTTTTAATTGTTTTGGAAGACATATGGTCCCCTGTTATAGGTCCTACATTGCTGTTGATTAGAGCATGTTCACAATCGATTTTGTAGTGTGTTCTTATATGTCTTCCAATATGTTTGTTCCTGTTAGCCAGTGTGTTACTTCCATCAAGTAATACAATCGATTGAGAACACACTGTATAGCCAGTTTTCTTTCTAACTATATATGCCTTCCAAAGGCACCTCAATCGATTGTATTCTTTTCATTTTGCATTATGAATTTGGGGTTGTTTGTTCCATTTTTTTTTTTTTTAGAAATGTTCCATTGTATTTTTCAATGTGTTGGGTTAGTTTTACTTCAGAGTTAGTATAAATTGCTTGGGTTAGTTTTACTAGAGAGTTAGTATAAATTGTTGAGTAAACATTTTTTTTTTTTTTTGTGGCATACATTTAAGTTTGGACTTTCTAAATGATAATGATAAATTTAAATTTAATTTCAACACTATAAAATTGAAGTCAGTTGGGGAAGAGAAGAGTTCAAATTTGGACAATTGTTGTGTTCCCATTTTAATACTCTTCATGTTGCTAGGGTTGATTTTAATTTTATCATTTTAATGTGATTGTTAAAATACATCATCGAACAACCATAATTATATAATCAAACATTTCAGGTTGAAGTACAATAGTTATGGACAATATTACTATTTTCGGTCAAGTAAGTGTTCTTTTTTTTTTCTTTTTTTTTCTCCCTCCATAGAAATTTAAATACCTCTCTTATAATGTAAGGCCTATTTATTTATTTATTTTAAACTTATCATATCTAATTTTCTTCTAATAAATGCTTTTCCCCTCATACTTTATAGGTGGATGAAGACTTACGCCGAACGGTAATATCAAGAAAGAAATGATTTTTTTTTCTTATTTATGTGTACAACATTTTATTTATCACTCTAAAGTTTTTGTATATATGGATTCAATTTCTTCAAGAAAGAAATGTTAATGTTGTTGTCCGCGATGAGCGTGACCTTAATACTATTCGCATTCATGAGGTAAGCCTACAAGTAACTTATATTCACATGCATTTTCTTATCATTTTAAAAATATATTTCAATTTCAATTATATATTCTACTTATTTTTTATGGGGAAAGGAAAAGGAAAAACACAAAGCAATATCAAAGGAGACAGAAAAGGCTATCCCTTCTGACAAAGGAAAGGAACATGCAAATCCCGTAGTATGGTTTCCCAACATTTTTAAAAAGTTTGTTTTTCGAATATTTATTAATTTGTTTTATACAGATTTTTGTAAGAATTGCATAGTGTCATATACTATTTTTTATGAATATTTTTATGAGTTATTGTTTTTAAAATATTTATTCAATTATTTTGACTGATTGTAAAATATTTTTCTAAACCATGTTAAAGTAAGCAAACCATGTTAAAGTAAATATTTGTATAACATGTTAATGCATTTGTCTGAACATTAATTTGAACACATGTTGCATTTACAAGATCTATATAAGAGAAGAAAATGAAAAATGAAATGAAGGATGGTAAAATATATTTTCGCAAGTAGAAGGAAATTGACTTGCGAATCTGATTTCCATAAGTTAGTGTACGTTCCATGCTCTCACCACTTACAGGAAAATACAACATACTCGCCCCTAAAACAAGACCTGACCTGTGTATATAGACTCTAGCGTATGGAAAACTTCTATAAGGTGCTGACCAATTCTCCATCATTTGGACAAAACCTTGCAATATATTTTGTTTTCACCTTGCCTGAAATTTGTTTGGAAGTTCGCTGCAAAACATCAGAAAATGAGATAATGAAATTGTTTTCCAAGTAAAAAGTTATACATGAAACATGGTATTTCATGCAAAATATTTTACATTGAAACAAACAGAGCCTTCACATTGGCCCCTTGTTTGACATGCTGATCTTGGGTTTATTTGAAACCCAGTACGCACATGGTGTATGATGTATGTTTACCAAGTTGAATGAATCCATTTATTTTGCTTTACTTGAAATGTATCTGTTGTAGTCTGTACATTTTCAATAAATCTTCATATTGTTGGAGTAAGATCATTGTGTGGTTTGTTTCATTATTGTATCACATACAATTGATGACTATGTCTCGTTGAATTGAAAGTGCCCATATAATGATTTATAATTACTATAAAACTCCCCAGGGGTGGGTGTTCGGGTTTACACATCATTTTCTCTGTTTTTGGTTTTCAACATTCATCTTACTGATTACTAAAATGTTAATGTTTGACTAATGTACAGAGACAGGACGAGTGACAACTAAGAGTGATGTGTACAGCTTCGGAGTGATTCTAACGGAGCTGATTACAGGAAGAAAGGCACTAGATCAGATCCAGAAGGAGGAGAGTGTTCATCTCGTCACATGGTTCCGCAGAATGCATAACAAGAAGGACACATTCCGGAAGGCTATTGACCCAACAATTGATCTTGATGAAGAAACGGTTGCCAGTGTCAGCACTGTTGCTGAGCTGGCTGGACACTGCTGCGCAAGGGCTTCATCTCAGAGACCTGACATGGGTCACGCCGTCAACGTACTCTCATCTCTCACCGAGCTTTGGAAACCATCAGACCCTGATGCTGATGACATTTATGGAATCGACTTTGATATGACGCTGCCACAAGCAGTCAAGAAGTGGCAGGCTCCGGCTACGTCTTCATCAGCTTTACTTGGCAGCGGTGACAATAGCCAATCGGTCATTTAAGGGTTCATTTGCATCTGCAGACGGGAGGTTAGAGACTAACTGAAAAAAACAAGACTGCAGTGTGAGTATAGTTATTATTGATGGATGATTCTTGTTGAGATATGTTTGTTCATTCTCCAGTGGGTTGTTGATTTAATCTTTGAACAACTTTTTTTACTTTTCTCCAGTGGGTTGTTGTTAAGAAAAGTAAAAAAAGTTGTTCAAAGATTAAATCAACAACCCACTGGAGAATGAACAAACATATCTCAACAAGAATCATCCATCAATAATAACTATACTCACACTGCAGTCTTGTTTTTTTCAGTTAGTCTCTAACCTCCCGTCTGCAGATGCAAATGAACCCTTAAATGACCGATTGGCTATTGTCACCGCTGCCAAGTAAAGCTGATGAAGACGTAGCCGGAGCCTGCCACTTCTTGACTGCTTGTGGCAGCGTCATATCAAAGTCGATTCCATAAATGTCATCAGCATCAGGGTCTGATGGTTTCCAAAGCTCGGTGAGAGATGAGAGTACGTTGACGGCGTGACCCATGTCAGGTCTCTGAGATGAAGCCCTTGCGCAGCAGTGTCCATCATGTGGGTTCATATTCATGTGAAATATTTGTTAGAAATTTTAATAGAACTTTTAGAATCTCTAGCATTACTCTATATTAAACTCAGATTGAATTTGAGAAATCTATAATAGATATGATTTTAATAATTTGTGTTGGGAGATAAGTGTAATAAAATGAAAATTATATAATTATTAAATTGACTTAAATGTTTTTATAGATGGTATACACAAAAAAAATTCAAGCACTTCTCTCAAGCATGGCTTGAGATTTTGGTGCTTGATTATTTGTAGTCCAAATTTGCCGACTTGTCCGTCAATTTGGTAGATAAAAGATAATGTCTACCCAAGTTTTCTGTTTTTATTTATTTATTTTATTTTAAATTTTATTTAAATTAAAAAAATAAACAAACAAACGAATAAAAAATTGCCCCACTGTACGCTGTTTTGTATCTCATGTAATGGATATTGATATATCTTGTATTGTATCCATGTTACATAAGATATCACCTTTTCTCATATAAGTACGCACTAGTTTTTAGTACTGAAAAAGCCATCAAACTAGATTCATAAAAACCTAATGATTGACGAACCAAATTTGTTATAAAAAAAAAAAGAAAGAAAAAAAAAAACGTTAAACCAAACTAAATTAATATAAATCAAGTAATTGACAAAACAAAATTTCCAAAACATAATAAAATTGCACAATTGAAGATCTAAATAATGGAACACCTTTGAAATGCGTCATATTCACAACAAAGTAGTGAGTATTGATCTTTCCACTGTTTCTGATAAAAAATGAGTCTTTAAAGAGTGAATCTGACAACATTGAGAAGTCTATAAAATTATGATTTGCTACTGACCATCATAGTTCTTGAAAACCAAATCAGCGCAACATGCTGGTCTCTCCTTTTATTTATTTTTAATTAAGTAAAAGAAGTATATAATGGTAGTTATCTTCTTGTTCGCTAGCCAATTTCATTTCATCCTGGGTCTCTCGAGCAAGGATCCTCGGTCGTCCTTTCCTGCGACCCTCCCTGCCGCCCTTACCAAAACGAGGTCGTTTTGGCCAAAACGACGTGTTTTGGTTAGTGTTTTTTTTTTTTTAAAAAACCCAAAATTTGAGTTTCATCTTCCTCTTCCTCTTCCTCTGATATGTTCTGTTTAGCCCTAACATATCAACAGGTACACAGAGAGAGAGAGAGAGAGAGAGAGAGAGAGAGAGAGAGATATGGAGTATAGACATCCATCCTGCAAAATGAAGAGATCAAACACAAGTGAATTAGTCATAGATAGATTTATGCTATGTTTGGGTTCATTAATTTTTTCATTTCCTTCTCTGTTTCATGCACAAACCCCTCTACAAAAAAATTATTTAAACATTATTAGGAGATTTGGAACAACTTTTAAGTAAAAAATTAATATATTGAGTTCTTGTATGGTTCCCTTTTTGCTGGTGTACTGCTACTGAATTTAAAGAGTGGGATTGAGAGCAAATGTAAGCTCAATGATAGTATCATCTGTAAATCCAGTTAAAACAAAAATAAATTTCGTATATATATATATTATATAATGAAGATTGAAGATTTGGGGAGAATGAAGATTGAAGGGACCACATCTTACTTCGGCTCGCCTCACCGCCGAATCAATGCCATCTTGCCTGCCGTCGCCGTCCTCCGACTCTACTCCTTCCGTTTCGTTTTTCTCCTCTCCTCTGTTCATGGTCTTCTTTGATGGTTGGGGTTCACATCGACACAGAAAAAAAAAAAAAAAAAAAAAAAAGAATTTAACGCCAAAACGACGTCGTTTTGAAACGCCGCAGGAAGTGCCATAGGAAACTGCGACCGGGGATCCAGACTCGGGTCTCTTCGAGTATCAAAGAAGAAATCTTTCTAAGGACTCTACTTCAATATTTTTCAATTTATTTTATTTTATTTACTTTTTAAGGGGATAGGATCTAGGGGTGGGTGTGAAGATAATTCCAATCTATCTATCTATCTATTATATAAGGAAAAATGTCTTTTTAATGAGAATGCATATGACACCTTCAAAGTCCCATCCCAAAATTGTTGATTTTTTAATTTACAAAATAGATTAGAAAAAAAGTCTATCGGCTAATCTATTTAATTAATTATTTAAAAAGTAGTTACTCCTTAATTTATAGATTTCAAAACGAATGACTTTTAAAAAGGAAATGTTTAGGGTACATCTTCTCTCCAATCTATACTCTCTAACCCAAAAAACCCTAGCCGTCTACCCGTGCTCCCTTTTGACGTTCACTCAATAGGTCAAGTATTCAAATTCATAATACATATTAATATATGTGACTTATATTTTATCTATGTACATCTCAATTTATATGTGTATTATTAAGGTTTATTCCGTAAGTTCTCCATCTATATGCGCATTGATTTTAATATTAGTTAGTAAATGTGAGGAAGAGATTTTTATTATTATTTATGGATCTCCAAGATGACTGAGGATGTGAAGCTTTTCGACTTTGTTAAAAAATATAATAAAAATATTCATTTTCTGGTTTGAAATTTGGAGTTGATTAGTTAATTTTGAATCCATAATAAATCAAACTAAATAATTTTATAGTGCATATAATATTTTATTGAGAAATACGAGACATCTTTTCAAAATTGATTTTTTAGTTCTTGGGTTGATTGCTTTTTAAACTAATTAATAATTAATATGGAGTAATTCAAATTATTGTGAATAAATTTAGGAATCATATTTTAAGAATTTCAAGTTTTTTCCTATATTATTTATGTATACAATGATGTATGTTAATTTTAATTAGTTTAGTTGATATCTATATACACTACGTAATATATTTAATATATGTTCCTCGGTATAATTTGTAATTGACAAAGGGATGTCAAGCTTTGCGTTTCGTTTCAAGAATATGGCATTGATCAGGTAATTTTGAACTCACAATGATGATAAGTAAACAAAATCAAATTAAATAATTCTATAGTATATATAATATATTATTTATGTATATATTTACTTTTGTTAATTTTAATAATTTATTTGATACCCCTATTGTGGGATTTAATATACACACTACATAGAATAATTTATATATTATATAATAATATTAATAATCAGACCAAGCAAAGTTTCAATGATTATGTCAAAATTGAGCTCAATTAATAAATCGTCTTAAAAATTTAGTACATAATTTATATCTGTATTTATCTATATCTCTATATTATAATATCATATCAACTTTAAAATATTAATCTAAACATTTTAATTTTTTTTTAATTTTAAAAGTTAAGAAATATACTTAACATAAAAATATTGGCACATCTAATCATATTTTAAAAAAAAATTAGCCATATCTAACTCATATTTAATTTGAAATTTAAAAATATTAAGAGAATTTTTTAAATGCAACTTTTGTCTTATATAATTTCAAATTTTAAAAATATTTATTTCAAAATATAAATCAAGATTTTTATTATTTTAATTTTGAAAACTAAAAATTACATGTATCATGTAAAAATTAAAAAAAGTTTAGTTGACTAAATATTCACATCCAGTTTATTAATCAAAAAGGAAATTTCACATATACATGTTAGAGGAAATTTAATGTGTTGTGCATATTTTTATGCAATATCTAAATATATATCGTGTTTAAAATTGCATGTGATTTTAACACTATCTTTTAACTATACCTACCACTTTCATGATAAATAAACTCATAAAAGATTATATTTTTTTTAATCTTTCCATCACTTTTTAACACTTTCATCCTAAACAAACTCATGGTAAGGATTGAACTTGAGCCAAGGATTATTGGCATAAAAATTGACTCAAATTTGATTTTTAGGTTACTTTTAGTGTTTTATCCAATGCTTGCCCTTTTTTTTAGCTTATGTGATCACAACTTGAGAAATTATGGTATATAAATATAAAGTTTAAATTTACTATTACTATATGGGGCTGTTTGTTTGCAGGATATGGAGATTGGGATTGGATATGATATTCAATGGGACCCACATATCCCATGTTTGCAAATTTTGTTTGAAGGGAATATAATATACCTTCGGATTGTATATCCCCCCAAATTTGGAGGATATACAATCCCAGCCCCCCCCATGTTATATCATATCCCCTCCTATGGGATATGAGTTAAAAAGTCCAATATACCCTCATCTATCTAACATAATATAATTTAATATATTTTTTGAATTTAATATAATATAATTATTGAATTTAATTTAATATAATATAATATTATTTAATATAATATAATATAATATAATATTATTGAATTTAATTTAATATAATATTATTGAATTTAATTTAATATAATATTATTTAATTTAATTTAATATAATTTAATATAATATAATATTATTGAATTGAATTTAATATAATATAATTTAATATAAATTTTGAATTTAATATAATATAATATAATTTAATTTAATATAATATAATATTATGAGGGCAATCTTGGAAATTATTTGTTATATCCCACAATATATTTTGTAAAACAAACATGCATATTATATCCTCCATTTTATATCCAGTGAAACAAACAGGACTTGGGGGATATACTATCCAATACCTATATCCTATTCATTATATATCCTGACTAAATCCCACATCATATTATATCCTCCATTTAATATCCAGTGAAACAAACGGGGCCTATGTTTCTACTAATTAACCGTTCGATTTTTTAGATTAGGCGTAAGGCTTGGATTAAAATATGACCCATAGTTTAAGCCGACTCGATCTTAGATAGTTGTTTTACACAAACATAAATTTATTAAACTATTCATATAATAGTTTTAACCGTTAATATATAAATTTTAATCAATATGTATAAAAATGTACATATTTCTTATTTTATTATAAAAAAATAAGAAGTATGTATTTATTAATTTAATAAATAGGTCAATTGGTCCATGGGTTGAGTATAGACTGATAACAATTTTTTATTGATTAAGATTAGGTTGTAAAGGTCTATCTCATTTTTAATGTCAAACCCAATTTTAGTTTTAGAAGCCAACCCTTATTTGTTTTTATTTGAGAGTTATAACCTAAGATAAAGTATATTTTTTATGCTTCAAAAGAGAGGAGATAAAAATTGTTGAGATGATGGTTGGTTAAGTATAGAGACTTCATAAGGGTTATTTTGGGAAGTAGCATCATGCTCCTCTTAAAAAGACATAGTTGATAAATTTATAAATCAACATATAACATAGTAGTATATAGAATCATTTGATAGGGTGGACCACATATTAGCTTTTTAACAATGACTCATTTTAAATAGCTTTCGTTTGGAAAGAAAGATTGAATTGGGTTTGAGATTATTTTAGTCACAAAAAGATAAAATTGGCTTTTTAGTTCAATAAGACAAAACATCACATCTAACCCATAATTATTATATTCTTTCTCTCACAAAAAATCAAAAAAGCTAAAAAGCCCTTTTCAAATGAGGCTTTTGAGTCTTAGGATAAAACAACCAAAAAATTAAAAAGTCAAAAAGTCAACATACTTTCCAAACGAAGCCTAGTAAAATTCTGTACATAGCACGGATAATATATTGATTTTAGTTAGGATAATGTGAAGGACAGTTGAAAAAGTCACCCTATCTATTAATTAATTAATTTCAAAATGGTTTATTGTGAGCATTTTATTTAGTTATTTATCTATATTTACTAGCAATACTGCTTTGCCTTGGCAAGTTGGCACACATATGGTGTCACTTGTGTTCTCCACAGCCATACATCAGTCTCTCTCATAGGATTTATTCCCTCTCCCTCTCTGCCTTTGTCTTTGGGCCATCTTGAAGGGTCCTATTAAAGCCTAGTTGGCTTGAAAGTGAAATTGATTGGTATTCATGCTGTATTTGAAGTGTGAATTTAGATAAGAATTTAAAAAGGAAAATAAAAAATATAGATGAAATATAAATAAAATATAATTATATTTTTAATATATATATTTTTTTAAATTTTTATTCAAATTCATACTCTAAACATAATTTTAGTGGTAATCATATCTCAAACGGTGGACTGACATCTGAGGCCAACATGTTAGGTGAATAAGATTAAGAATAAGAGTTACAATTGTGGACTAACTGAAATATTGACTATTGGATCAACCAGCCTACTGCAATCAATCCTTTAAGCCCTTTTTTTGCATTCAAATTTTAATTACATTAGAAAATGGCATTCTATTCATGTTGCTGGACAGTGGGTATGAGCAAGACCACGTTACCCTCCCCTGTATAGTCTATTGTTATGGGAAATGCATATTAATGAACTAAGTAATGTAAATTTAACTACTAAATTGTGGAAACCATTTCATGTGTGAGTAACGCATTATTATGCAGAAGGTAAAACTCATTAAATCAATGCATTAATAATTTTAATTTTTTATTAATTTACTATGGCCCTCATTAAACATATTTCAATGTAAATTAGAAAAAAAAAAAAAAAAAAGGTTAAACTAGTTTGGGTAAATTACACTGACACCTCTTGAGATTTACATCCTACTCCCTGATATTCTAGAAATTACATTCCTACCCTTATCGTTAATAGTCTCATTTCACAAACCCCTACTTATATAAAAAATAATAACTCTTAGTAGAAAAATAGAGAAAATTACATTGAAAAAAAAAAAGTAAAGCAAAGGAAAGGAAAGGAAAGGAAATAAAATAAAATAAAATAGAGGAAGTAAAGCAAAGCAAAGTAAGAAAAGTGAGAGTGCATGAGTTTAATATTTTCATTCCATCTAAATAATTACAATGACAAGAGGTTAGTGTAATTTTCCAAACGTTAGGGGTAATATGAATTAAATTCAAATCTCAGGAGTTATAAGTGTAATTTACCCAAATACCAAACAATTTTATTAAACATGTCCTTATCATATATAAAAAAAAAAAAGGGCGAATTGCACTAACGGTCATTGTAATTTAGGGCTTGTATTATTTGGTTCTTGACTTTTCAATTGTGATACATTTGATCATGAATTTTGAATCTTATTCCAAATAAGAATAATTAAAAATATAATTGTTATCTTTCAAGGGTAAAAGTTGTCAATTTAATAAAATATAAACTAGTTTGACAAAAATAAATGTGAAAAAACTATTTTTGAATTTTTAAAAATTATTTTTATCCACCAAAGATGAAATTATATAAAAATGATAAATCTTTTACATTTTTTTATATTTTTTTACCAAATTAATTTTTAGTATGTGTTTGGATGATGATCATGTAATGATTGATTTTTTTGTTGATATTTTTTTTATGGTTATCATGTAATAGATTATTGTATTTGTTATTAACAGCTATTTTTGGATGATATCATTATAATGGATGATTATTAGGCTTTTATGTATAATCGATATGTTTAATATATGAAATATTTTAATTTTAGAGTTTTGATTTAATGATTGGTTTAATAATGATATCAAAATTGTCACCATATTTGATTTTTAAAAATATAGAAACTAATTTAACTAAAATAAATATAAAAAAAAAGTTTATTTCTACCTTCCCCGAAGATAAAATTATATAAAAATGATTCGTTTTTAAATTTTTTTCAAAAGTCAAACATGGCGACAATTTTGATATAATTATTAAACCAATCCATCAAATCAAAAAATCTAAATTAAAAACATTTCATATATTAAACATATCGATTACAAATTAAAAACTTAATAACCATTCATTACATGATAACCATCCAAAAATATCTATTAACAACAAATACAACAATCTATTATATGATAATCATAAAAAAAATATTAGTAAAAGCAACCAACCATTAAATGATCATCATTCAAACACATATGAAAAATTAATTTGGTAAAAAAATAAAAATAAATAAAAATGTAAAAGATTTATTATTTTTATATAATTTTATCTTTAGTGGGTAGAAATAATTTTTAAAAATTTAAAAATAATATTTTCATATTTGTTTTTGTCAAACTAGTTTATGCTTTATCAAATTGACAACTTTGCCCTTGAAATGGAGCAATAATATCTTCAATTGTCCTTATTTAAAATAAAACTCAAAATTTATGGTTAAATATATCACAATCGAAAGGTCAGGGATCAAAGTGAGTCCTAAACTACAGAAACTATTAGTATAATTCGCTCTCAAAAAAAAAAAAAAAGAGATCAAACCTTGGACCAAATATCAAAATTTTTTTTTTCAACAACAGACCAAGAGGTGGTTTGGAATGATCTAAATAAGTGCACATTTTGACTTTTTATGAAATATGAGTTGTGCATGGGTTGGGTTTGAAGTGATGTGTTAGAGAGGTGATGCGACTTAAATAAGATGATGTGACTTAAATAAGATAGTAACTTTTTAACTTTTTTAGATTATGCCAAACAAGGCCCAAATAACATATGACCCCATGAGTCCTTAAAGTGAAAAGAGCATGTTTGGCATGACTAAAAAGTACACAGGCCTCATTTAGGAACATACTATTTTAGTAATTTTTTGGCTTTTTAGCTAAAATATAAGGTAAAAAAAAAAAAGGATGTTTGGAATGATTTTTTGATTTTTTACGAAAAATAGTACAAAAAGTATAGAGAAAATGGAATCTTTGACTTTTTAGTATAAGTTATAGGTTTTTTGATTTTTTCAATAATTTTTTGACTTTTAAGCTAAAACAAATAATTGCCAGACGAGACCTTATTTATCATTTTATTTTTTTTAGGTTATATAGTCGCTCTATTTTTCTATATATTTTTTCATAAAAAATTAAAATATACACTTATTTAAGTTATCCCAAATAACTCCGAAATAGGCACTCATGCTAAATGGCCATTTTTGAAACTATTAGGTCAATAAGCTTAAATCTTTTTTTGCCAAATGGACATCTATTTGTTCAAAACTTACCTATATGTCTATTTATCTATCTCTTGAATACCACCTATCTATTCACCTATATGTTCAATAACACTTACCTTTCAGCATTTCAATCAATTTTCTAACGATTTTTCAACCTGTGTTCTTACTACAAAAATAGATTAAATTTTAGACTAAGCCTCTGTTTGGGAAGTGGGTTGGCTTTTTTGACTTTTTGGCTTTTTTGACTATATGAGCCTGGGCTCAAAAGCTTGGTTTGGGAAGGACTTTTTGACTTTTTGATTTTTTTGACTTTTTTTGTGAGAGAAGAGTGTAATGATTATGGGTTGGATGTGATGTTTTGTCTGTTGTGGCTCAAAGAGTCTATTCTGTCTTTTGTAGCTCAAAGAGCCAAAAAAGCCCCAAAGAGCCCTTGCCAAACGACATCTAAATAACATATGACCCTATAGAATTGGACTTTTTACCAATTAACCTAATAAACTATCCATGAAAAAGAATTTAATTATAAGAATAACATTTCCATTTTTTGGGGGGGAAAAATAGTAAAATATCTCTCTTTAAATTTGTATAGTAAGAGAGGTCAAGTATATATTTTTTTATTAACTAAGATTCCTCAATATTTTCACAGAGAAAAATCGACTCAGAGAAATATTACCTGATTCAGAGAAATTTCACTAAACTCAGAGAAATTTTGGCTCCTGACTTAGACAAATTTGAAAATTTATCTGATATGATTACAGAGAAATTTTGAACCTCTGAGTCGGGATGAAATTTCTCTGAGTTGGATAAAATTTATCTGAGTCGAATTTTCTTTTTAGAAATATTGAGGGACCTTAATTACTATGAAAATATTATATGTTTATTATCTTATAAAATTTTAATATTAATGTTCTTAACTTTTTTTCTTCTTTTTATTGGTATAAATAAAAAAGTTACTCCCTCTGTCCCAAAATAATGGTCTCTTTTGGGGAATTCAACTTTTTTTCGTAGTACAATTATTACACTTTAAAAAAATTGATTTTCCAAAATTACCCTTTGATAGTACATTTTTAAAGAAATATCAATGTCATAATTGTACTTTTTATATTGTTAATGAATTAAAAAAAAAGGCAAAATAGGAATTTTATATTATTTTTGTACTTGATTTTTGAAAATGAATTAATATTTTTGGGATAATAAAAAATAGAATAAAGGACTAATATTTTGGGACGGATGGAGTATAAGACCTTATTTGTCATAACCTAAAAAAGTAACTATCTTATTTAAGTCACATCATCTTATTTCACCTCACATCAAACCCAATCTATACTTAACTCATATTTCATAAAAAATCAAAAAATATATTTATTTAGATCATTTCAAATCACCCCTAAATTAAAATACACATACAAATAATTTGTTGTCATTGACGTGTAACAAATGCTAAATTAAAGGTGCATGGTGGAATTATTCAACGGCATGTCAGCGGCGAGACTGAGCAATACATAGTACACGTTAAGCCGGCCAGGTTGTACGTTTTGATGATTCATGACCCACATTTCAAGACCTCCGCGTTTGGTGCGCTTGCCTAAAGCCCCAAACGTGATGACTCAATTGGAATCCTAATTGGTTTCAAGCACTAACACTCCGTTTGGATTGAGAAATTTGGTAAAAAAATAAAAGAAATAGAGAATAAAGTTTATAGATTCAGAGGTTTTGTAAGAAAATAAACGAAACATAGAAAATAAAATTTCTTTATCACTTGTTTGGATAATTAATGAGATAAGTAATAGTGAGAAATTTAAATTAAACTAAATTTCAGCTTTGTTTCTTATCAAAAATGATAAAATTTGATAAGAAATTAAAATTACTCTTTTAATTATAATCCATCCAAATAAAAAGATAAAATACCATAATTATCTTTATTCTTTTCCCACATAAGTGAGAAAGTCTAATATATATATATATATATATTTTCATCTCTTAATCCAAATGGAGTGTAAGGTAAGGCGGTCCTCACGAATCAGGATCCTCTCTTTGAGATTTTTACTTGACTTCTTACTTGCTGGGCCATTGAGCCTACTTTTAGGTCTAATTTCGATAATCCGAACCGTTCACATTTTAAGATTTGTTGAGTATATCATACCTATAAAAAATCAAGTTGATCGGATATCATAAAGTATGTGTTCGGAAAACTATTTATTAAATTTTTTTAAAAATTAGTTTTTAGTTCGATGATCCGAACATATACTTTTTGATATTCGATCAATTTGATTTTTTACAGATATGATATACTCAACAAATCTTAAAACGTGAACGGTTCAAATTATCGAAATTAGATGTAAAAGTAAGTCTAATGACCTAACAAATAGAAAGTCAAGTAAAAACATCAAGGAGAGATCCTAATTCGGTCCTCACCCTTCCCTCTTTCTTAAAAACGTACCACCTATTATTCTCAGGGGTTTCTAACTCTGAAAGCACTTGAAACAATTTTATCTTAATAAAAAGTTATAAATGGATTTAAGTGGATAAACTTGATATGCCTATTAGGGAGCAGTTTTTCTCAAGATTCATCCTGTCTATACCTCTAAAAAATCCACCATTTTTCTTTTTCTTTTTCTTTTTCTTTTTTTGTGTATAAATTATACTGATGCTCTCTGATATTTTTATTTAATACAAATTTCTCTTTCATATTTAAAAAATTATATTTTCTTCCTCGAGATTTATAATCTTATTACAAATTGCTCTATGGATTACTGATGTCATATTCTAAATTTTTTTAAATAACCATCTTGTCTTTTTTTTTTTTTTTTTTTTTCTCCTATCATTTTTTTCTTCCTATCATTATGATTACATTTTATAACTTTTCATCATTAAATTTTATCTGAATATATTCTCATTTGTTGATGATATAAAAACCTGAATTTTATATAGAATTTTCAAACACAATGATATAGCTTAATGATGACTTTTCACTTTAAAACAAAATACCTATAAACATGATTTATATTTACAACAATATCACTATCACAATATTTTTATGATATGTTTTGTATAAATTTTTATATATGAATATAATTTTTTATTTTTATTTCCATCATTATATCCAGATTAGATCAATTTAATCTAGATATATTTAAAAAGTATAAAATTTATAAATTTTTTTTAAAAAAATCCATTGAATACAACAAAATAAGATAATGTATTTTTTTTTTTTTTATTTGGTGAATTTAAAAAAAAATCACAAAATGTTATACTTCTTAACTATATCTAGATTACGTGTATCTAAAAAATAAAAAATGCTTAAAATATTAAAAAAATTTAATAAAATTGAAAAAACTGATTTTTTTTTTTTTTTCCGTGTGTATAGGTTAAATCAACGAAAATGATTGTTATTTCCCTTGAAATGACATGAACTAAATATCTATATTATTTGATTATTTTATATGTACAAAAATTAAAGAGCAAATATGTCATTTTAATTTGATAGGAGAGTAAGTGTAATTTTTCAAATGTTAAGGGAGATCTGTATTAAACAGAAATCTCAGGTGGTGTCAGTGTAACTTATCCTCTTTTTTTTTTTTTCTTCTTCTTTTTGTTTTTGTAAATATTTTTTTAAAAAAAATTAGGGTAAATTATAAATATATCTCATGAGATTTGCTTAAAATACAGATTATTCCCTATGATTTGAAAAATTACAATTACTCCATTTTTAGAATTTTTTATTTAATAAAATTTCTAACTATTCTCTTATACAATAATAAATTATCTGAATTGTTAATTGAAATATATTTCTACAATTATTAAAAATTATTAATTGATTTGATAATTTGTTAATAAATTGATCATTTGTTACGCGATTATAAAGTTGAAGGGATAGGATGTAATTTTCAAAATCACAAGTCAATCCGTATATTAAACAAATCTTAGGGGATGTATATGTAATTTATCCAAAAAATTAAGAAGATTAATTATTTTAATATTATTTTTATTTTTGAATAAGAATAATTTTTAAAAATTGAAAAATAAGTCTTCATATGTCCTAAAAACTTGAGTTGTTTTAGAAATTTTATTAAAAAACGATTCAACAGACAAATTATTTATATTTTCAAAAAATATAAACAGAAAGCATTCAACAAAGGCTTAATTTTACAAAGACCTCCTTGTGGTTCTACAGACAGTTTTAAAAATTACAACGTCCTCTCTTTTTATTTTTGAAAATATACGATCTCCCCTCTGTTAATCCAAAGTTAGAATAGTTACCATATTATTGTGATATTTAATTATTTAAATGTCAAAATTACTCTTTTGTCTGTCTTTTATCTACAATTGCTACAACCATACACCTCACCTCAATATTAATTTCATAACCAAACAAACTAAAACCTATGATGTTCCTCTTCTCTTCAATTCTCTTTCCTCCAACCGGCACTACCAACGCCCTTTAAATAGCCCATATCATTGTGAACAAGATCTTCCCATTTATTATTGAGCAGTGTTACTCTAGCTTAAAAGGTAAATTTATTTTTGTAAATTTAATAATGTGGCAATTTATTAAAATATTTAAGAAAATCTCTTTCTCATTTTTTTTTATTATTATTAGTTAATTATCCTTTTCACACATCGCTAGATTTAAAAAGTAAATTTGTATATTATTTTCTGCTATGATATGAAATACATACAAACCACACACATATATAACCCATCACCATCCCAATATAATTTCAAAAACCATAGAAGAGATTTTTGTAATTGTCAAAATTTGAGGAGCAGGTATGGAATGTGGTACACTCTATATCATTTAACGGTAAGTGTGATAATCCTTTTTTAATTTGCAACAATTATAAATTTAAATTTTTATTTCATAATCATTAGACTTATAATGAGAATATTTCAATATATACATGAAATTATGTAGATCAAAATCCAAAATGATATATGTTTAATTAACAATTAAACAAAACTAAAGATAGTAGAGGTGCTCATGAATCAGATTAGGCCGGGTGACATCTCATTTGTCATTCTTTCAAAATTAGACTGATTGGAAAAAAATCAATCTGCATCTACCGGTTTGGTGGATGCGGATTAAGCGAGTCATGCGGGTTGGCGAATAGATGCAATTGGTTTGGCGGTTTGGATTTTACAATTTTTGAACATTTTTTTGAATTACAATTCATAACTTTTACAATCTCTAATAACTAGTAATCTGAAAAAATTTATCTATAATAGGCATGACACCACGCATGCATATTTTTAAAGTATTATTTTACATTTTTATAAAAATATATATTTTATTATTTTCACTATATATTATTACTTGTTAATATTTTTTTAAAAAATTTCATCTACAAGCAAATTAAATTTATGCACGTATGGAACAATTAATCCGCCATAAGAATTATATCAATAAATTTTAAAATATTCCATTCATGCTTGTCCATTAAAAGATATACATCCACTCAAAATCAATCTGGTCGGATGGATTTACCCTTAAAAACAGGCGCGGATGATTATATCACCGACACGGCTTTCTCGTCAAAGATTAGAATCCCTGTAGCCCATCTGACGGTGATGTTGTTTACCATTTCAAACTTCTACGGTCAATATTCAACCCTTTCTCTCTCCCCACCTCTCTGTCTCTCTGTAGAACGTTCTTTTCTTTTCTTTTCTTATTTTGTTTTATCTTTAATCTATTATTTTATTTTATCTTTAATTTACCGTCCTTAGTTTTGAAATTTTGAACCGCCTACAAAGACTCAACTTATATGTAAATACTACCCACCTTAACTTGCATTTCATTCTCGACTTCATATTTTACATGAAAATACCACAACAAAAAAAAACTTCAATTCATACTTAAATTCATGATTTCGTCTTGGCGGAGGCGAAGAGCGGCTCGCCGTGCCCGCAAGAGGCATGACGAACACGACAACAACGGTGGCATGATGATGCAGATGGACATGGAGACGGAGCTGATGATACCTGGCCATTTCAGGTGTCCAATATCTTTGGACTTGATGAAAGATCCAGTGACACTGTCAACCGGGATCACCTACGATCGCGAAAACATCGACAAGTGGATTGAAGCCGGTAACCACACTTGTCCGATCACTGGCCAAAGCTTGAAAACTCTGGAGCCAATTCCAAACCACACCATTCGAAAGATGATTCAAGATTGGTGTGTTGACAATGTTTCACTTGGTATTGAGAGAATTCCCACTCCTAGAATACCCGTTAGCTCCTTCGACGTGCTCCAAATTCTCTCAAAACTTGCATTGGCAAAGCAGAGAGAGGATAGTGAAGGGTTTGTGGAGTTGGTGGTGGAGCTGAAGGGTTTAGCGAAGGAGAGCGAGCGTAACAGGCGGTGCATTGTGGCTAATGGTTCGGGTTGTGTTCTATCTGCCATGTTTGAGACTTTCTCTGAAAGGTCTTTTCATAAAAACATTGCAGTTTTGGAGGAAATATTGTCAGCTTTGACATTGATGCTTCCACTTGATGAAAATGCCAAGTTTCATCTAGGCTCATGTGTATCTTTGAATTGCATTGTTTGGATTTTGAAGCATGGAGGAGACTTATCTGGACGAAGGAACGCAGTTTTGGTGCTGGAAGAGTCTCTATCATCGTCAGCAGCAGATCAACAACACAAGGTAGATGCTTTGGTAGAGATTGAAGGAGCCATGGATGCTTTAGTCAAGTTGATCAAAGAGCCAATTTGCCCTACAACTACAAAAGCTTCATTGACAACCATTTACTATATGCTTTCATCATCATCGTCGTCATCATCATCATCACCTACTCTTGTGAATGAGAAGGTCATAATAAGATTTGTAGAGATGGGTATGGTGTCTTTGCTGCTAGAAATGCTTGTTGAATCGGAGCGAAGCACATGCGAGAGGGCTTTGCATGTTTTGGATGGACTTTGCAGTTGTGACGAAGGGAGAGAAAAGGCTTATGATCATGCTCTAACTATGCCTGTTTTGGTCAAGAAGATATTGAGAGTTTCGGATTTGGCGACCGAGTTCTCAGTTTCAATCCTTTGGAAGCTTGGCAAAAATGAGAAGAGGGAAGAAGAGGGAAGTGTTCTTGTTGAAGCTCTTCAAGTAGGTGCTTTTCAGAAGCTCTTGTTGCTCTTACAAGTTGGATGTGGTGAGAAAACAAAGGAAAAGGCAAGTGAGTTGTTGAAATTGTTAAACCTGCATAGGGATAGGTTGGAGTGTATTGATTCTATGGATTTCAAGGATCTCAAAAGGACTTTTTGAACCAAACTGGTCCTTATTCCTCCTTAGGGGAAAGAATTATACCGGTATTTGTGATATTTTACTGCTCAATGTACAAAAAATTCGAAGAGAAATTTATAAATATACGTGCTATACATTAAAATTCTTACACATTCTAGAAAAATGATTTAAGGTCTCAATATGTTGGGTTTTTGAATAATTCTCGGTTGTGAGGAGTGCTTGATCTAATAGAATAATATATATTTGTTAGAATGGATTGTCAAAATCTGAGTGTGTACTATTATGATATGATCAATAATGAATAAGCCCCATGATATAGATTTGAGGCACTTTATACATGCTTTTCTTGTTCCTCTGTGTATTTGAATTTTGACTTGGCAATTAAGTTTGAAGACATTTTTTTCCTTGTCTCTAAATTTTTCTTTGAATTTACGGATCAGAAAATCTACTTATCCAAAAAAGTTGGTCTAGGATGTTAATAATAAAAGTGATGCAGGGTGAAATTAAAATCTTCTATGATAAAGAGTCGTGCTCGAAATAAATTTTAATAACACAATTAATTTTTTTTGTTGTTGATATTTTTCTAAGTAATTTTTTTTAAATATGTATACCACTAACATGAATTTGTTTGAACTAAGCCATAGAATAGAAAGAGAGAAGTCTTGATTAGAAACCAATCCTCTTTGGCCTGAGCCGGAGTTCCATGCTATTATGAGCCATAATGATAGATGTTTTTGCTTTTAAAATAAAAGATCCATAATAACAATATCATTCTATGTAAAAAAATATTACAAATATTTATTTGTTTATCATTGCTCATTTATTAAAGGCGTTGAAATGTATAAGCAATTATGCCAGGTATCCAAGAAGGGATGAGCTTTTCTCCGCTACACAATGGTCCCGTTTGGTAGAATTGTGAGAAATTGATTATAGCTTTAACTTAACAGCTTATAGCTTATAGCTGTGAACATAAGCTGATTTTTGACTTATAAATTAAGCTTCTCCTCCCCCACTCAAAGAATAAGTTGATTTTTGACTTATAAAAAGTTATAAGCTGTATTGTTAAGTTGAACCAAACACATCAAAATAGCTTAAATTAAGCTAAAAGCTGAAATAAGTTGAAAATAAGCTCTACCAAATAGGACCAATGTCGACTGGAAAGCGTTTTCCGAGTACGTGGGATTCATCATGAGCTTTATTTTGATAGTTTGATTTGTTCATTTTGTTATTTCATGTTTATAGATTATTCATGAAAAAAACAATAGATTGAATGATAATTATAACTATGTTTGTCTTTAAAAACTAAATGGTTTAATTTTAAAATTATATTGGTCGTCTATTTTTTCAAAAATAAACATAATTTTAACCTCCAAATTATTTTAATTTGGTCTCTTAATATAGTTTTGTCACTCGCTTTGTTTTTACCAAGTGTAAGACTTGAAAACGTGTGTGTTTGATTTGAGTATTTTGGATTAATTTTTTAAAAAACTAACTTTTTTGTTTTTCGGTTTTTTTTTTTATTTTTATTTTTAGTGAATATTTTTAAAATTTTAAGCATTTTTTTTAAAAACTTTTTTAGATGCATCGTACTTATATATATTTAAAAAGTAAAAAATTTGAGAAAAAATATTTTTTTAAATTAATAAATACATAAAAATATGAAAAATATACTGAATTCTCATTTTTTTTGTATTTTTGGTATTTAGTGAATTTTTTAAAAAAAAATTTCACAAAAATTATACTTTTTATGTATATTTATGTTAGGTGTGTCTAAAAATTAAAAAAAAATATTTAAAATATTAAAAAAAATCAGTAAAAATAAAAAAAATATAAAAAATAAAAAAGTAAAATTTTCTAGAAAAATACTTTTGAAAAACCAAAAATAAGCGAAGTGTATATTTTTCGTGATGAAAAGGCCATCGCCAAAAAAAAAAAAAAAAAAAAAAAAATCGTCAATGAGGATGTCATTTTAATGCAATAAGTAAATTTTGACTACTTTTTTTTTTTTAAATCACGAAAAGTTATTGAAGGGTGATTGAAGCTCACTCACCAGAAGATGGTTAGAGATTATTGAAAATGGTAAGAGAGGGACAAATGAGTAAAATCTTAAACAATTTTTTTTTTCTCAAAACTTTTGAAAATTTTGAAATTGGTTCTACTTTAATGAAAACGAAAATAAATAAGTTTTCATTTCTAATATTAAAAAAAAAATAAACAAACAAATAAATCAAAAAGTTAAAAAAAAATATCAAATGGCACTTAAGTGTTGGGGGAATTTATTAAAAAATCCTCTTTTAAATAATTGGATCCCAATTAATGCATAAGATATTCTTGTACCAATAAGTTCTATTATTTTAGACATTTGATTCACTGAATCTTAATTCTCATACTTAAGGTAATTTATGGATAATTTTACCCTTACAAATATTTTTTGAACTCTTAGCAATTTGGTGTGCATTATTATTTTGGACTATTTTGAATGTTCTATGATGTGAATATTCACATTAAATAAATTTAACAGTGTGAATGTTCACATAATGAAACATTTTTACTGTTAATGTGAACATTAATATGCGTTTCACCCTATTATTATTATGAGTGTTTTTGTAACTATAGAACTTATTGGACTAAGTAAAATATAAGTAGATGAATAGAGATTTATGAATAAATGCCCTAAGTTTTATGTTATATAAAGAGAACATTAATATGATTTAAATTAGATATAAGAAGTTTGACATGCTTATACATAATATATGGGATTACGTATTGTGTGAGTGATTTTCTGATCACACTGTCCTCCTTAGTGATTCAGCTGTAGAACACAGGCAGAATAGATGGGCACCCTGCTGTCCTGCACAGAAAGAAAAGGCTCCGGCGGTAGTTCTTCCACCCGGGGGCAATCCGACGATCAAGTCAGTATATCTCTCAAAGATAATCATGTATTCAACTCACAAGCTTGAGTATAAAAACATACCATAGACCCATGGGGTGCCTCTCTTTTATAGCCAACATAAACCTAGTCCCAATAAAAGCCTAACTTCTATGGACTCAGGATTACTGCTAATCTTGGACTCCCAGTAAGATTAGGATAAACTCTCTAAGAGTCTTATCTTAATACAAACTGAAATCTTCTCTCATTCTAGGACTCTTGTCTTTTATCCGCTTATCTCGGATTCCGATATCTTCAGAGATAACCTCGGCAACTCCGAGATTATCTCGGCATAACTACCATGACACGTGGCACCTCGGCCGACACGTCGGCGTCACCATGCCACGCGTTGGTACTCAGAAAATATGTCCCCACAACTGCCCCCTAAGTTCTATTACCTCGGCATTCTGAGGTGATGGAACCTGTATTGTTCTTTTTTGTAGTATGTCGGCGTCAAAACTCTTCAGCCGAGGTCATTCTCTTAAGGCCGACATGTCTTCTTTTAAGAACAAGATTTCAAATGAACTCTTCCACGCGCATGAGCTGTCATGCATCACCTCTCAACCATTTTTCCTATGTGTGTGATCCTCATTGGATCGTATCACTGACGCGCCTGAAAATCGTCTGCTCTGCGTGCGCCGCCTGACGTATGCGATGCTCCAGGCGTAATAATTGCTTTCATTTTGCCGCCGTTTCGAGTTTTTGACAAAAAAACCTTTCCTTCGTCTTTTTTCCTTCACTTCTACATTTCGATTCTCTTGCTTTCTCTCTCTCTAAACTCTCCCAAATCCGCCATTGCTCTAGCTCCAAGCTCTGCAACTGTCCTCATTCTGCCATTCCTGCGAAGCTTTTGCTACTGTTTCAACCGTCGTCTGTCCTCGGCGAGTTTCGTTCCGGCCTCACCTTGTCTGGTAAGCAACTGGCCCTTCTTTTCCCAATCCTTGATCGTTTCTGGAATTTCCTATTTTTACTGTTCTGTTCAAGCATTTAATTTGTGAATCATTCACCTGAATGCATCTTATTTCATGATTTTGTACATATCATGAACACTTGCACTGTTTTACCACTGTTCTTGGCCTTCAACTCTTTGTATTCTTTAGGCTCTTGACAGCCCATCCTTGTTCTTGACTCTGAAAAATTTATTCTTGTTTCTTGTTTTCTGTGTTTTTCCCAGATTCGAGCCTCCAATCTTTGTTTTCATAGATTTAGGGTTGGGATTTGTTTATAGAACCTTCAATTCTTAGGAAAAACTGAAACAATCCTTACCAGTATATACCTAGGTTTAAGCCGAGGTCCCAGTAACCCTTTAAGAGCACTCTGTTTCTGTAGTCAAGTACCTTTATACCAAAATCATGGGTATGTGGAGACATAGGGTAAACACCCCAACCAAACACGAATTCTTTAGGCAAGAGTTCTCTGTTCCTGATGATGTTCACCTTAGGCTAGCTGGGGATGATGATTCCATCATGCCTACAGATAATACGATGCCTTTTCCTATTGTAGCTTTTGTTGAATGTGGACTTCGGCTCCCACTCAATCCCCTCTTTCGTGAAGTTCTTCACTACTACACCCTGAATCCTATGCAACTCACCATTAACTCCTATAGAGTGCTTAATGGTATCATAGCCTTAGCCCGGCAGGAGAATGTTAGGATCACCCTCGCCGACATCCAATACTGTTATACTATGTGCGCCCTTAACCTGAAAGAAAAAGGTTATGTGTATTACCTCAAGCCGAGGTCTACCGAATTCAAAATTGTAGCCAACCTCCCAGACTCTAACACTACAAGAAATTACACTTTTGGCAACTACTTTTGGCGACGACGTCAATTTTTCATGGCCAAAAGGATATTTTTGGCGACACAGTGATCAATTTCGTTGGCAAAAGTATACCTTTACCGACGCAATTTCCTACCGTCGCTAAAAAAGCATAACATTCTTTTAGTGCCAAAATTTTTGGTTGGCGCCAAAATTTCAGAACTTTTAGCTACGAGGCTTATGTTTTAGCAACACAATGAGCGTTGCTATTAGTGTGCATACATTTGGCGACGACAAGTTGGCGTGGGCAAAGAGTTAACCATTTAGCGACGATAACACTATTCGTCGGTAAAAGTTTTGCTAGTGGAATGATGTGATTTAGTGATTTGTATTTGTGATTCACTACAATAAAACTGACTTTTTACGGCACCACATCAACGACATACAATAAATGCATGCCGTAGTTTCTCACTTTTACGACTTGTTTTTTTTGTACGTCGTAAATACTTTTTCAACCACGACGTGTCTATTGTGTAGGCCATGAATGATAATAACGATAATTTTTTTACGGCTTGCAATGCACGCCGTAAATAATAAAAGTTTCTACGATGTGTATATGGCGTGCCGTTAATACATCAATTACACACGACGCACATACGACAACCGTAAAAAATATTGCACTTTTCATAGCGCACAAAAAGTCAATCGTTAAAAATATTAAAATTTTCACAACGCACAAAAATCAACCGTTAAAAATATTAAACTTTTTATGCCACATAATCTAAGTCGTTAATAATAAGATAAAAAAAATAAGCCCGAAAATATAAATTTTCTCCAAAAAAAAAAAAAAAAAAGCGGCAAAATAAATTCTCTTATACACTTTTTCCCCCAGAATAACTCTTTGGCTTCTAATTGGTTCTAATTTAGAAAGGGAACGTAGAGAGGGAAGGGTTTCAATCTCTGTAAGACCGAATCGATCTCTCTTGTGTATCTGAAATCAGAGTTATCCATCTCTTCTTCATGGTGTTCTTCCTGTAAGGAGTCCTTGAAAGCAACGATTGAGAGTGTATTTCATTGACTGGTAAGTTGGTTGTCTTCATCTTCATCTTCATCTTTGCTTTTGGTTTTCCCCCCCCCTCATATTTGCGTAGATTCATAGATTGCTTCTTCCTCTCCTTACCTTATTTTATATGAAAATTATTTCATTGTGATTTTTTCAGATATTCCCCAAATTTGTAATAAGGGATTTCGAATATGAGTTCCATTGTTTCGAATCTAATTCAAAACCATGAAGCAGATAAAAAAAAATTCGACTTGAAAGTTCTCTCTCTCTCTCTCTCTCTCTCTCTCTCTCTCTCTCTCTCTCTCCACCATTTCATAAAGAAACAGAGTAAGTAGTGTTTTCTTCGTATTCTTTGCGAAGCTCTGAATCCCGAGACCACAAAATCGAACGAAGACAGGTCTTCATTGGCCGTCGAATCTGCAAGGCAAAACCCTAGATCTGAGTTGATCTGTTTTCGATCGGCCTCAGCATTCTGAATATTGGATCCGTTGGATCGGAGACCATGCCAGTGGCTGCTTCCGCCATATACTTCTTGAATCTCCACGGCGATGTCCTCATCAATCGTTTCTACTGCGACGACGTTGGGTTAGCTCCTCTCTCTCTCTCTCTCTCTCTCTCTCTATACATACATATATATATATATGTATATTTATTCAATTATAGGTTTATATGCTTGAAATGTATGAATTACATATGAAGAATAACTTGCATTGAGTATATATTTGACTTCCTTGATGTGGATTGACATACATATATATATTTTTTTCTTTCTTTCCTCTTTTGCATAGTAACTCGAGGAATTTTGCTGCTTAAGTACTTTAATTTTTTCAAGGACCAAATGTATTTTCCTTAGTTATGGTTCGTTAGTTTGTTCCACTCTTTTGACTTACCCTTCTTTAACTGAAGCAGATTTATTGTTATTTATGGATCAAGTTGGGATAATACTTCAGATTTTTTTTTCTTTAGCAGACGGTATAAAGAAAAAGGAAGAAGTGGCAGAGACGGAGGTTGATCCTGAACGAGATTAGCGGATGGTTTTTGCTTATGAACTTTTTATTGCTGTATCAATTACATTTTATGTCTTGGGCAAACCTAAATAAAATCCAAAATTGGGAATTTTTTAACTGTTTTTTTATACAAGAAATTGGAACTTGCCATATTTTATTTAAAAAAGTTCAAAGGGTGCTAAATGAAATTCAATTACTTAGTCTTTACTGTGTTTGAACTTTGAAGATCTATTATTTTATTTTATACAGGTAAATGAAGCTGGCCAAAATGAATCAACTTTCACATTGATTTTAATTTCTATTATCTTTAGCGTACGATTTATAAGATTTTGGTAGGCAATCAAAGCCATCTATTGGAGACCCACTTACTTTGTGCATGCTTGCCTTGCAACTGCCGCCAGAAGTTTCGTGCTTCTTGGGCTACTCACTGTGGGGCTATAACGTAATATGTGATGGTATATTACGTTTGATGGTGAACTAATTATTTGTGTTGAGTATTTCTAATACCGTTGAATTACAGTTCCAGGTCTGAGATGTACGCCTTATAATGGACCGCAATTCAAGTCATTCCAAGAGAGTTGGGTAAGTTCAATTTTTCCTTCCATAGCCAAAAAATTATCTCACTTTAATTTTTTATTATGCTATAACTATTTTAATTCTATCATTAGTGGAGGTTTGTCATCTCGTAATGAGGTCAAAGATAGAAGTCTACAATTCTTTTAACAACTAAGGCTGTTATCAACAAGTGAAGATGACAGAGCAAAAGGCACACTAATCATATTGAAAAAGTCTACATGCTAAATTCACAAGTAATTATGGGCTAACAAAATTGCAGTAAGGCCAAGTCCAATACTTTGTAAGATAGATGATGACCCCCTGCCCTTCTCTTTCACCCTCCTCCCCCACACAATGTAAACTCGCCAAGTTGTTTTTTTTGGTTTTGGGGATGGGCTTCATGAAATTGCATTGGTTAAAATTTGGTTTCGGTAATGGAGAAATGTTTTAAACATTGCGTAGCTATTAATGGATTTGTATTATTCTAGTGATTTTAAAATATTAAGGGTGAATATTGTGGAAAAAAACTGAAGGACATTTTTTTTTTTGGTGAAGGATGGTATTTGCTTTGATGTCTCATATTTCATTTGTTAGTGGAAGTTGTTTACTTTCCCTAGTGCTTCCACGCATTAATAGATATTTGATCAATAACAATTAGAGAGTGTTTGATTGTACGATTCGAGTTCATTAAATTGTATACTGCTGGTATATTCTAGAAGTCATAATGGTCCATTCCATTTATTGCTTGTTGTATCCCTTGCAAGTTAGTGGGTTTGATGGTGTGGTTAATAATATATTCCCCACCCACCTCCAAAAAAGGAAAAAAATATGTTTAGACTGGGCAGTATCATTTGTTAATCTTATTATTGTATTTACTTTCACATCTAATCAATGTCCATTTCCCTTCTTAGTACCATCTAGATGCTAATGCAGCTTCTTTGCAGTTATATTGAATTTTTTGATGCAATGTCAATCCCTATGGCAATAGCACTCTCTAGCCAGCCTCTTCTTGGTTAGCCAGTAATGGTTAAACCATCAGAAGCTGAAAAAAATCTGGTTCAGTCTACTACAGCCACAGCTGGGGCTGTAGGTGGGCTCATAGGCCCCTATTTGGGGGGAGCTAGAAGAGTATGTTCCTTTCTATTGAGGTAAGAAACATCTTCTATTCCTTTCTTATGCTTTTTCTTATACATGGCTGTGTTGCTGCAACATTGTGTCCTTGCTGCCCAGGTGAAGAAACCACACTGGTTGTCTTACCCATGTGCTGCCACTATCCATGTGACATGACCATAAAGAAAGGATTGGTTTTCCCTCAACTGATGATTTTTCTTTAGTTTTTCATGTATGAATGTCTAAGTTGATTGGTTTACTTTTTGGGTTGAAAATTTTGCCCTAAATCTGGATGCTTTTAACATAATGCATCTGACCTTTCTCAATGATAAAAGTGTTTTTTTTTTTTTTTCTTTTCTTCTTCTTCTTCTTCTTTTTTTTTTTTTTTTAATCTTTTCTGAATCCCAGATTAGGAACAAAAAGCGGACCTTGGAAATTGGTTTGGTCGGAGATGGAGTAGGAAAATGCCTGAACTCGTGCATAAGTTCCGAGTTCCATATTTTCCCCCTCTGTGCATAATGATGAATTCAAACATAATTTCATGATGGTAACTGTTTATGCTATGGAGATTCACAAGTACATAAAAGAAAATTATCTTATTTTGAAGTAAAATATGGCTTGATTCCATTAGTTCTAAAATTTCATGTTTATGTGCATTGGCAGAACATATTTTGCAAGGCTCTTGGAAATTTGATGTTGTTAGTTAGAATATATATTCCAATAATGTTGTCATACATTACAACACAAGTTCATCATAGAACTTTGGCAACATCACTCTCCTCAAAACAATTTTTGCATCCCAGGGATTGAGTGTTAAAGACCTTGTTGTTCTTTTAGTTGTAGTAATTTGTCTACTTGGATAATTGTTAACTTGTTGTGCTTGCTGGTATGGCTCATTTGAGAGTTGTGTTGTTGTGTGTTTGGGAGACTTACCACTCACTTACGATGGTTGTTTTATGCTTCAAATGGTTTCATATATTTTTTTTACTAACTTGGTAATACAAAGGCAAAGCAGTGAAACATTTCAGATATTGAAATTGAACTTTTATTAGACTTTATGCAACTAGGATTAGATTGAGAAGATTTGTCAGTGAGAGTCCTAACTGTTGATTGGCTTTGATTTTGCTGTTTCTGCAATATTAACCTGGTGCTTCTCTTTTCTCTTTTTTCTTTTTTGCCCCTTGCAAATAGCGTGAAGATGTAGCTTATAATTCTGACTACGGAAGCCCCATCCACACTCATTGATCTTCTTCCTTTCTCCAGTGGTGATGATAACTCAGCTTTAGCACCTGAGCGGTAAGCTATTACACAAAGGCAGTCTGGCGATGATTGGAACATAGAAGGCTTTCTTTAAAACTACTTCCGGCGTTTATTTGTACAGATAAGTCTTAATCAATACACTGAGGTCCTTTTCTTTTTACTTTTGTGCTTTGCATGAGATTACCTCGAGAGATTATTACTTAGATATCACACAATAGTTCTGGAGTGTCTTGACGGTTTTAGCTATCTTCCAAAACACAAAGTTCATCTAGATTTTATAGTCTTTTCAATTGGTTGACTCCTTTCTTTTATGTTAGCGGACCTAAAAACGTCTCTAGTTCAAATTTAGGTTGGGTCATGAGTTAACCCAACATGTAACCCTGGCTTCTTAAACTATTATCAAATATAATGTATTTAGCATCAAATGACAGTTCAAAAACACCCCCATACTAAAACCAAAATTAGGGTTAAATGCATTGTTCATCACCAAAATATACAATTGGTTTTTATTTGGGTTTATTATGTCAATTTGGGTTCATTACCAAAATATACAATTGGTTTTTATTTGGGTTTATGATATGTCAATTTGGACTAAAAAACTTATCCAATTTGTGTTGAATGATTCTACCATTGATTTCATCTAAATTTGTCATACCCATTATGAAATTTGTATATGAAGGTGTGAAGGATCACTTCACTTTTATACACAAATTAAATGATAGTGGGTAAGATTTTAGCTAATCATATGAGATGTAATTGTGTTGTAACCACATTCTGTTATCTCTTTTGTAGTGTTTTGCTTGCTATTTAACTACCTCAGCAGCTAGTTTGAGCTCCCCTCTTTGAAAACTACAGTAAGCTGCAAAGACTTAGACGAGAGAGAGAGAGAGAGAGAGAGAGAGAGAGAAGGGAAGAGAAGGAAGGATGGAAGGGAAATGTGTATAGTGGTGTTTATATGGCAAGTTCACCCACTCTAACCATTCCTTTTGTTGCTCAATAGAGACAAATATCATAATCAGTGAATTTTTACTTTTGATTGATTAATAAACTGCCTGAATTGTTTACCAAATATGGCTATTTCTTTGTAATTTGGAAGGCCTACGAAGCCTTTGGCATGGTGGGAAGTGGAAGGCGGTGGTTGTGAGATGTTGGGTGGAAGAGATGGGCTTGCCGGAGGGACATGGTTGGCTTCCACCACAGACGGAAGGATTGCTTTCCTTACTAATGTTCAGGAAGTCCAGTCAATCCTTCAAGCAAAGAGCAGAGGTCACCTACCGCTCGCTTCTTGGAGGTTACCTTTTGACATTCACACTCACATACAATGTTTTTGTTCTATTGTTCCAATGGATCATTTCACCATAAAAATTAGATTGTATTGTAGCCATTTTTCTTATAGTTCTGTATGACCACACAAACTCAAATGTTAACAACAAATGTCTTTTGTTTGCACAACTAGTGGAAATTTGTCATGGGGGATTTGCTACTCTTCTTAAAAGTTGAGCAAGTTTGATTTTCATCGTCTTAACGCCAATTTTGATGCTTAACATGATCTTCGTGAATTTTTCATTATTTTAGGTAAAAAGAACACATTAATTACGTTTAGATTTGTTCTTAGCTTTATTTATTACTGAGTATGTACTTTTGGTATTATAAAACTGGTCCAGACCACAACATACCTATGGTTTAGATGGTTGATCTGCTTTTATTGGTGTGATTGGGAATTATTTACCTGCAGTTGTGGTCTTATTAGATAATTTATATTGGAAGCTTCCTGTAATTGTTATTGTTTATGTGGTTGCAGAGCAAGAAACATCCTAATGAGTTTGCAAGGAACTTGTGAAGGATGCTAATCAGTATTAATGGGTTTAACCTGATAATAAAGACCATGAAGAAGATAAAGTTTCAGTTATAGAAGTTTCACCTGGTATTCATGTCTTATCAAATGCAAGCCTGGACTCACCTTGGCCTAAGGTAAGAATGCACACTGTACTTGTTGATCTATTTAATACTTTGAAGTTTTTTCTGGGACTCAGATATTAAAATTGTCATTCATCTTGTGCCGCTCCCACGTGTGATACTTTTGAAACATCATATACATCTAATCTCTCCGTGCCTCTACCAAGAAAAAAGAAACTACCTTCCTGTTAAGAAAGAAGAAGAGGCAAATTTGAAATATTCATCGGGGCACTGCTTCTTGTAATTTTGCATCAACAGCGTATAGTGCATGCTTCTTGTAATTTGAAATATTGATGAGTTGGGCACTATTTACATCAGATTCGTCTGCTGCAGCTGCTGGTTTGTTGCTGCTACCGCCCTCGTGGCTGATGCTTGCTGGGCTACTGCTGCTGCTACAATGTTGTTGTGAGGCGGCTGCTACTAGATGTTGGTCTGCTGGATAAGTTTGTGGATACTTTTTGTGTCATTTTTCCTGCCTTTGTTAGTTTCATGTTTTCATTTTGTTATATGTTGTTTCTAATGTGGGTTCACAATTTGGATGTATTTGGGTATTTAAGTGAGTTTACCCTTTTAGTTTTTATACACTGCTTCTAAAAGCAGCATCAGCAGTGTTTTTTTTGCTTACACATCAACTTTAGGTGATTTCATATCAATGTTATTCGTTTGTAATAGTGGTGCCTGAGGGATGCCTCTTGTAAATCTGTAAATCTTGTAAAAATATATAAATTATTTTCAATTATTTTCGTTGGTAAATGTGTCGCCAAAAGTTTATTTTTGTCCACTCATATTGTGTTGCTAGAAGTGTATTTTTAGTTAATGCCAATTTGTCGTTGCCCAAAGTAAACCTTTATTGACAAACAAATTGTCAGCAAATGGCAATATTTACCGACGTAAAGGTGTTGCCAAAAGTGTATTTTTTGCCAATGCTAATTTGTCGTTGCCAAAAGTGAAGTTTTATCGACAAACAAATCGTAGGCAAATGGCAACATTTACCGACGTAAATGTGTCGCCAAAAGTTTACTTTTGCCGACGCATATTTCGTTGCAAAAAGTATATTTTTTGCCCATGCAAAGTTGTGTCGCGAAAAGTACCACATAATCATCATATTTGAATGACTTTTACCGACGCAAGGTAAATTGCCGACGATAGATGAAGGCTTTTATCGACGACTATCTTCGTCGCTAAAGGCATTACTTTTACCAACGCAATGATAACTTCGTCGGTAAAAACTTTTGCCGACTCACTTTTGCCTACGGGTTGCCAACGTAGCTTTGTGTGTCGGCAAAACTCTTTGCCAACGAATTTTCCCTTTTAGCAACATATTTTGTTGCGTTGCAAAAAATGCAATTTCTTGTAGTGAAACAAAGGGACTGGAGATGATTATCTTATTGCTTCTGGAAATTGGGAGTTTAGCCCAGACGAAGATGTCCATCTCTACCCTCTTCCTCGAACGGTTAAAGAGGGCAAGGGTAAGAGCCCAGTGTCAATCACTTAGTTGTTCTTTTCATATCCTCAAGATTTTGTCTGTCTCTAATGTCGTGTTCTTCTTTGCAGACGTTCGCAAGCCACCAAAGGACTTCTGCCAGTCCTATTTTCTTGGAAAAGACCTAAAGAAGCTCCTAGACCTTCCGATTCACAAGCGCAAGGCTCCATTGGTACTGAATTTCATCCCAACGTACAAATCCACTTTGCCTGACGTTCCAAGGAGGGTGAAAAAAGAGCCTTTCTCCACCTACTGCCACAACTCAAGTCGCTTCCTCATCCCGAACAGATCAAGAGTCCACATCTGACCTAACCAATCAACCTTCCACCTCGGCACCATACTTGGTACCTATTCCTGAAAGAAAACGCCAGCGTAGACTTGTCAAAACTGCCGAAATGGTGCGCCCAAAGCCTGTCGCCCGAGATCTCCTAGCCGACCTACCAGCCGATGTCGATGCTGTTCCAACCCAAACGATGCCCCCACCAAAACCAAAAAGAACCAAGAAGGCCCAGCCAATGACCAAAACCACTGTGGCTGAGACTAAAGACACCCTGCCTGTTGCACAATTGGCAGAGAGTAAGAAGACTGCTTCTACTTCTGCAAAAAGGTCTGCTGAAGCTCAACCTTCTGAGTCCACAAAATCGAAGAAGCCGAGGTCGTCTTCAGCAACTACATCGGAATCCAAAAAACCAGATGTTCCTTAGGCCCCCCAAATTACTTTGGAAGACAGGCCAATAATGGCCAGTGAGAGTGCCGACGACATAAATGTCGGCGTGGCTCTTAGTACTGCACTGCTTTTGCCTGGTGATTTGGAGCGAAATGCTGGAAACAGTGAATATGAGAACTACGCTTTAATGCTCCAACACTCAGTTCAAGTAAGTGTTCCAGTTTGGTACTCGTCCTTTCTTTTTGTTTCATACTTAGAATTTTTTCTAACACTTCTATTTTTTGTCAGGCTATCCAGTACGCCCATTCCTTTTCAATGCAGTCATTTGAAAATCGAGAAAAGTTGGCCGAGATGAAGAGGGAGTTTTCTTCCCTTCAGAAGGCCAACAAAAGTCTTCAACAAAAAATGAAGAAGCTGGAAGATCAAGCTAAGGCTGCTACTCAGGCCAAACAGGTAGCTGAGGAAAAGGCTGAATCTGCTGAAGCTATAAGGAAGGTTGCTGAGGTTGAGAAGAGGGAAGCCGAGGCTAAAAAGGCCCAGGCCGAAAAGGAGCTCCAAAAGGCCCTGGCTACCAAAGTTGCTGAAATAAAGGATGCTGACGAAAAGGCATACGCACAGGGTATGGCCGACGTAACGGAAGAATACAAACTTCAAGTCAGGCAGGCATGCAATAGGGGCTTCTCCCTAGGTTGGATGTCCTTGGCAAAGAAGCTCAATATTCCTGATGATTCACCATGGCGTAAAGCCAACGCGATTCCCCTTCCATTTCCTCCTCCGCCACCTCCAAGTCAAGCTGAAGAGGAATCTGAGTCTGAAGCCGAGGATGAAGATAAGGATGACGATGATGCTTTAGTAAGGAAGCCCAAGGATGCCAATGAGACCAAATCTCCTCCTCAGGATGATCAAGTCCTAGACCTGACTCATGAGGAGGATGAGGAGGTTACTAAAGATGCTATTCCTGAACAAGCATCAACCGACGTTCCTCCAGCCGAAAAAAATCTTGATGAAACGCTTGCAGAGATTGACACCGAGATTGAGGCAGAAAAGGTCGCCGAGAAGGTTCCACTAGAATCTTCTGAAGTCCCAGCCCTTCCAGCTGTTAATGCTGAGGAATCTTGATTTTTATTTCCTTGTCTCTTATACTTTGTTTTGCTTTTCTGAACAATGTAAGCTTCTTTTTATGGCCGATGTGCCTTTCTTTGTTTCTTCAGAACAATGTACTTCTGCTAGGCCATAGTGTCTTCTTTGTATATAATTGCAACTGTTTTCCTCTGAATGCTTTTAATTTCCCTTGATTGCTTCTGCATGGTTCTATACTTAGAATTTTTTGCATATACTCTTCATACTTCTTCCTTCTTTAAGAAATCATCTTGGGGTTATATACCCCAGGTAAAATAACTACTAAATTTACTTCGGCAAGATACTGACCTGCAATCTTTTCATAAATTTCAACAAGTATAAAACATATACTTTTCAATGTAAACTTTGCAAACTTTTCTCAAGTTGCAATAAATGTGTAAACAGTAGTTTTACTCTAACCTACTTGTAAATTGCTACAAATTTCAACAAGGACTATCATATACAGTAAACTTTTCTCAAGTTATAACAGGTGTTAAACAGTGATCTACTTGTAAATTGCTACAAATTTCAACAAGGACTATCATATACAGTAAACTTTTCTCAAGTTATAACAGGTGTTAAACAGTGATCTACTTGTAAATTGCTACAAATTTCAACAAGGATTTAAACAATATACTTAGCTTTTACCTCAACCTGTAAATTGCTGCAAATTTCAACAAATGATCATATGTCGGCTTAACTTCAACTTGTAAATTGTTACAAATTTCAACAAGTGTTAAGCATCTTTTTTTTGGTTTAGCCAACCAGTAGATTGCCATAAGTCCGTAAGTAATAACATCGGCTTTACTTCGACTTGTAAATTGCTACAAATTTCAACAAGTTGTAAACTTTGTATCGGTTTGACCGACTTGTAAATTGCTACAAATTTCAACAAGTGGTAAAATTTGTATCGGTTTGACCAACTTGTAAATTGCTACATATTTCAACAAGTGGTAAACTTTGTATCGGTTTGACCAACTTGTAAATTGCTACAAATTTCAACAAGTGGTAAAATTTGTATCGGTTTGACCAGCTTGTAAATTGCTACAAATTTCAACAAGTGGTAAACTTTGTATCGGTTTGACCAGCTTGTAAATTGCTACAAATTTCAACAAATGGTAAACTTTGTATCGATTTGACCAGCTTGTAAATTGCTACAAATTTCAACAAGTGGTAAACTTTGTATCGGTTTGACCAGCTTGTAAATTGCTACAAATTTCAACAAGTGGTAAACTTTGCCTTCTCTCTGCCCCCAATGTGAACCTGACTTTCACTCGGGGTTCTCATTACTTAGAGACAACATTATGCATTCATAAGTCTTGGGGAATTCTGTAAAGATTTTATTGATGACGTCGACAAAATACAATGAATATCTCAATGATAGAAAAATTTCAAATTACAAGTATTCCAGGGTCTTGGCAATGCTTTGCCCTAATTGTCTTTAAGCCGATAAGCTCCATTGCCTAGCACGGAAGTAATTTTGTAAGGTCCTTCCCAGTTTGGGCCAAGCTTGCCCTCTCTGGGATCCTTCTTGTTGCCGACGACTTTTCTCAAGACTAGGTCGCCGACTTGAAAATCTCTTGGGTTGACCTTCTTGTTGTAAGCTCTGGCCAGCTGCTGCTGGTATACTGCAAGCTGAATGGCAGCCTTCTCTCTTCGTTCTTCCAAAAGATCCAGATCTCGGGCTAAGAGTATGTCATTGGTCCCATTCTCAACTCCCTAGGTTCGGATCCCTGGGATGCCGACTTCTAGTGGAATGACTGCTTCTGTGCCATAAGTCATGGCAAAGGGGGATTCCCCTGTTGATCTTCTCGGCTAGTCCGATATGCCCAAAGTACATTGGGCAATTCGTCTACCCACTTTCCTTTTGCTGCCTGCAGCCTCTTCTTTATTCCATCCAAAATTACTTTGTTGGATGCTTCTGCTTGCCCATTGCTTTGGGGGAAACTTGGTGTTGAAAAGTAATTCTTGATCTTGAATTTCGCACAAAAGTTCTTGATAAGTTTGCTGTCAAACTGCGTTCCGTTGTCGGCAACGATGGCTCTTGGAATGCCAAATCTGGTGATAATGTTTTTTCATATGAAATTCTTGACGTCCACATCTCGGATTTTGGCAAGAGGTTCTGCCTCTATCCACTTTGTGAAGTAATCTGTTGCTACCAGCAAGTATTTTCTCTGCCCAGTTGCTTGGGGAAGTTGTCCAACCAGATCCATGCCCCATTGGGCAAACGGCCAAGGGCTGGATACTGGATTCAGGTCAGCGGCTGGCTGATGAATCAAAGGTGAAAACCTTTGGCATTGTTCGCACTTCTTTACGTATGCTTCCGCATCTTTTTGCATATAGGGCCACCAATACCCCTGGGTAATGGCCCTATGGGCTAATGATCTGCCCCCAGTGTGGCTTCCACAAATTCCTTCATGAATTTCATATAAAAAATCTTCAACTTGTAAAGGGTGTACGCACCTTAAAAGGGGTCCAGTGAAGGACCTTCTGTAGAGATGTCCGTCCGCAGTTAGGCTGAATCTTGCCGACTTCAACCTGACTTTGTGTGCCTCCTTGCGGTCTTCTGGCAGCTTTCCTTCTTTCAGGAATGCAACAATTGCGTCCATCCAGCTTGGCCCCATGTCCACACACATTGCTTCTTGCTTTGCACTCTGTGGTTCTATGCTCGGGCCCGACATATAGTCAATCATAATTGTTCTTGTTTTTCCAGTCTGTATTGAACTTGCCAGGTTGGCCAACGCGTCGGCGTGGCTGTTATCATCTCGGCTTACTTGGAGAAGTCGGCAGTTCTGAAACAAGGCTGCCAATCTGATGACCTCTTTTGCATATGCCGACATCCTCTCGTCTCTGGCTGCAAACTCTCATGTTGACTGGTTAACAATTAACTGTGAATCACAAAAAACTATTACCTCATCTGCTTCTGCTGCTGCTGCCAGCTTTAGTCCTGCAATTAATGCTTCGTATTCTGCTTCATTGTTTGAGGCCTTGAACCCCAAACGGATAGATTGTTCTATTATTTCTCCATCTGGGGATATCAGCAGCACTCCTGCCCCCGCTCCTTGTCGGTTTGAACTTCCATCGACAAACAGTCTGAATGAGTCGCCGATGTAGATGCTGCAGGGTCTGAGCTTTTCCTTCCTTTGTGCCTTGGCCTTTGGCTGGGATTCTACCTGCTTGCTGGGACCTCGTTCATCTTGGCTCAACGGAGCCCGATGTTCGATGGACTCAGGTGTGAATTCTGCCACGAAGTCGGCCAGAACCTGGCCCTTAATCGCTGTTCTGGGCCTGAACTCCAAGTCATACTGGCCCAAGGCCACTGCCCACCTTGCAATTCTTCCTGTTAAGTCTCCTTGTTGCAACAAGGACTTCAGTGGGTGCTCTGTAAGTATTACAATCTTGTGTGCCTGGAAGTAGTGGTTCAACTTTTTTGAGGCCATTACTAAGGCCAGCATTAATTTTTCTAGCGGTAGATACCTTGTTTCTGCGTCGGCCAAGGTTTTACTTACATAATAGACAGCCTTCTGTTCTCCCTGCTCTTCTCGGATTAACACTGCACTTACTGCGTGTTCTGACACGGCTAAGTACAGAAACAACTCCTCCCCAGGTTCAGGTGTTGAGATTACTGGGGCCGTGGTCAGATACTTTTCAGGTCGGCCAAAGCGGTCTCACATTCTTCAGTCCATAGGAAGTCTGCGGTCTTTTTTACCAGGTTGAAGAAGGGTTTACACTTGTCTGAACTTCGGCTTATGAACCTGTTTAGGGCTGCGGCCCTGTTAGTGAGCATTTGAACCTTTTGCCGATGTTGGGCTCTGTAGATCTAGGATGGCCTTGATCTGATCTGGGCTGGCCTCTATTCCCCTTCTTGTTACCAGGTACCCTAGAAACTTACCAGATCCGACTCCAAACGCGCATTTAGATGCGTTGAGTCGGAGCCGGTATGTTTTGAGTATTTCAAATACCTCTTTCAGGTCGGCAAGATGACTCTTAGGCTCCTTGGTCTTCACGACCATGTCATCGATGTAGACTTCTACTGTTTGGCCTATCAGGTGCTTGAACATTTTGGTTACCAGCCTTTGGTAGGTTGCTCCTGCGTTCTTCAGCCCAAAAGGCATCACCCTGTAGCAGTACAGGCCTTTTGGGGTGATGAACGCTGTCTTCTCCTCGTCTGGGGGTACATGGCTATCTGGTGGTACCCCCTGTAAGCGTCCAGGAAGCTCATCCTTCCATGTCCAGATGTGGCGTCTACTAATTGATCAATTTTGGGCAGAGGAAAGCTGTCCTTGGGATAGGCTTTATTCAGGCATGTAAAATCTACGCAGACCCTCCATTTACCGTTTTTCTTTTTTACCACCACAGTGTTTGATAGCCATGTTGGATAATTGACTTCTCTGATGGCCTTGGCTTCCAGGAGTTTGTCTACTTCTTCCTTCACTACTTCGACGTGCATCAACGTCGGTTTTCTAGCTCGCTATATTACAGGTTTAACCGACCTGTCGACGTTCAGTCTGTGACATGTGACCTCGGGGTCAATGCCAGGCATTTCATAAGGTGTCCAGGCGAACACCTCTATGTTTGTTCTTAAAAAAGCTTCCAGTTCTTTCTCTTCTTCTTCGGCTAAACCTGAGCCGAGAAGAAAGAAGCGCTCTTCATCGCCCTCCTGGACGAGGATTTTCTTCAGTGTTTCCTCGCTCTTCTTGGCCGGCTCCTTGCCGACATCATCTAGGACTTCCACGTCCTCATCTTCAATTTCTACCTTCCCTGGTTCTTGTATGCTACAGGTTGTTTTCATTGCTGCCATGGAGCAATTTTTGGCCTGTAGCTGGTCTCCTCTGACTTCTTCAATCCCATGTTCTGTTGGGAACCGCAATAGTTGATGCAACGTTGAGGGAACTGCCCCCATTGCATGCAACCATGGCCTTCCCAATATGACGTTGTAAGGAGAAGGCGTATCGATCACGATGAATTCTGTCCTGATCTTCTTAGTGCCAGCCTGTACTTCCAAGTTTTTAGCACCCAGTGGCCACGTCGGCGTTCCATTGAAGTCGACCATCGAGCCATTCGATTGCTCCATGTCGTCTGGGTGAAGGCCTAGCTCCTTGTAACATCTAACGTACATGATGTCACAAGAGCTGCCTTGATCTATTAGGATGCGTTTTACTTGGCACTCCCCAACCTGGAGGGATACTACCAAGGCATCATTATGTGGGTGCTGTACCATCTCTAAATCGGCTTCGGTGAAGGTTATCATCGGTCCTTGGCACTCCGCTGGCCGATGTCTCTTTTTCCTGACTTGGTAGACATGCTGCAGATGCCTTACCTCTGAGTCTCTTCTCTGACTTCGTTCTCGTTAACTTTTGAATGAATCACATTAACTATCCGAGGTCCTTCTGCCCGAGGTTGCGGAGGTGGTGGGGCTGCTAGAGCCTGAGGCAGTCTTGCCTATTCTTCTCTTGTTCTGGTTTCATCGACAAGGTCTCTCAGGTGCCTTGCCTTACCAGATTTTCCAAGTGTGCTTTTAGGGCTCTGCAGCCTGTGTTGTATGTCCGTCTTCATTGTGATAAGCACAATGTCTGTCCATGTTTCTTCCCATAAATTCTCCCGGTTCCCTTGCTGGCGTTCTGAAATAGGGCTGGTTCTGAATTTTTCCTAGGACTTTTTGAATTGGAATTCGGAACACGGTTGTTACTGCCTGTTTGGCCCTTAAATCTACCTCTGTTTTGCTGAATCCGTTGTTACTTCGGCCTCGCTTCGGCGAGCCGTTCCCTTTTTCCTGTTTGTCTTCCTTGTGGGCCGATGTATCCTCCTCGGCTCTGGCATACTTCTCGATTCTTGCCATGAGCTCTTCCATGCTCTTTGGCAATGTCTTTGCCAAAGATTTCCGCAGTGAACAATCGTCTTTCAGGCCATTCTTGAATGACACGACTGCTACTTCTTGGTTGCATTCAGGTATTCGATTGAACACCTCGTAGTATCTTTTTGCATAGGCCCTAAGGCCTTCATCCTTGCTGATCTTCAAGGCCATTAGTGCGTCCACCCTTAATGGCTGCAGTTTATTTGTCACGAACCTGGCCACAAACATCTCGGCCAGGTCTTCTCAGGTCTTCATGCTTCCCTTTGGCAATTTGTGGAACCAATCTGATACAATCTCCCCAAAGGACGAGGGGAACACTTTGCAGAGCAATGGCTCGTTCCCACTGTACAACGCCATTGAGTTTAGGAATAGACCAACGTGGAAGTTAGGGTCTGACTTACCATCGTATATCTGAAACCTCGGCATGCTGAATCTTTTTGGTGCCTCGAATTTGTCCAGTTCTACGAGAACGGTGTCCTCGGCTTGTTGGGTGAATTAACCTCAGCTTCAGCATTCTGTTCCTTCCTCTTGAGGTAGTTTCTCAAGTCCTCTTTACTCCTCCCTGGAGCTCGGCTATCTTTTGACTTCAGTCTTTTGGCATACTGCTCTCGGCCTCGTGGTGGGCCCGTTTTGATCTTTCTCCATGGGTTGTGTCAAAGCAGAGTGCCTGCCTTTGGACATGCCGATGTTCTCTGTTCTCTGGGTCCTTCGTGTGGTATGTCCTCTGGGATTTCTCTTGTCTCGGTTCTTCTCGTCCGATCTCCCTGGAAGGCGGGTGGGAGTGCCTTGCGCTCCTGGTATGCCGAGGTGTTTCGGGAATTACTTTCCTTCCTCCCTTCTGAGTATTAACCGCTGGAATTGGCGTGTCCTGCAGCGGGTATAGTGGCTGCATGACCTTGTTTTGCATCATAAAGTTGACGACCGACTGCAGGTCTGCCAACTTGTCTGCCAATTCTTTTACTTCCTCATCCTTCGTAGGCACCTGTCCCTCCATACCTGGAGGTTATCTTCGTTGTAGTATCTGTCCTGGTCTGTCTTCTTTGAGGTGTCGCCCTCCTGGCCGACGTTTTTTCCTCCATGCCCCTGGTCGCGGGTTTCTTCGTTGTGGTTGTCTCCTTCAACGTCAAGGTCGATAGGCCTGCCACTACCAGCGGGAGCGTCGTCCCCAACCTTCTCGTTTTGTGCGTTACTGGCCATCAATTCGTCTTTCTTTCCCACAGACGGCGCCAAATTGTGTGAGTGATTTTCTGATCACACTGCCCTTCTTAGTGATTCAGCTGTAGAACACATGCAGAATAGATGGCACCCTGCTGTCCTGCACAGAAAGAAAAGGCTCCGGCAGTGGTTCTTCCACCCGGGGGCACTCCAACGATCAAGTCAGTATATCTTTCAAAGATAATCATGTATTCAACTCACAAGCTTGAGTATAAAAACATACCATAGACCCATGGGGTGCCTCTCTTTTATAGCCAACATAAACCTAGTCCCAATAGAAGCCTAACTTCTATGGACTCAGGATTACTGCTAATCTTGGACTCCCAGTAAATTAGGATAAATTCTCTAAGAGTCTTATCTTAATACAAACTGAAGTCTTCTCTCATTCTAGGACTCTTGTCCTTTATCCGCTTATCTCGGATTCCGATATCTTCGGAGATAACCTCGGCAACTCCGAGATTACCTCGGCATAACTACCATGACATGTGGCACCTCGGCCGACACGTCGGCGTCACCATGCCACGCGTTGGTACTCAGAAAATATGTCCCTACACGTATAATATATAATATATAATCAATTTAAATGTTATTAATTAATATTTTTAAAATACTCATTAACCAAACCCTTAATAACAAGTGACATATGAAGAAGATAAGGATTGATGCAAATAAAAATTGTGTATGACCTAAAAAGTAGAAAGGCAAGTAATATGTTTTCGAGAAGAAGTGTAGGATTTGCAATGTGGCTTTCAAATCACTGTTGTTGTTCCCTTTTCCCTTTTAACTACCATTAAGAATCAATTAAATACATGAATAATTGAGTTTGCTAATCTCATGTAGCTTTTAACTACCATTAAGAATCAATTAAATACATGAATAATTGAGTTTGCTAATCTCATGTAGCTAAGTTGAAACGTTAGGACAACTTTTTAACCTTAGAACATATTTATCATTTTCCTATTATTTGTATATCTAGTGTAGCTAAGTTGACTCACATATCAAAAGTTTTTGAGTCTTTGTTTTGGGGTGCAAATAGAGCCGCCATGGGCAGGTTTGGCACCAATTCAGGTTATTTTTGTCTTTTTTGAGTGCATCACTGACTGTCCTGATGTGTCATGGCCTTCAATGCTTTCTTTTATTTTGGAATACTCTTCAAGGGAAATGGTTTTATTTATTTATTTATTTATTATTTTTTAGGTAAATTACTAATAAGTCATAATAATTAGATTTAATTCTCATAAAATCCTATTGAAAATAAATTTTGATAAAATTTTAGCTAAAAATATTTTTTTGTGATAATTTTTTACATACGTCGTTAAAAATTGACAATTAGTGATTTTTTTTTTTTTTGGTCATGATTTTTATAAATTGTTGCTAAAATTTACAATTAGTGACTTTTTTTATAACAAATTTTTTTCATAAGACCTATTAGACAATAAGTTCACTTATTATGACCTACACGTAAATACCCTTATTTTTTATGACTAGCTAGGAATCTCCTTCAAAAAGTCTTCTCCCTCTTGTTTGATTTTTAAAATGAGTTTTGACTTATATTTTAAAAAATAAGTTATTGAAAAAAAAATTGAAAATTAAAAATTTATTTAGTTATAAGTTTTGAAAATAGTTTGGAATGATTTTAATTTTTTATAATTGAATAGATGTGTATGAGAAAAAATTTAATTGATTGATGTGTAGAATGTAAAAGAATGAGAGAGTAGAGAAGAGAGAAGAGAAAAAAAGTGATTAATTGATTTATTAATAATAAAAAAAAGAGAGAGGAGAGAAAAAATTAAATTTTGAAATGTATTTTAAAATTTTGTTAATCAAGCAAACATTTTTATTTTTTAATTCAAATCATGTTTTAAAAATTAAACCAAACATTCCCTTAATTTTGGATACTACAAGCAGTCTCAAATTAAGGGTAATGATTAGAAAAGTTCCTTTTGCAGCATTTATAGGTTTGCTTATTTATTTTTTTAGAAAATATCATTTTGTATCCCAAATTTTTAAACATTTTTTAATTTAACCCCAAATTTTGTATAATATCTTGTAATTGTAATTATTTTATTTTTTAAATTAATTTTAATAGAATTGATTGACTAATAGTAATTTCAAAATTGAGTGAGAAAAAAATTTAAAATTCAATTACTATCTAAAGAATACTCAATAGAACTAATACTCAATTTTTTGATTTAAAATTTAATTTTTTTATTTTTTAGATAAAAATTTATTAATTAAATATTGTTTTTTTATCTAAATATTTGGGGGGCTAATTGATTTTTTAAGGTATAGTTTGGGGGATAAAATGAATTTTCAAATGAAGTTTGATACCATGTCAGCAAGTTCTATTTGATTGTAGACGGAATGTGACGGCAGAAGCCAAATTGGTCAAAATTTTAAAAATTTAGGGAGCAAATTGATATTATACTTAGTTTATGGCCAAATTGAAAAACGCGTGAAAGTTTATGAGACAAAATAACATTCCTCTATTTTTTTAAGCATAAAATATGAAAAATATTTTGTCATTTGTTACTTATCAAAAACTTCAAATAGTAAATATTTTTTTTAGAATAAGTCAACAAAAAAATTATTATTTTAGGCAATTTTTAAATTTTTTGTGGGCATTTTTAGCTGCAATTTATAAATTAACTTGTTTTTGTAGACTTAATTATTTTTTTTTTCAAAAAAAAAAACAAATAAAATTAAAGTTTAAAAAATTTAAAAGTTGGTGACAAAGTCAACACATGAAGTGTTTTGTTGGTTATAAGGATACACACGATAATTTCTCGTTAGTAAGTTCAAACATGTAGTGATGAGGATGATTCTAGACATTTTTGTTTTGATTTTGTATATTTTGTGAAACAAAAATGATTTAGGCCACTAATTAGTAATGGCTCTAATGATGTGGTAGTGGGTCCCACTCACTGTCACATGTGTTTTGTGTCTTGGGTTTTGTATTTTTTTTTGTTTTTTTCAATTGCCACCTCATTAGTGGTGGAGTTAGTGATGATAAATTAGTGGTATGTAGCATTGCTCTTTTGTGGAAGTAAACAAATGAAACAATACTTTTTGTGAAAGTAAGGTTGTTTGGATATTCTAAATAAGTGTACTTTTTGACTTTTTATGAAATATGGATTGGGTTTGAAGTGATGTGGTAGAGAGGTGATGTGACTTAAATAAGATGATGTGACTTAAATAGGATAGTGACTTTTTGAATTTTATTAAAGATGCCAAACTTGGCCTGCTCGAAACTATTTTCGACAGTTTCAAATGGATGGATCTCAAAAAAAATAAATGGAATAAAAAAACCTCGTCCAAAACGGACTATCAAGTTAAGTTATGACTTATTGTACTTTTAACACCAACGAGGATTTATTTATTTATTTTTTATACAACATATCTATCTGTTTAAATTATTTTACTTATTTGTCCCCATATTTGAACTTATTCATCCAAATTGTGTCCCAATATTTTTTATATTTATGTCCAATTTATTTTTTTAATCTTTTGGTTCAAATAATTTTAACTTATTTGTACAAATTATTTTAACCTATCTGTCTCAAAATATTTAACCTATCTATTCAAATAACTTTAACTTATTTGTCTAAATTATTTTAACATATTTGTTCTCATATTTGAACTTATTTATTCCCATATTTTCAGCCTATTTATCTAAATTATTTTAATTTATCCGTCCCAAATTATTGTAACATATCAATACATATGATTTTAACGTATTTGTCTTATATTTTTAACCTATTTGTTCAAATTATTTAAAAATATTTGTTCAAAATTTTTTAATTTTATTTTTACTAAATACGAAAATAAGCTGGGAATTTATTGAAAAAGCCTAAAAAAATCAGCTTCTTATTGTCTTTAATAAATTTTTCCCAAGCTAGAAAATCTTAACCACACTCTCGTGACGTGATCACTTAGTTAAAGAGAGTGTCGTATAATATTTAACATCCACAGACTGGTATGTTTGGTTTAGTTTTGGAGGGTAGTTTTTAAAAATTATTTTAGGGAGAGAGTTTAGAAATTTTTTTGATTTGTTTGGTTGTGTATTTTGAAAGTAGTTTTAGAGTTTAGGAGTTTGGAATGATTTGATATTTTGTTACAATTGAGTAAATGTGTGTAAGAGAAAAAGTGATTAAGAAGGAAAGATGAGTGAAAAAAAGTAATTGATTGATAGATAAGAGAGAAAAAATGATTTTGAAAAATTTACAAACCAAACAAATTTTTAAAATTTTTTTTTTTTTCAAAATCCCTCCACAAATTCAAATCAAACATACCCGTCTCTAAGATCAAAGTCAAGCTCTTAAACAGTACCATCTAGAAGACCATCTAGAGCAAGATGGTTCTCAATAGACAGATAACCCTAACTTGTTTAATTTTATTTTGGATAAATTATACAAATAGTTCATGTAATTTACACGATATGTCAATTTGATCTCTATTATTTAAATTTGTTCGATTTTATCTCTTAATTTAACAAATTATGTCATTTTAGTCCAATAAATCACGGTTATTAAGTTTGGTAAATAAAAAGTCAAACTATGTGTCGATTTGGTTCCTGTAATTTACACAATGTGTCAATTTGGTTCCTGTCAAAATTGAGCAAATTAAAACAATAAGGATCAAATTGACACATTATGTGAACTACAGCAACCAAATTAACACATTGTGTAGATTTTCTGTCCACCAAACTTAACAACCATTATTTATTGAACTAAAATGACACAATCTGTTAAATTAAGGGATAAAATCGAACAAATTAAAACAACAAGAACCAAATTAACATATCACGTAAACTACAGGGACTATTTATATAATTTACCCTTTTATTTTTATAACTTTGTATCCGACATTGAACCAACTAATACTAAAATTAATCTTACTACCCATTTACGAGAATCCCAATTAAAGTCGGAACAAAAGTTCTGTATAAACCGGTCTTAAGAAATTATTTAAGTTTAAAAGATTTTGAACCTAAAATTTTAAAGGAAAAAGATTTCTACCCCCAGTTGGGGGTGACACCCAGTGAGGTGTCAGTTGGAGGTTGGTCCGAAAAAACAGTTTTTTTTTTTTTTTTTTTTTTTTTTTTTTTTGATTTTCGACCAGTGGGGGCGCTCCACGTCACTGGGGGCGCCACCCCCCACTGGATGTATGAAGCAAGACTCAATTTTAAAATGAACACAATTCCAAATTCCAAGCCTGGACTACCATGCCAATCCCTTAGAATTTAGATAATTTCCACTTGGATGATCAGACATGTAGCTTCTATTAAGTCTACGAAAGCTAGTAAAAGTCATCTTTCACATTACAGCTAATATCACTGAATATTTTAAGGTGGATAATTTGCAAGCTGGTTACACGAGGAAGACCCAGAAAAATTATTAAAAATGTTAGAAATTTTAAAAAATTTATCAAAATATCTATTACATGTCTTATATGGGTGTGAGATCCATATGAGACGTAAATAATGTAAATATTATACTCATATAAAATATTTGATAAAAATTTTAATAAAACTTTTAAAATCTCTAACATTTCTAAAAAATTATTATATAGATAATTAATGCCGTAATAGTTTCAAAAGCAATAATTTTTAAGAGCATTACAATTCAGTCCAAATGATCAAAAATAATCCCATAAACATGGGTGAAACTCTTTCTGTGCGAAAAAATACTTAAAAAAATGTTGGTGGTGTTTGGGAACTTGGTTCCCAAATTTTTTTTTCATTTTTTTTATTAAAAGACAAAAGTTTTGTAAAATCAAAAAAAACACATCCAAACAAAATATCACATCCAACCCCATAATCATTTCACTTTTTCTCTCACAAACATCACATCCAACCACATAAAAATCCAACTATCTTTTCAAACACCAAAAATTTTTTATCTCATAAAAACTTACATCTAATAAAATCTACATAAAAACTCACTTCCCAAACACCATCGTTATAACACCCACTTTTCTGTAATTATGTTTGACCATTTGGTTGATTTGCAATTCTTTTTAATTTTTGGGACGGCCGGTCTCGTTGTTATAAATGCACCAAATGACTTCTTAAATTAATGTGATGGGATACTCATATTTATGAATTATTCTCTCTCTAGACATGTGAGGTATGCTTAGGACCATTCAACCATGTGAAATTGAAAAAGAAACAAATTCCAAAGTACGAGATGGAACAAAGATTTCTAAAGAAAATTGATTTGGTCCTCGAATCTGAATGTCCCGAATGTTTTTAAAGTTTAAAACGACGTCATTTTGGATTTAGATTTTTTTTTTCCCTTTATTTCTGTCATTTTCGACGCAGAGGAAGAAAAGGGAGAGGGAGAGAGAGAGAGAGAGGGAGAGAGGCGTCGTCTCGCCGCCCGATCGTCGCCCGCCGACGCTCGTCGCAGTTGCCCGATCGTCGCCCGCCGTCGCTCGTCGCAGCTCCGGCTCTGCCTCGCCGCCCCGGCCTCCGCCCCTGCCTCATCCCCGAGTTTGTTGGCCCCTTCCCCTCCCCCTCCTTCCCTTCCTCCCCTCCCCTCCCCTCCCCCTCCCCCTCCCCTCCCCTCCCCCTCCTTCTCTTCCTCCCCTCCCCTCCCCTCCCCTCCCCCGTCTTCGTCTTCGTCTTCTGCTGAAAAAAAAAAAAAAAATTAAAACCATGAAACGACGTCGTTTCATGGTTTCGGGGCACTCGAGGCGGACGAATTCGAGGTCCGAATCACGATTCATTTCTAAAATGATAAAGTAGAAACTTCTAAAAAAGAGTAAAATTTTGGATAAATTATATGTGATTGTTTGCCTATTATATTATTTTGGTCTTTATAGTTTTAATTATATCAATTTTTTTATTTCATTTTCTATATGTTAAACATCCATTAAGAATGGACAAAAATTAAGGACAAAATGATTTGTTCAAAAGGTTTAAACCATTTCAAATTGGACATCAAACTATCAATCACTTTGAGGAGAGTTCTTTAATTCAGTCTAATTCCTAAAAATGTGTTATCAATTAGACTAAATAACCTAATACAAAAAAAAATAAAAATAAAAATAAAAATTAATGGTAAAATTGTTATAATTACGTGGTTGAATTTCGAGTTCACTATTGCTTCTCTTGTGTGAAACGCGTTTGGATCTCAAGTTCACTATTTATGTTCTCGTGTGAGACGGGTCTGCAACCATGGCCATCGCGCCCGCGATGGGCTAGTCTTGTAAAATATCTTAATGGGTCGCGACCAAAACTGGGTTCAGGTTTTGTAAAATATCTTAAAATTTTGTAAGATAAATTATAAAATGATATAATTTTTCTCACCACAAAATATAACATTTTTGTACATTACAATTCAAGAAATCTTATGTCAGAAATTGAATATATATATATATATATATATGCCTTTATTTATATTTGTCTTATTGGATTTTTCATAAATTCAGGAAATCTCCTCTCGTGTGAAACGTGTTTGGATCTCAAGTTTACAATTCCTGCTCGCGCGTGAGACGCGCCTGCGACCATGGCCTTCGCACCCGTGATAGGCAAACTTTAGGTCGTGCATGTGATGGGCCGTGACCAAAACTGGGGTTCAGGTTTTGTAAAATATCTCAAAAGTTTGTGTGTGGGTCAATTTCCGACCACACTGCCAACTTAGTACTCAACTGGAGAACACCGGCAGAATAGATGGCACCTGTCTGACCTGCAACAGAAAGAAGAGTCTCCGGCGGTGGCTCGTCCACCCGGGGGTACTCCGACGATCAAGTCAGTACTCCATATCTCTCAAAGATAATCAATAGCTAAACTCATAAGCTTGAGCATAAAAGCATACCTCAGACCCATGGGGGTGCCTCTCTTTTATAGCCAATACAATTCTAGTCCCAATAGGAGCCTAGCCCTAATGGACTTAGGATTACTGCAAATCTGGGACTCCCAGTGGGATTAGGATAAACTCTCTAAGAGTTTTATCTTTACCCAAACTAAAGTCTTCTCTCATTTTAGGACTATTGTCTCTTATCCGCTTATCTCGGATTCAGGTATTCTCGCAGATAACCTCGGCCTAGCCGAGATCATCTCGGCATCATGACCAGGACACGTGACACCTCGCCTGACACTTCGGTGTCACTTCGGCCACGTGTTGTCATTCAAAAATTATGTCCCCACAACTGCCCCCTAGGTTCTATTACCTCGGCATCCTGAGGTGATGGAACCTATATCATTTATTCCACTTAGCACGTCGGCTAAGCTCGCTTCATCATCTATTGCCAAAGTCAGAACTCGTCGGCTCAATATGACCAAGACCTATAGTCTGCTTTCATCAATGCCTTAGAACCAACGACCAAGTTCGTTCAAGTTTCTCAGCCGAAACCGTCCTCCTTTGCAACCGTCTCGGGGTGACACACCTCGGTTATACAAACTGATGATTTACCTAGGCAAGTACCCAAGTACCTTTTCTTGGCATAACCTTGGTTTCACCTTGTAAATTTTTTCATAAAATTTCAACAAGGGTTTAACCTCGGCTTAACTTCAACTTGTAAATTGCTACAAATTTCAACAAGTGTTAACCATAACATCGGTTTAACTTCAACTTGTAAATTGCTACAAATTTCAACAAGTGTTAAACATCATCTCGGTTTAACTTCAACTTGTAAATTGCTACAAATTTCAACAAGTGTTAAACATAACATCGGTTTAATTTCAACATGTAAATTGCTACAAATTTCAACAAGTGTTAAACGTCATCTCGGTTTAACTTCAACTTGTAAATTGCTACAAATTTCAACAAGTGTTAAACATAATATCGGTTTAACTTCAACTTATAAATTGCTACAAATTTCAACAAGTGTTAAACATCATCTCGGTTTAACTTCAACTTGTAAATTGCTACAAATTTCAACAAGTGTTAAACATAACATCGGTTTAATTTCAACTTGTAAATTGCTACAAATTTCAACAAGTGTTAAACGTCATCTCGGTTTAACTTCAACTTGTAAATTGCTACAAATTTCAACAAGTGTTAAACATCATCTCGGTTTAACTTCAAGTTGTAAATTGCTACAAATTTCAACAAGTGTTAAACATAACATCGGTTTAACTTCAACTTGTAAATTGCTACAAATTTCAACAAGTGTTAAACGTCATTTATAACTCTCTGCCCCCTAATGTGGACTTATGTGCACATTAAGCTTGTGCATGTGATCTTGTTCGCCGAAGTTGGTTTCAAGCCGAGGTTGTTAGCCTTGATTTCTCTGTTGATCTTACTTGGTTTCAACCTGAGTTTGATTCTGCCGACATGGCAAGCCTATGTTACTCCAATTTAGTTCAACTCCATTATATGCAAGATTCGACTCTGCTATATAATGAGTCTAAGTTATTCATCATTACTTCGGCCTTGCATCAGCGAGCCGTTTTTTTTCTCGGACTTAACTGCCGAGATCTTGTCTTCTGGAATCTTGGATCTGCTCACTCAGGTTGAGCTCTTCTCTTCTCGGACCTATTCATCCAGGCCGAGATCATGTCTTCTGGAATCTTGGATCTGCTCACTCAGGTTGAGCTCTTCTCTTCTCGGACCTGCTTATTTAGGCCGAGATCTTGTCTTTCGGGATCTGGGGTCCGGGGCCTGAAATCCAGGATCTGCTTACTTAGGCTGAGCTCTTCTATACTTGAATGTCATCTCCTTGGGAGCGCTCATGCCCCCTGTCTTCGCGTCCCTTCTGGAAGGGTCTTCATTCCGTTTATGTCGACAGACTCTCCATCTTCGTTAAACTCGTCGTTTTCAACACGTTGATCTTGTACGGTGGTGGCCATCTATTCTCCTTTCTTTCTCACAGACGGTGCCAAATTGTGTGTGTCAATTTCCAACCACACTGCCAACTTAGTGCTCAACTGGAGAACACCGGCAGAATATATGGCACATATCTAACCTGCAACCGAAAGAGGAGTCTCCGGCGGTGGCTCGTCCACCAGGGGGTACTCCGACGATCAAGTCAGTACTCCATATCTCTCATAGATAATCAATAGCTAAACTCATAGGCTTGAGCATAAAAGCATACCTTAGACCCATGGGGGTGCCTCCCTTTTATAGCCAACACAATCCTAGTCCTAAATAGAAGCCTAGCTCTAATGGACTTAGGATTACTGCTAATCTTGGACTCCCAGTATGATTAGGATAAACTCTCTAAGAGTCTCATCTTTACCCAAACTGTAGTATTCTCCCATTCTAGGACTCTTGTCCCTCATCCGCTTATCTCGGAATCCGGTATCCTCGCAGATAACCTCGGCCTAGCTGAGATAACCTCGGCATTATGACCAGGACATGTGGCACCTCGGCTGACACATCGGCGTCACCTTAGCCACGTGTTGGTGCTCAGAAAATATATTCCCACATATAGTACTTTTCATGCCATTTCTCAATTCTAGTACAGCACCTTAATGTTCTGAAAAACTTCAACAATATGCTATCCATTGTGCTTAATTTAACAAGATGATATCCACCGTGCCAAATTTAACATAATGAGTATCAAGTCAAATTAGCAGGATGAACGTTTTGATGATTAACTTCTTTAAGCCTCCGTTTGGGAAGTGAGTTGATTTTTTGACTTTTTGATTTTTTTGACTAGTTTAGTCTGGAACTAAAAAGTCTGGTTTAGAAAGGGTTTTTTGTTTTTTTTAGTTTTTTAGCTTTTTTTATGAGAGAAAGAATGTAATAATTATGGGTTAGATGTGATGTTTTGTTTTATTGGACTAAAATAATCTATTTTGTCTTATATAGTTATTTTAGTCCAAATCTTACTTTCCAAACGGAGGCTAAATTTAATATGTTGTCTCCAAAAAATGTCATGTCAATATTTTTAATTAATTAAATAATATAAATATAAAATTAACACACACATATATATATATATATATATTAAAATACTAACCGTCATATCAAAATAATTTTAATTTAAAATATAATTTAAAGGCATTCCATCAAAAAATACTGCCCATCAAATTTGACTTAATTTATTTTATAAATTTGAACTTATAAATAGTAATTATTAGATTACAGAATCTTAGATAAAAATTTTATTTGAATACACTAAAAATGCATAAGTATACAAGATTAAATCGTATGGTAAAAATTAAATCACAGTAGAAAATAATGCATGCACTATCAAAGCGAGTCTCTCAAAATATAACATTTTAACACAGTAGTGTTCTATAAACTATGGCATTAACATGATTGAAATAGTAACCATCCATTAGTTCAAGATATATCCGGGCATTTTATCTCTTCCATAAAAGAACATATATATATATATTTTTTTTAATTATTGAGTATCCGAATCAGTTTACGTGCATTTTGACTAATCTTGAGAACTACGTAAAACGTCCCCTCCATGTGCATTGAGCAAATCTCTTGTAGAATCCGCAGGCGTGGCTCCAAGGAGTTGATAACACTTACTGAGAATTGAATCTGAGACTTGAAGAAAATATATTCTTAGACTCCAAGCTGCATCCAATAAAACTCTAGGGTTCTAGGGAAGAACATATTTATCCTAACCAAATTGGTTAGTTTCATTGATCATTTCTATACACTTTAATTTTATAAGTTTGGGGGGGGGGGGGGGGGGGGGGGGGTAATGTATGCTTTTCTCAAGAATTGATTATTTCTTCCTAATATTAAAGGTCTTGCTTCAATTGTTTATTTTTCGTCATTATAGAATCGGTGTTGGGGTGATTGTTGGCATTCAATTTATCAACTAATGCCATCTAATTAGTCTTTGCTTTTGATTATATTATTGAATAACTTTGACTAATAAGTAGAAGTTTATTCCAGGTATACGTATAGAAAATTTCAGGACAAATTATTTGGACTTATGTTTGTTTGTTTGTTTTTTTTTTTTTTTAATCACCTTTTGTAATTTCCTGAATTTATGAAAAATTCAATAAGAACAAATACAAATAAAGACATATATAATTATATATATATATATTCAATTTTGACATAAAACTTCTTGCATTATTGTATATAAAAATATTATATTTTGTGGTGAGAAAAATTATATTATTTTATAATTTATCATACAAACTGTGTGTGTCAATTTCCGACCACACTGCCAACTTAGTACTCAACTGGAGAACACCGGCAGAATAGATGACACCTGTCTGACCTGCAACAGAAAGAAGAGTCTCTAGCGGTGGCTCGTCCACCAGGGGGTACTCCGACGATTAAGTTAGTATTTCATATCTCTCATAGATAATCAATAGCTAAACTCATAGGCTTGAGCATAAAAGCATACCTTAGACTTATGGAGGTGCCTCCCTTTTATAGCCAACACAATCCTAGTCCCAAATAGAAGCCTAGCTCTAATGGACTTAGGATTACTGCTAATCTTGGACTCTTAGTAGGATTAGGATAAACTCTCTAAGAGTCTCATCTTTACCCAAACTGTAGTCTTCTCCCATTCTAGGACTCTTGTCCCTCATCCGCTTATCTCGGAATCTGGTATCCTCGCAGATAACCTCGGCCTAGCCGAGATAACCTCGGCATCATGACCAGGACATGTGGCACCTCGGCTGACACGTCGGCGTCACCTTGGCCACGTGTTGGTGCTCAGAAAATATATTCCCACAACTGCCCCCTAGGTTCTATTACCTCGGCATTCTGAGGTGATGGAACCTATATCGGTATTTTCCAATATGTCGGCTTAAAGTATCGCAGCCGAGATCATCGTTAAGGCCGACATGTCTCTTTAAAGAACAAGAATTCCAATAACCCGTTCACGCGTATGAGCTGTCATACATAATCTCGGTTTAACTTTAACTTGTAAACTTTTCTCAAGTTTCAACAAGTGTTAAACAATGATCTCGGTTTAACTTCAACTTGTAATTTGTCCACAAATTTCAACAAGTGTTAAACAATGATCTCGGTTTAACTTCAACTTGCAAATTGCTACAAATTTCAACAAGTGTTAAACATCATCTCGGTTTAACTTCAACTTGTAAATTGCTACAAATTTCAACAAGTGTTAAACATCATCTCGGTTTAACTTCAACTTGTAAATTACTACAAATTTCAACAAGTGTTAAACATAACATCGGTTTAACTTCAACTTGTAAATTGCTACAAATTTCAACAAGTGTTAAACGTCATCTCGGTTTAACTTCAACTTGTAAATTGCTACAAATTTCAACAAGTGTTAAACATCATCTCGGTTTAACTTCAACTTGTAAATTGTTACAAATTTCAACAAGTGTTAAACATAACATCGGTTTAACTTCAACTTGTAAATTGCTACAAATTTCAACAAGTGTTAAACATCATTTATAACTCTCTGCCCCCTAATGTGGACTTATGTTCACATTAAGCTTGTACATGTGATCTTGTTTGCCGAAGTTGGTTTCAAGCCGAGGTTGTTAGCCTTGATTTCTCTGTTGATCTTACTTGGTTTCAACCTGAGTTTGATTCTGCCGACATGGTAAGCCTATGTTACTCCAACTTAGTTCAACTCCATTATATGCAAGATTCGACTCTGCCATATAATGAGTCTAAGTTATTCATCATTACCTCGGCCTCGCATCGGCGAGCCGTTTTTCTTCTTGGACTTAAGTGTCGAGATCTTGTCTTCTGGAATCTTGGATCTGCTCACTCAGGTTGAGCTCTTCTCTTCTCGGACCTGCTTATTTAGGCTGAGATCTTGTCTTTCGGGATCTGGGGTCCGAGGCCTAAAATCCAGGATCTGCTTACTTAGGCTGAGCTCTTCTATACTTGAATGTCATCTCCTTGGGAGCGCTCATGCCCCCTGTCTTTGCGTCCCTTCTGGAAGGGTCTTCATTCCGTTTACGTCGACAGACTCTCCATGTTCGCTAAACTCGTCGTTTTCAACACGTTGATCTTGTACAGTGATGGCCATTTATTCTCCTTTCTTTCCCACAGACGGCGTCAAATTGTGTGGGTCAATTTCCGACCACACTGCCAACTTAGTACTCAACTGGAGAACACCGGCAGAATAGATGGCACCTGTCTGACACACACACTATGAAATTAAATATATAGAATTGAGAAATCTCTATACTTGTGCCGTCATCTCACTTTGGCCCTTTCATTTTCAATTATAATAGTCAATTTTTTATATTTTAAGTCAAGTTATAATGTCATGATTCTTCTGTCCATCCAACGTTAATGAGATTGACAAAATTAAAAGTGAAGAGATAAGAATTTAATGAAAGTATAAGGATTAAAATGAGATTTTAATGAAAGTATAGAAGTGTTAATGAGACGAATAAAATGTCACATTTACCTCACATGACAAATTTTATTAGCCTTATTAACGATAGATGGATGAAAAGATGACAAGCAACTTAAGTTAAAGTATACAAGCATCACTATCACAACTAAAGTCTAAAAGTGAAGACATCAAAGTAAAATTATTTTGAAAGTGCAATAGTGTTAAGTGTAATTAACCTCAAATAGTGTAAATTGAAATTTAACGTAATAAAAACCACACTTAAATAGTGATCAATACATTTTATTTTGGAAAATTTTCACATCAGGAGTAGTATTAAAAAATAATTACAAATAAGTGGTAAATTTTATAAATATTAATAATTAAAAATATAATTTTTTCATTAATATGTAATAATTTTCTGTTACAAATATTAATAATTAAAAGCACAAACATTTTTCTTGAATATGTCATAATTTTCTGAAACTATTAAAGAAAGTTTTCTATAGTTGTATTGTTGTATTAGAATTAGTGCTGTTATTAGCATCTCATCAATTATTTTGAACTCTCCATTTCTTTGGACCTCCACCTATAAATTTTAAAATCCTTAAAATCCCAAATAATACCAAAATTATTCTTGTAAAAACATTTCACCTATTCAAATGCATACTCCCACACCCCACATCTCTTACACCCCAAAAAGCATTTCTTCGAAAACCCTAACAAACCCACAATGGTGGAACCTCCCAAAATCAATAGAAAAAATTTGTGGTGATTAAGAATTTTTTTCTCTATTTTATTACGAGGTTTGTCATCTGTTTGTTTGTTTTTTTGTTTTTGTTTTTGTTTTTGTTTTTTTTATTACCTCTTTTTACACACACAATACAATCTACTTTCACGCTTTTTTGGTTGGTTTTTTTATCATTCATCCATGGCCTCACTATTTCACCCATCAATTGACCACCCAAGGGTGATCTGATCTTTTTTATTTGCTTGCTTCTGCTTTTGTTTCGGTTATTTGTTCGGGAACAAATAAGAAATGTTCGGTTACCTATTCCCAAACAAATAAACAATTTTCGAGCTTGTGTTCTCGAATTTCAATTATATGTTTGGGAGTTCAGTCCTAAAAAAATGACGAACAATTTTTATTATTATTTTCATTTTTTTTAAGAAACTTACTCTTATAAGGCCAATCTTCTTTAAGTTAAGAATACCATTAAAGTTATGAATCTCTTCTAAGCTTTTATTGTTGTATTTCTCTTGTCTCATAGAGTTGTGGTTATCAAAAGCACTTTCATTAATTGTCATTACCCGAAAAGTGTATGTAAACAAATGGTTATTATTGTTACTGTCAAAATATTGTCACCAAAAGGTTTTTAAGGTTTTGAGAGTGGGTAAATTTTGAAGATGAGATTTGGGAAAGATGGATGGATGGATGATGATAGAGGTAGGTACTCTTATAAATCTTAACTCATAATATAGTGAGTATGTAAGTTTAATTATAAAATGGAATGTTTTAAAATTATTAATATTATTTTTAGTAATTTTATTTAAGATTATTATTATAATAAAAAAATTAAAAAATAGGAATTTAAAATAATTAATGGATAGCATTTGCAACACTCATTGGAATTTGCTTTTCCTCACTCTACAAAGTGATTTGAGTTTTGACTGGTCAAAAAATCATTTGGCTGGTAATGAATAATTGACCACTCTAGTGAATACAAACAATAGAGTAACACAATACATAGGCTTCGAAGTGAGTTGATTTTTTAATTATTTTATAAATTTAACTGTGAGATAAAATATTTTAAAATTATTAATGTTATTTTTAATAATTTTATTATTATTATAATAAAAAAATTAAAAAATAAAGGTCCATAATGGATAGTAATTGCAACACTCATTGGAATTTGCTTTTCCTCACTCTAAAAAGTGATTTGAATTTTGACTAGTCAAAAAATCATTCAGCTGGTAATCAATAATTGACCACTCTAGTGAATACAAACCATAGAATAATACAATTCCTAGGCTTCATTGGGGAAAGAAGTTGGCTTTTTAATTATTTTAATTTAGAATTAAAAAGTTTTATTTAAAAAGAATTTTTTAATTTTTTTAATTTTTTGTAAGAGAAAAAATATAATAATTATGAATTAAATGTAATATTTTATCTTGTTAAACTAAAAAATTTATTTTACCTTATTATGATTAAAATAATCCCAAACCTAACCCAATCCAACCCATCTTTCCAAAGGAAACCATAATAGTGTGTAGCATGAGTTTCATGCTTATGAACATGGCCAAGCAAGTAGACTTTCTAGAGCTCATCTCCATTTCCATCACAAATCACCTTATCTTCTAGATTAATTATTTTATGGCCCACTCAAGGTTTTTTAAAAGAGTAATGATAGTAAGGGAAAAAAATCAACAATGATTCATCCCACTAAAAATATCACCACTAATAACACTAATATATTAAAAAAATAGAAAAAAAAAAATATAACTCCAAGACCAAAACATCACATCATTTCTGACGGGACCCACTGCCACCTAATTAGTGGGAGCACTAATTAGTGCTCCCAAACATTTTTCGAAAAAAATATATATATATATACACGTCACATCATAGGTGAACTCCACTTATTTAGAGCTCTTTTAGAGCTATCTTTCTAAAACTCTTAGGCTTCGTTTGGCACAATTCTCAAATTATAATTCTATTCATTGATTTGAGTGTGTTGTTTGTTTTGAACTTTCAAATCATAACTTTACACCCATTTCTCAAAACTTAATTCAAAACATAATCATTACTTTTCAAAACTTATAACCAAACACATAATTCAAAACTCAATTCAAATCAATATTTTAATTTTGTTAAGATTTTAAATATTTTAATATTTAAATATGTTACAATTTTTTTAATTTTTAAATTTTTTGAATATTTTTGAATATTTTAATTTCAAAATATTACGATTTTAATTTTTAAAATTTTAAATATTTTATAAAAATAAATTCAAACTCTATTTTATAAAAATATTTTTAAATATTTTAATTTTTTTGTTATGTATTTGGTTATGATTTGAGTGTAGAGTTGTGAAAGTAGTATGGAGTTTTGAGTTATGTGTTTGGCTATGAGTTTTAAAAATAATTTCTTAATTGAGTTTTGTTTTATGTGTTTGGTTACGATTTGAGTGTAAAGTTGTTTTTAAATTTAAAATATTAACATTTTAAATTATTTAAATTTTTTGAATATTTAAATTATTTAAATTTTTACGATTTAAATTTTTTGAATATTTTTTTAAATTTTTTACTTATTAAATTTTTTAGATTATTTTAATTATTTAAATATTTATGATTTAAATTTTTTGAATATTTATTTTCAAAAAAATTTATTTCCTTTGTAGTATTTTCAATTAAAAAATTGATTAATGTATTTTCTGTTTATAATAAATTTTTTTAATTGAATTTTAAAAAGAGTTTGGATATGAGTGTTGATCAGAATTTTCAATAGTGTGAAAATAGTGTGTTTTGTTATGAGTTATAGCAATTTGAATTAAGTTTTGAAAACTCTTTTCAAAACTCATAACCAAACAAATTTTTGTACTTCACATGTCAAATCAAACTTTCAAAACTCAATTCCACACTAAATTCAAAACTCAATTCAACACTCTATTCAAAAACCATAACCAAACAAATTTTTTACACTTAAATCATAATTTCACAACTCACAAACCCAAAATACAACTCATACTCTCAAATCATATTTACAAAACTCTACCAAACGCAACCTTAATCTTTATTATTTTTAAAATGGATGAAACTGTAGAAGTAGGAAGGCATGGCATGGACCTATATAACAAGACATATAGCATGATAATATGGACTTTGACACTTTGAAATGTTTTATTTGATTTGTAGTTGGATAGTTGGCACTCAATTGTTTATTCTCAAATACAAGTTTCTGTCAAAAGATAGCGAACCAAATTAATTTTTTAGGTATATACCCAAAATAAATAAATAAATAAAAATAAAAAATTCCTAATCTTTATGAAGAGGAGGTTTTTGTCTCCTCTTTTTCATATATATATATATATATATGGATTTTGTTAATGTGTATTAATTAATATTGGAAAATGATCCAGAGCTCGAAACTCTACGGCTCGAAGCGGCTCGAAATTTTTTTTCCCTTTTCAAGCAAAGGAGCTCTGCACAAACAGAGGGAAGAGGAGAAGAGAAAGAGGGAGAGAAGAGAGGAGAAGAGAAAGAGGAGGAGGCAGCACCACCGCCGTCGCAGTCGCCTCGCCGCCGTCGTCGCAGCACCACCTCCTCGCCGATCGTCGCAGTCGCAGTCGCAGCCCCTCCTGTCCAGTTCGTCGCAGCAGCTCGCCCCGCCCAGCCCCGCCTCCTCCTCCAGCCCATTTTTATGGCCCCCTCCCCTCCCTCCTTCCTCCTCCTCCCGATCTTCTTCTCCACCCTTCTTCTTCTTCTCCCTTTTCTTCTTCTTCTCTGTTCTCCTTCTACCGATCTGCAACAACACAGGAAAAAAGAAAAAAAAAAAAAAAAAAAAAACGATATCAAAACGACGTCGTTTTGGTGTCGAGCCAAATTCGTACCAAAGAATTTTGAGTTATGTAGCGGGATCGATTAATATTATTGCTGCATTAAAAAAAATTGACTTAAGTAATCCAGTTCGTGATTTGAATGTACCAAAACTACCGTCTGAATGTCATCAGGTCTTCCCAATGTAAAGAAAGAATAAAAGTAATTCACTTCTTTCCTTTTTCCTTTTTTCTTTTTTGGGTCAATCATACTTTTTTTTTACTTTTATTGTTTGGTTTAAATTTTATTGGGGTATTTACATACAAGTTTTAATTTATTAACTTATACTCCATTAAGTTCTAACTAAGATTTTTTAGATCTTCAAGTCCCATTAAATTTTTAATTATTAGAATTACCCTTTAAACAATAATTGTTCATCATTTATGATTATCTATGAATATGATGATTTGATATTTATTTTGATTTTCAAAACTTTAAAATATTAAATTTCAAATTGAAAAAAAAAAATTATGTGCAAAAAAAAAAAAAAAAAACTAATTAGTGTGTTTAGTTTCAGTTTTCTAAATTCAGTTTTCTAAAAATTAAGTTTTTTATTTTTTGTAATTTTTTGTTTTTAGTGAATATTTTAAAAATTTTAAGCATTTTTTTTTAAAAACTTTTTTAGATGCACCTTACTTAGATTTATTTATTTGTGAAAATATTTTTAAAAATTAATAAATGCACAAAAATACAAAAAAAAAAAAAATGCACTGAATTTTCGCATTTTTTAAAATATTTTTTGGTATTTAGTGAATTTTTTAAAGATTTTTTCATAAATATTATATTTTTTAAATGTGTTTATGTTAGGTGTCTAAAAATTAAAACAAATTGCTTAAAAAATATTAAAAAAATTCGTTGAAAACATTAAAATACGGAAAATAAAAAAATAGAATTTTTTGAAAACTATTTTCTGAAAACTAAAACCAAAGTTTTTTTTTTTGAAAAAATTGAATTATTTTTTTGTGTAAAACTGAAAATTTTGTGTCTATAAAGGAGCATGATGATGAAACATTGATGTGCAAAACTAAAAATTAAAAAAAAAAACCTTTAAAAATGAAAAAATTGATAATGTTCTCAGTTTTAAAACTAGAAAAAACTGATAATATTCTTGATTTTATTGGATAGTTAAATCAAACCAATAAGTAGAAGGATAAAAACCTTTAATCTCATACTCTATTTTTTTTATCAGTTAGTGAAATAACTATCTGAAATAATACTATGCAAAATTGATAATGTTCTTAGTTTTAAAAATTGAAAAAAATTGATAATATTCTCAGTTTTACTAAATAGGACTTATTGGTTTAAAAAATCTTAGATAAGACCTGAACTATTATAACATTTGTAAATAGGATTTTTTAGTAATTAACACAATTTTTTTTTGGTCACTATAATTTTGATTTGAATAATTTGATCCTTAGATTTAATGTGTAATTTCAATTTAATCATTCCGTCCAAGTGTAACCTTAAAAGATTAACAAGTGATTTAAAGTCACAAACTTTAACATTGAACTTATATAAAAGGACAAAACCAAAAACTATATTTGAAAAATAGAGACCAAATTGTTTAATTTGAAATAGTATAAATCAAAGTGAAAATTTGAGGATCTTATCCAATGACGTTGCTGATCCAAACGAGGGCGAGTCGGGCTGACCCACGCTTCCTGCACTGAGTTTGCTTGTGTGCCCGCAAAAATATCCGATGGGAAACAAGAGTCCCCCAGCAGACCCTCCGACGATCAAGTTAGAAGAGAGGAGACTGATGGTGTGAAGATGGAAAGAGAATAAGAATAGAGAACTTAACATTTGATGTGTCTTGAAAGCCTCCTTTTATCCTTTGTCCATTATTTTCTTGTCTTCTCCGACCTGTCGTGTTGGCCGAAAGTCTATGCTCTAGCTTGCATTGTTCACGGTGAGGCTGGCCGTTCCGACGTGAAGGGGTTATCGCATTTAATGTAGCAGGAGCCTCATTAATGACTGATGTGTGGTGCAATAATTCTGTAGGATCTTTGTTTGCTTACGTGGCTGGTTCCCTTCTTGATAAGTGTTTAGATGTCATTGGTTTCTGGTGCAGCGTTGGGTTTTCAATGATGTTGTGCTTTAGTGTTTGAACCGTGAATTGGGCTTTAAGTGGTGGGCCAAAAGCTTCTGTGGGCCCACCGATGTTAGTAGTCTCCCATTTCCAAGTGCAACTTTAGTTCAACGAAGGGAATAAGAAAGAAAATGGGGAGTGTGTGGGGCCGAACACGAGGACCGACGGAGAGGAGAGTCGACCGTGAAGGGGGGTCGAGAGCAGAGACCGACCGAGAGGTGGGCCAACCGCGAAGGGGGGGTCAAGCGCAGAGATCGACCGAGAGATGGGCCGACCGTGAAAAGGGGTCGAGTAGGAAGACCGACCGAGAGGAGAGCCGACCGCGAAGGGGGGTCAAGCTCGTTGACCAACTGAGAGATGGGTTGATCGCGAAAGGGGGTCGAGCAGGAACACCGACCGAGAGATGGGTCGACCGTGAAAAGGAGGTCGAGCGGGAGGTGGTGGTAGCACGCAGGGCTCGAGAAGTGATGAGACACGTGATGATGTGAAGTGGAATAGACGGGGAAGAGGAAAGGGGGGGAATCGTGGTTGTACACGTGGTAAGATCTAAACCAATGGTGAGGGAGGTGATGAGTTAGTAGGAAGCGAAAGGTTAGGACTAGGATTGGACGTGGAAAAGGCGGGGGTTGTAAAATTTTTGAAATTTTCAAATTAGAGAATTTTAACCTTGATCCTTGGCAAATAGGCAAACCGTGGGATTTTGGAGTTATCCGTTTTACATATCTCATTGCGAGAAACCAACACATCCTAGACCTGACCACATTCGTTTCTTTTGACACTCCCATCTAACAGTTTGCGAACTTCCTCGCGTCTGCGTTCGAAGCAATATACAGAAACGTAAAAGAGATGGCTTGAGACGAGGTGACATCCATGAGGTTAGAGGCGTTGGGTGAAGACGACGCGGTGGATTTGGTGGAGCAATATAGGACAGAAAGGCGGGAGGAGTGAGGGATAAAATAAGCAGTGCGACCTCGTCCGTCCATTATGATCGTGGCCACAAGGCCGATTAGCCAAGTGGGACATGACCACTGGTACACCAAGGCTGATAAGTCAACGTTTACAGTAGAGGAGTTGGAGGAGGTGCATAAGAAGTACTAGATTCCGGCGGAGATAGAGTTGAAGTTGTCGACGATCAAGGAGAGGGCGTTGGATGCGCGTCCGATGGAGTTCACGCTGTACGAGGAGGCGTTGCGGGAGGGTCTGAGGCTGTCACTCCCATAAATAGTGGTGGACGTGCTGAATCGGTTAGAGGTGGAGCTAGGTCAGCTCATGCCCAACGCGTGAAAAATATTACTGGCCTGCCTGATCGCATAGCCACAGGCAACCGGGGGAGCAGCGATGATAGTAGATGAGTTCTTTTCTTGCTACAAGGCCTTTGGTCAACAAGAAACATGGGTAACCTTGCAGGCGGTGGCGGGTAGAGGACTAGTGGCGTGTTTACCATCGTCAATGAAGGGGTGGAGACCATGGTGGTTCTACGTGTCAGCAAATGGTGGAAGGGGGGTGCGCATAACGTGGAAAATTCCCAACAAATCAGTGGAGCCAAGGCTGGAGGCAGAGGCAGAGGATTGGGTCAAACAGGTGAAGGAGTGGAGGGAGAAGCAGGGCGTGAAGTGGGATGACCTCATTCAGCTTTCAACCTTGTTTGCCGTAAGTTTGGGGCCACAGCCGACCGAAGGGGACCTTGCGCTAGAAGAGTTGGAGGCAATGAGGAAGATGCATGAGGCAGAGGATAAAAGAACCTTCGCCAAGGCTGACAAATATAAAGAATCACAGTTAGGCCGTGCGCCTAAGCCAGTCATGAAGGAGCGAGTCCGACCACGCCCCAAACCTCTGGGAGATAAGGATCTGGCCGATTTTGTGTCGTTGCCGCCCCCAGTGGATCCGCTGAAGGAGCGGAGCAAAAAGAAAATGGAGGCAGTGTTGAAGAAGAAGAAAAAGAGGGCGGTTGCGGAGGAGAGTGAGGGGGCGCCAGTTTTGAAGAAGGTGAAGGAGGGCGGGCCAGAGGCGACCCTAAGTGTCCAAGTGGTAGGAGAGGCCATGAGCCCAAGTGCCCAAGTGGTGAGTGACGCAGCTGAGCCAAAACAGTTGGCCGGAGGTGAGAGATTGGGAGAGTGATTGCCCAAAATTGGGTCTGTGCCAGAAGTGTGCCCAAGTCCTAGGGTAGGTAGGGGGCGGACGAGTAAATTTGAGACGAGAGCGGCGTTAAAGACCGCTACGTACCATGTTCGTGCGGTGGCCGGTCGTTCGGCGGAAGAAGGGGGCAAAGTTAGGGTCGTCGTAGATCGTCTCCTGGGAGTAATGGAGGATGTGACAGTGCGGTCGATGGCGTAATTTACGGAAGCTGACCTCTTGAGGGGGTTCTGCTCAGCGTAGATGGAAGCGACGGCCTTGGAGGAGGCCCTACCGAATAAGGCGGTGCGTGCGAAGATGGATGCAGAGCCGCTGAAGGCCTAGCTGGAGGGGGTGAGGGCTGAACTTCAAAATTTAAGGGTGGAGAAGGCGAGCTGGAGGAAAGCCGCGCGCAGTGCCTGTGCGAAGGGCTTGGACTATGCGTAAAGGGCGAAGAAGACAGAAGTATTGGCGGTGGTGCAGAGCTACTTGGTAGAGCGTGCTGTCTCCGAGCTCGCTGTCGCCAAATCGGAGTTGGAAGCGGTGCACCACAAGGCGATGTCGCTGGAATTCGAGCTGGCTGGTGAACGGAGGAAGGTAGACGTGGTCAAAGAAGCCTGCAACATTGCCAAGGAAAGGTTGGAAGAGGCCTTCTCCAACAACGAAGATCTGCACGACCAGGCCTTAAAAGACAAGGAAGAAGCAGATGGGCACATCGCGGAGTTAGAGAGAACACTGGCCTCGGAGAGGGCCAAAATGGCCTCGGAGAGGGCGGCGTACCCAGACCTCTGCGTGGTGGTTGTTGAGCAATTTAAGGGGTTTGCTAAATTCGAGATGGCCATTGCGCAGCGGTCACCAGGAGCTTGGCTAAGGAGGGGGAAGGGGGTGCTGGGCCGTCAGAAGTAGCCACTGAAGGTAGGAGCGAAGAAGAAGTGATCCAAAACTTTCAGCGGTCAGACTTCTATAAGCACGAGATGAGCCAGTACTGGGACAGCAGCTAGATGAACTTCAAGTATAAAGCGCAAGAGCTGTTCCTAGATGTGGACTTCAATCTAGTGAAAGTAGGAGAAGATGATGTTGCCTAGACTCCCTTGGACGAGGGGGTAGAAGAGAAAGATCTTACGTCAAGCGAAGGGGATTAAGGGTTGGGTGTTTTGTTTGTTTGTTTGTTTGTTTGTTATTTGTTTGTTTTTGTTTTTGTTTTTGTTTTTTGTAATGAAGTAAATGTAGTTTCTGTAATGAAGTGTATAGTTGTGCAAATTGTTAATAAAAGTACCAGTTCTGTTATTGTTGTTGTTGTTGTTTTTTTGAATGGTAAAGTTTATCAAGAAAGTATACGAATGGTAAAATTGGACAAGTAACCTAACTTGTATAAGTGGTAAAAATGGATAAGTAAGCTAATTAGTATAAATGGTAAAAACAAACTAAGATTTAACTAAGTCTGGTTAAGACTAGTCTTAACTGCATGCTTTGTCTGGGCAAGACCAGTTTTGACTCAGTCTGGCTGAGGCTCGGAGGGCTTAGTCGAGTTGAGGCTTTAGTTAACTCAGTTTGGCTGAGCTTTTCATGCTCAGTCTGGCTGAGGCTTGGAGGGCTCAGTCGGGCTGAGGCTTTGGTTAACTTAGTCTGGCTGAGCTCTTCATGCTCAGTCTGGCTGAGGCTTGGAGGACTCAGTTTGGCTGAGGCTTTGGTAACTCAGTCTGGTTGAGCTCTTCATACTTAGTCTGGCTAAGGCTCGGAGGGCTCAGTCGGGCTGAGGCTTTGGTAACTCAGTCTGGCTGAGCTCTTCATGCTCAGTCTGGCTAAGGCTTGGAGGGCTCAGTCGGGCTGAGGCTTTGGTTAACTCAGTCTGGTTGAGCTCTTCATGCTCAGTTTGGCTGAGGCTTGAAGGGCTCAGTCGGGCTGAGGCTTTGTCCAAATCTTGTCATTGAGATGCAACACAGATAAATGGAGATGTGAAATTGTTGTCATTAAGGCACAATCTGTCGATCACAAATTTACACCGTGTATGTGGAGGACAAAAGTGAATAAGTGCGCAGATTGGCAAAAGAGAACATATAACAATTAAATGATACAAAAATAGGAGACACCATTTTACTGGAAATAACGCTTCAAGTGCTCGGCATTCCATGGATGGGGGGAGGTCTCTGCCTTCCATATCTTGGAGACGGTAAGTACCTTGGCGGGGTCTGCTCTTGACAGCATAAGGTCCCTCCCATTTAGGTGCTAGCTTGCCCTCGGTCGGATTTTTAGTGGCAAGGGTTGCTTCGCGTAAGACTAGGTCTCCTATTGTGAACTCTCTTTGTTAGACTTTGCGGTTATAATGTGTTCTTATTTTCTGCTGATATGATGCCTATCTGACAGCAGTTGCCTCTCGGAGCTCTTCAATTAGGTCCAGGTCCGCTCAACGCAACTCTTCATTTAATTCCGGATTCGGGTGTAAAACCCGAGGGGTCGGCAGGCCGATTTCCATTGGGATGACTGCCTCGGCACCGTATGTTAGGCGAAAGGGGGTCTCCCCAGTAGGGGTTCGAGCGGTTGTCCGATAAGTCCATAGTACATTCGGCAATTCCTCGGCCCAGAGTCCTTTAGCGGCCTCTAACTTAGTCCTGATGATCTTCAGAAGGGAGCGAGTGGTGACTTCGACTTGGCATTGTTGAATTGTTTGCCATTGTCCGAAACGATGGCTTGGGGGATTCCAAATCGGCACACGATAGACTGCCAGATGAACCTGGTAGTGTTTCGCTTAGTGATCATAGCAAGGGGTTCTGCTTCCACCCATTTAGTGAAGTAGTCAATGGCAACCACAGCGAACTTGGTTTGGCCCCTACCAATGGGCAAAGGACCGACTAAGTAGATGCCCTACTTAGCGAAGGGGTAGGGATTGCTGAGTGTAATCAGTTCTGTTGGTGGAGTATGGGGGATGTTGGCAAAGTGCTGGCATTTATCACACTTAAGTACAAAGTCGTTGGCATCTTGATTCATAGTAGGCCAGAAGTAGCCGGTGTAGAGGATTTTGTGGGCCAAAGATCTTCTACCCGAATGATTACCACAAATGCCTTTGTGGACTTCTCTCATCACATAGGTCACTTGAGGAGGATTGAGGCACCTGAGGTATAGGCGTGAGAATCCTCGTTTGTACAGGAAGCCGCTGATGAGGACGTAATTAGACCACCGGGCTCTGATTTTGACGGCTTGCTGTTTATCGTATGGCAACTCCTCTTGTGTCAAAAACTGAAGGATGTCTTGCACTCATGGGATTGGTTCATTCTAGAGGTAGTGAACTTCCTGTGGGTTTGGTGAAGTAGCTAGATGGGTCAGGTATTCAATGCGGATGCCATGGCTAAAGTCTGACTGGTCGGCCGAGGCTAGTTGAGCCATTTCGTCCACCCTGGAGTTTTCTAACCTAGGGATGTGTCTGATCTGGAAAGTATTGAAGAGACGGACAAGAGGAAGGGCAATGTCCCTATATGCTCGCATTGTTTCTTCCTTTGGATCGAACTCCCTAGTAATCTGTCCGACAATCAATTGGGAATCACTGAATACTTGGATATGGCTTACACTAATGTCTCTGGCTAGTTGAAAACCTGCTATAAAGGCCTTATATTCGGCCTCATTATTGCTTGCGTCGAACAGGAAACGGAGGGCACACTTGAAGTACTCACCCTCTGGGGTGGTGAGGATTAGATCGGCTTTACTACCTTCTTTGTGGGATGAACCATCAACATTAAGGGTCCAGGAGTGGGGGTCTTCTACATTAGCGGTGAAATGTGCTGGTGGAGGGGGCACGTTTGGAGTGAGATTGGTGAATTCCAAGATGAAGTCGGCGACAGCCTGACCTTTGATTGCTGTTTGAGGTCGGTAAGAGATGTCAAATTGACTTAGCACGACGGACCATTGCATAAGTCTGCCTGACGATTTTGGTTGTTACAGGACCTTTTTCAGTGGCTGGTCAGTGAGAACCACAATGGAGTGAGCTTGGAAATAAGATTGGAGGCGTCTAGAGGCTATAACCAAGGCGAGGGTAGTTTTGTTCTGCCCCATTGAGAGCACGGCTAATGTAGTAGACTGGTCGTTGTATTGAGTCGTCTTCCCTAATGAGAGCAGCGCTGACCGCAGTGTTTGACACAACTAAGCAAAGGAAGAGGGTTTCGCCTGGCAGCGCTTGAGAGAGGAGGGGGAGTTGGGCATGCACTACTTTAGTTGTTGAAAAGCTTCCTTGGATTCGGTGCTCCATTCAAACGCCTGTCGGAGGACTTTAAAAAATAGAAGGCACTTGTTAGTTCCTCAAGAAATAAAGCGGTTGAGGGCGGTAACTCTGCCCGTGAGCTGTTGAACCTCCTTGACCGTTTTGGGAGACCGCATTTCTACCAGTGCCTTGATCTTTTTGGGGTTAGCCTCAATGCCTCGTTGGCTAACCATGAAGCCTAAGAACTTCCTAGACCCTACGCCGAAGGCACACTTCTCCGGATTCAGCTTCATCTGATATTTGCGTAAGGTTTCGAAGGTCTCTCGCAGATCTGCCAAGTGATCGGAGGAGAGTTTACTCATGACTAGCATGTTATCAACGTAGACTTCCACGTTCCAACCTATCTGGTGTTGAAAAACGGCATTAACCAGGCGTTGGTAAATTGCTCCAGCATTTTTCAAGCTGAATGGCATAACACGATAGTGATAAGTTCCCTTGTCCGTGATGAAGGAGGTATGTTCTTGGTTGGCCGAGTGCATCTGGATTTGACTGTAGCCAAAGAAGGCATCCATGAAGCTAAGCATCTGATGTTCGACAGTTGTATCAACCAGCAGATCTATCCGGGAAAGGGGATAACTATCTTTGGGGCAACCCCGATTGAGGTCAGAATAGTCGACGTAAAGTCGCCATTTACCATTATTTTTGCGAACCAAGACTACATTGGACAGCCACCTGAGGTAGTCCACGTTTTTGATAAACTGCACCTTCAGTAGTTTGTCTACCTCAAAAGTGATAAGGGTATTGCGTTTCGGGTGAAAGATACGCTGCCTCTGTTGGAAAGGTCGGAAGTGGGGATCAATACTGAGACGATGAGTGATAAAAGAGGGATCGATGCCCGGCATGTCTGAATGGGTCCAGGAAAAGACATCGTTGTGCTCGGCTAAGAGGGCTGTGAGATCGGCGTTGGCCTGAGAGGATAGTTAGCTGCCAATCCTGGCTGTTTTGGTTGAGTTGGTAGGATCGATAGGCATTTCGACAAATTCCTCCACTAGTTCCCCTCTGACTAACTCTTCCTCGTCACTGACATCGAGACCTTTGATGATCAAAGCCTCCTTCAGCTTGACCTCCTTTAGTGAGGCGACATAGCATTCTCTGGCTACTGTCTGCTCGCCCCTCATAGTGCTGACCCCGAGGTCGGTTAGGAATTTCATGGCTAGATGGTATGTGGAGGTGACAGCTTAGAAGGCGTTGAGAGCCGTGCGTCCGAGGATTATGTTATAAGCAGAAGGACAGTCAACGACGAGAAAAGTGAGTAGCTTGGTGGTCTGCCGTAGATATTCTCTGATGGTGATGGGATGATCGATGGAGTCTATGGAGGTCACCCGATCTCTAGTGAAGCCGACTAGCGGGGTTTAGAGAGGGGACAATTTTTTTTCTCCGACCTTGAGTTGGCGATAGGCGTTCAGGAAGATGATGCCTGAAGAGTTGCCATTGTCGACAAGCACCCGTCTGACTTTGTAATTAGATAGAAGAGCGGAGATGACAAGGGGGTCGTCGTGGGGGTAATGGGTGCTTGTGCAGTCGGTTTCCGTAAAGGTGATGGGTTCAGAGCATTGCTTGGATTGTTTGAAGGGGCGATCCAATGTCGTGACTTCTTTGTCGGAGCCTTGTCTGATTTTTCTGAGCTTGGCTCGCTGGGCTAAACGGGATGGACCTCCACATGTGAGCCCTCCCGCGATGACTCTGATCTCTCAGACCGGGGGGGCAGGGTTGCCTTGTGCTCGGGGTTGTGCCGGAGGGCAATCATTGTCTCGCTTAGGTTGAGCAGGTTGTCAGGGGGGTATGTCGGCGGTGGTCCCCCGGTGGGGCGGTCCTTGGTCATTGTTGGGGACGAGTTGCCGTGAACTGACTGAGGCGCCCCTGGCATATCAAATCCTTGACCTGGTCTTTAAGGTTAACACATTCCTTTGTGTTGTAGCCGTGGTCTTGATGGAAACGGCAGTACTTGGATTGATCTTGCCGGTTGGAGGGAGACCGTGATGGTTGGGGCCATTTTAGGTTGTAATGTCGTTGGATCTGGTTCAAGACTTGTTCCATGGGGGAATTGAGGGGAGTGTATTGCTCGAATCGACTGGGCGGTTGGGTAGGGGTCGGCCAGCCGGTCGGTCGGCTTGAGTGAGTCGGTTAGTATATTGAGGGGACCTGGTTTCAGATTCCTTTCTTTTGTCTTTAGGGGTTGGATTTTAGGTGTAGTATCTTGGTGGGTTGCCAAAGAGTCTTCGACATTCATATACTTTTGGGCTTTGGAAAGGAGGGTGGCCACGGTGGTCGGAAGGTTTTTAGAGAGGGAGAAGAGGAAATTGGATGGTGGTAAGCCGGCCATGAAGGTTGTGAGGTGGACCTTGTCGTCATTTTCCGCCACCTGTAGGGCCTCAGTGTTGAAACGGGTGACAAAACTACGTAATGACTCCCCTTCCGCTGGTCGAATATTAAGTAGTTGAGTTGTTAGGCGCCGCTGGCGCCGAGCACCAATGAAATGGCTCAGGAAGGAATCACTTATATATTGGCAAGCAGAGATAGAATCCGGTGGTAACTGACTAAACCACAGTCGAGTCGACCCTTTAAGTATCACGGGGAAAGCTCGACACATGATCTTTTCAGGAAAAGCATGGAGGATCATGAGGGTCCTGTAGGTCTCCAAATGGTCGACTGGATCCGTTGTGCTGTCGAAGGAGTCGATCGAGGGCATTTTGAACTTGGGAGGTAGGGGTTTGTCCCTGATGGAGGCAATAAACAGGGAGTTAGTTGTTGTGGAGGGTTTATTCTGTTTGTTCTACACGGTTCATTGAAGCTAGAGTTTCATGGCTCGAAGTTCCACATCCCAAATAAGAACATTGTCCGCTCTAGAGTGTAGTGGGGGCTGAACACTACTAGCCTCTCCTTCAGGGGCAGGTGCTTGAATTGATGGATGTAAACCCTGAGGTTGCGGGTTCATGTCTTGAGGTGGGGCTTGCAGACCCTCTAAGTTGGAGAGGTGGACTTATTGGAAAGGATGGCTCGAGGTTCGTTTTTGATTGGGAGGGATGTCTTGTGGTGATGGAGGAGGTATAGGGAGGTTTCACTAGAGCAAAGCGTTGATCAAGGCCTGGTTTTGCTCGGCCAAGTGATTGATGTTGTTGGTGAGCTCCGTGAAGTACTGAGGTGGGCCATTCGGGTTGTTTGGGTTGGGAGGGTCGGCTTGGGGGTCGACGATGTTGTGTTGGAAAGCTATGGATCTCGTTGTAACCATCCACCTCGATGGCAGGTGAGGAGAAATTATCGGGAACGGGTCTCCGGCAACAATGAACACAACTGCTACCTAGAGCGGCGTTTCCCACAGACGGTGCCACTGATGATGTTGTTGATCCAAAGGAGGGCGAATCGAGTTGACCTACGCTTCCTGCACTGAGTTCGCTTGTGTGCCTGCAAAAATATCCGACGGGGAACGGGAGTCCCCCAGCAGATCCTTCGACGATCAAGTTAAAATAGAGGAGATTGATGGTGTAGAGGTAGGGAGAGAATAAGAATGGAGAACTTAACCTTTGATGTGTCTTGGAAACCTCCTTATATCCTTTGTCCATCATTTCCTTGTCTACTCCGACCTGTCATGTTGGCCGAAAGTCTATGCTCTAGCTTGCATTGTTCATGGTGAGGCTGCCCGTTCCGACGTAAAGGGGTTATTGTAATTAATGCTGCAGGAACCTCATTAATGGCTGATGTGTGGTGCAATAACTCTGCAAGATCTTTGTTTGCTTACGTGGCTGGTTCCCTTCTTGACAAGTGTTTAGATGCCATTGGTTCCTGGTACAGCGTTGGGTTTTCAACGGTGTTGGGCTTTAGTATTTGAACCGTGAATTGGGCTCTAAGTGGTGGGCCAAAAGCTTCTGTGGGCCCACTGATGTCATTATCCAAAGTCATGAGATTTGGTAGCAAAATTTAGGCTGATAAATTTTGTGAAAAGGCCAAATGTCTGGACTTTCCAATTTTGTTGAAAAAAAAATTAAAGACGACAAATTTTGTGAAAATGCCAAAAGAATGGACTTACACCTTTTTGTTGAAAAACTTAAGTTAATAAATTTTGTGAAAAACACCTAACATATAAATTTAGTTTGAAAAATGTTAGGTTTCATAAAAAATGCTTCGTGAGGATAGTCATGAAAGAATCTTTATCCTTATATTACATATCGTATATGCAATAAAAAATAATTCATAATCATCTTCATGAAATATTTTTCATAATGCCAAACATAATTGCTTAAAGAAAGAAGACTCTAACAACACCACTATTGGCTCAGTTCTTGATTGCATGTAATATTATTACTTCATGGCTTCATGCCCTATTTAAATAATAATGCAACTATTTATTTTCTAATAATAATAATAACTATTATTATCAAACCAAGAAATATTCTCATTACTTGGCATTGCCATATGACAAACTTCAAAGAAGGCATTTGAGAGGCTATAACATAATAAATAATTTGATGAAATTAGGCATTTTTTAGTGTCATCACTCCCTCGACTACGGGGCAAGTGTAACACCCTTCATAACTAGGCCCCCAGAATTGTTCAACATATTAGAGACAGCACACCAAAGGCCATCAGAGTCTTTGCGATATAGTGTTCATCCAAACGAATCTCGGTATAGACCTGCATAATAGATTCATTTTTTTTTCCTGAAGTTATAAATGGTTATATACAAGTATATTAATTTGTTCCCATGAAATGCAATTCCAATTCTGAACAAATACTAGCTGAAGTGGAATCAAATTAACTAAGTCTTGGTGTTCGGCTTAACGCCAGACCCGCACCAGTAGAGGAGCTAAGGCCTCGGCCCAATGACCAAACACTTGCTCCAAAGTAAGGCAATTAAGGTAGCGGCCTAGTGCCAGGCCCACTCTGAAACGAATCGAGCAACATGTTAGACAACCACTCCGAAGTGGGCCAAGTAACATATTAGACCTCCTGGTTGGGCAAGCAACCACTCTGAAGTGGGCCGAGTAACATGTTGGACCCCCTGGTTGAACAGACAACCACTCTAAAGTGGGCCAACTTAGAGAATGCCAATTCACCGAATATCCTTCTTGAAGCTCGCAAGAGACAAACAACTCTGCTTCTCTCACTCTGTTTGAACAGAATGTGGAGACATGGAAGTGCAGAAGGACAAGGCGCACACATGACAAACCTGTATCTGAGTGTCAGGCGGAGTGGTCGTCCTCCTCCAATGAGAGACGACCACTAATGTGACAAACAAGATAGACCTGCACCCGAGTGTCAGGCGGAGTGGCCATTCTCTTTTAATGGGAGACGACCACAAATAAGATACATTGGACAATTGCGGAGAGAGAAGGTCTTGGAGGATAAGCAACCTTCTCCTATAAAAGTTGAGCACTATTCACTCTCAAGGGATCCGAAATCCACACGCTTAATATATACACACTCTTTGTATTCTCTCTTCTTCCTTTCCCTTAGCCCTTGACATTACCATCGGAGGGGTTTCCGACCAAACCCTAGTCGGGCAGCCTCACCGTTTGTTACTCTGTGAAGATATTCAATTCTCAAAGCACGCCATTCATCTATGAAGTTTAACCTTTCTTCATAGTGCGGAAATCACCCCCGCACAATTGGCGTTGTCTGTGGGAAACGTTCTCTAATTACTTCGTGATGAATTCCAACGATAGGAATTGAAGGTACTTCGCCATTTAGGATTAGAGAGAAGACTCCAGTAACGGAGAGAACCAAGTAAAAAGGTCTAGCCCACCCTATTGGGAATGATGACCTGATGGACTACAATAGTCTGACCCTTGATGCAGCGGAGCGACGTCACATCGCCGTCTTTGAATTGTCTCAACATCTGTTTGTTGAGGACTACCGTGACTGCATCATCGACTTGTTGAGTTTGGAGATCAAGGAGCTTCGTGCTTAACTGAGAAAGCAAATGATGCCTCCAGCGGAGCCAAGGAAGTCCAGAAAAGGGTCATCACAGCAAATAAGGCACACTCTACTTCTGCTTCCACAAAAGAATGGTCCAACCACAATTCTATTTGTAGAGAGTGTAGCCGGCTGATATCTGTGACAACCCTCACCTCTGATTAGTGCTAATCTCTGACTGAGCATGATAAGTAATTGATTAGACTGAAATTCTGAACTGAATGCATGAGTATGTTGTTTTATTGCATTTCTATTTGTTTGTCATTAAATGATCTATTCATGTTTTAACCTTGAATTATGAATTGAAAGTCTTATTGGCGACCGAATCAGAAATTGATTAGTGTTTTATGCTAATTAGAATTTATGTGATTTTATGGTAGATTTCATTTAAATTCGATTTGGAATGATTAAATTAGATTAAATAATATTAATTGCATTAGTTTGCTTTTATTACCATATTGCCATTAGTGGGCCACTTTCTTAAATCATCTTGAGGCTTGTTTATATGTCAATTTGTTCACCTTCTTGAGGCCAAAAACGTGGGTGAGAAGAGAGTGAGAGGAAAGAAGTTGAGTTCACCTAGATTAACTTGAGACTTAGAAGAATTGAGGAGGTTTTGCAAAATTGAGCTAGAATATTTGGAATTCAAGACCTAAGGTAGAGATTCATCTTCTTACTTGTGAATTTAAGTTGTTCTTGCATGGTCCATGGTGAAATTAGGGATTTGAGTCAAGAATTAATTTGAAGAGTTGAATTATGAACTAATTCATGCATGCATGCACATATTCTTGAATTTTGAGGTTGTTCTTCATGAATTTCCACATGCATGTCCACATTTTGGTTGTGGTCCATGAATTCACCATGAATTTGAGCTAAACCTTTCATTTGGTCATGTGCTAGAAGCTTTGTTTTCAATTAAACACTTGCATGGTGCATTTACATCTTGTTCTTGAAATTTGGGTTGAGATTGTGTTCAATTGTCTCACCCTTGGGCTTGATTTTACAAATTGATCTTCAAAACATGTTATATTGTGGGTTTTCAAGTGTTTTCCAGAAAATTAGCCCAAAAGAATCGAGTTTGAAGCCTTTAAAGCTGAGTTTGTGCTTGGAGGTTCAATATGGAAATTCCAGATTTTGGACCCACGCTTGAGCGTAGGACTTCACGCTCGAGCGTACACTCTGAGTCTTACACTTCCGCTCGAGTGTGGAGCGTAGGAAGTCACGCTCGAGCGTGAAATGCGTATACCTAGAAGTTCATTTGTTTTCCAGTCCGCTCGAGCGAGGGACTTCACGCTCAAGCGTGGACCTGAGTTTTACGCTCGAGCGTAGATCGAGCGCCCATCGAGCGTGATTTTTGTGCATCCAGTACTTTTGCATGATTTTTGCAGTCCGCTCGAGCGGAGTAATCCACGCTCGAGTAGAGCTCCTTTGTCTGCGTGTCCGTTTGAGCGTAGAAATCCACGATCGAGCGTGGACCCCTGTTTCAACAAATTTTGAAAAGTGTTTTAAAGTGCATCTTTGCATCCTCATCCATCCTAAGCATTCCTAGGCCTAGTTTAAGACATCTTATTGGGGATATTGATGTAGAACCACACCGAGTTAAGTTAGGGGTTAAGTTATTAAACCCAAGTATATAACCTAGTGTGTGTTCATTTTGTAACTGTGTAGGGTTGGCATCCGAGGACGCTCATTAGCTGCTTATAGCCCAGTGCTCTGTGAGTAACAATGTTGTAAAGATATGTTCAATCATGAATATTTTCCGAATGATCTACTGTACTGCTTTCTGAAATAATATTTCTTACTGAATGAATGTTTGTCCTATTTGTGAACTGAATTTGTGGCATCCATAGCAATCTACTGTTATTGTACTGTTACTGCTACTGTTACAGAGATCTCTGTCGGTTCCCATGCTTGGAACCAATACTGTATACTGTTATGATGGCCATCAACTAACTGTTCGATCTTTCAAGACCTACTGTACTGTTTTGCTATTGGATGTACCTGTAGGCACCCCATTTTTGACCGTCCTCGGGACTTGGTTGTGCTTGCAGGTACACCCAACAACTGGTTCGATTGCTCGCTGAGTACTCGACTGTCGCAACGGAACGTCACCGGTTCGAACTTCCCGGACCTTGTATCCTTTCTGCCCCATTTTTGGACCTTGGCTAGGTCCTTTCAGAGTGACCTTTTTGGCTTACTGCCGGCCATGGTTTTGCTCCTACCGGCTACTGATGAAGCCCTGCCGGCCATCAGTGAGCCACTGCCAGCCATTGCTGATGGCCGGTGCCCCTCTGTCTCAGCTGGTTTTTCTCCAGATCTTTTGAGCCAGCTGGTTTTTTGTTTGCTCCCTTCCATACACGTGTATGGAGGGATGAAGCCCTTGCAAAGCTTCTTGAAGAAGCTTTGGCTTTGCATTCCTCTATATAAGCAAGCGCTTCCCTCTTTGCCAGGGGTTCTGCAACTTTGAAGAGAAAAACCTCTCTTTCTCTCTATATTGTTGGAGTTTTGTGCTTTGAAGTTGGATTTCCTTGCACTTTTACACTACAACACATAGATATACACCACCACCATTGGACCAAGCTTCTTGGAGGGTCTTCTTGAGGTCTGAAAACTGGTTTCCACCCCCTGAAGTTGCTGGTTTCGAAGAAGGTCTTCAAGGGTGAGTATTTTCCCCATTTTTGCACTTTCTTGTACCTCACTTTAGCCCTCCTTGCATATTGATTTGGGCTTTGCTTATAACTGAAAAAAGTCTTGTATTTAAGTGCTTTTGAAGTTTTCTTAAGGTCTTTTTGTTGTTAGGGGTGTGTAGCCCCCTTGCATGCTTTGTTTGGCTTTGTTTGGCTTTGTTTTAAGCCATTCCTTAAGGCCTCCGAGCTAGTCTTGGTTTGGCCTTCTCACCACTGAAATCCAGTGGATTTTCAGTGGCGAATGTGTGGTTTTGAGGTCCTTAATCAGAGGGGGTAGCCCTCTCTCTTTTGGTTCATCTTTGCTTGTGTTTTTGGCCTTCCAAAGGACCATCCCTTTATGCATTTTTGAGGCTCGGTTCAAGCCTATTTTTGTGACTTCTAGGACCTGCCTTGGCCCTGTCCATGGCTGGTTTGGTCATATCTTGCATGCATCTAGTATGTGTAATGTAACTCCATCCATAGCTCATTAAAGTAGCATGTGTGCTTAGCTTGTGTTGAGTCCATTTCAGTGGGTTTTTGGTGGTGTTTTACCATGCCATGAACCTGTTTTGGGTTGGTTTTGTCACTCCATGCTTGCATGATGCACTTGTAGTGTAAATCCCCTAAACTAGCTTCATATGCTCCATGCTTTGCCATGTCATGTTAGCTTGTTTGGTTTACATTTCAGCATATATTTGGTCATCATTTGGCATGTCATGACCCTATCCATAGTTGGTTTGATCATCCTTTGCATGCTCCATATAGGTGTAGAACAAATCTTGTTTACTAGCCCTTTGTGCATAATGCTTTGACTCATCATCCTAGCATAATTTGGCTTTGCTCTAACATGATTTTATGCTTATTTTGGGCTGCTCTAGGACTGTTTTGGGCTTCTATGGCCATATCACTCACGCTTTGTATAGCTATAGTGTAAATGCTTAGGCTAGTCTTGGGTTTTGAGGCCCCTACCATGCCATACATGTGATGTTTGCATGCTTTGCCCTCATTCCACATCCTATTTCAGTCCATGAAATGTTGTTGTTCACTTGCATTTGACATGCCTTGAATGCTTTATAGAGCTTGTGCTTTATGCCTCATGAAGGGACTTTTGTGCATGCCACTTAGCCTAAGTCTTTGGCTCATCATTTCAGTGCATTTTGGGTCTTATTATACCATGATGTAACTCTATTTTATGTCGTCCAAGTCTTGCCATGATTGGTTCCGATAGGTGTAGTGCATTGCCTCTTTAAAGCCTTGCATGCTCCATGTTTTTTAGCATTGTGTTCTAGCCTATCTTGGCTGGCTTTGAGCTTGGTTTTGGTCTTGTTTAGACCTGCCCTAGGACTGTTTTAGGTCCCCTTGGCCCTTTGGGGCATGCCTTGCATGGCTATAGCTTAAGTCCCCTTGCATACTTTGAGCTTTGAGCATCATAACATGCTATGCTTGCATTGTTGAGTTGGTTTGGCATCGATTTGCATGTATTTCAAAGCTTACCTCATTGCCATGTATCCATGTTTGTCGCTCCTTAAGTGTGCTTAAGAGTTGTCCTCTTTGTGCCTTAATACTTGAGCCATTTGGCATGCATGTTTGCCTTGTCTTTTCATGCTTTTCATGCTATCAATTCACCACTTATGGCTACTGATTTGGACCTAGTTGAGAGCTATCCATCTTTAGTGTAAGCCCATCTTACCATGTTGTCGCATGCTTGTTTCATTTTGTATGTTGTTGCATACTTGTTTAGCTTTACATGCCTTGCATGCTCACATGTTCATGTTGCATTTTGTTATGTTGTCCAAGGTTGTCACCTCACATCATGCCTATGTGCTCGTTGCATGTCATTAGCCTTGTTAGGTTGTTCATGTTGCATGTTTGCCATGCTTACGTGTTGCATTGTTCGGATTAAGTGTTAATCCGAGCACGAGGAACGATGGGCGTTTCATACTCTGAGTGATGGAACGTCTCTCAATTCTCGGTCGCCGAAGCTCTTGATGATTCATGATAGAGTTCAAGGCTTTACTTGCTTTATTTGTGCATTCATTTTCATATTGATTTGCACAAAGTTGGATCTTTGGCCATCATGCATCGGGATGCGTGATTGATGGTCGTGGATCCGACTAGGCCTCTCCCTTGATGTTTTGAGGTGATATGGGGTGGCATAGTGCATACATGCCCTTGAGAGACCCTCCCTTCTCTCTATTTTGTGCTGTGTTGCAGTTTGGTGTCACAGCACACCAGTGGCCGGCAGTGTACCACTGATGGCCGGCAGTGCATCACCCTTGGCCGGCAGTGCCCTGTTGTTGGCCGGCGGCTCTCCTTTCATGGCCGGCAGGCCACTGGTGAATCCCCCAGCAGTGTTTTGGTAAGTTCCAGCAACAAACACTAGAAAACACCCTGCAAGCAGAGCCTCTAAAGAGCAACAGGAAGGTGTTTCGAGGCGAAGAACCGAAGCGAACATGCATACCTTCCTTTTCTTCAAACAGAGCTGGAATAGCATTCATTTACTGCTTACTTGTTAGTTAGTAGTTGTGTAATAATTAGTTGTAGCTAATTATTAATTCGGTTTTGTAATAATTAATTAGCTCGTGAGTTAGTTAATTAGGCGGCTTGTATTATTCTTTCGGACCCTCCGAGCGAGGGCGCAATTGTAATAAGTGTGCGTAAGTGTGTGTATGTCTTCCAACCCCACGTCTTTCTTCCCTTTTATTTACTAGCTTTCGATGGTTAGTTTAGGGCATGTTTTGATTAGCATACTTATGATAGCATGTTTGCATACATTTATTCGTAATGCACGCACCGGGCTCGGCGCATCATACTAACTGCATAGTATTTCAATTCCAAATTGAATACATGTTATCTGTTGCATTTCACATGCCATCCATAGATTAGCCGAGCCTATTCTAGTTGCATTTGCCTGCGATGCATTAGCCATTCTAACATGGACTTGGATCATACATTTGATTGCTAACAAGTTCTTTGTTTTGGCTCGGAATACACTATAAGTATTTGTGCTTTAGCATCTTGCATGAATGTGAATGTTAACATGACAGCATGCTTACCATGTGGCTATGTGCTTAGTTGATATAACTGCCTGAATGCCTGTGGGTGAAGGTTGGATTATCTAAATTGGAATAATGCATCAATTGTGAGTTTTAAGCCCACTTGAGAGTGGCAAATCATCACGTTTTCTAAGCCCACCTGAGGGTGGCAAATCCACATTTTAAGCCTACTTGCGAGTAGCAAACCGCTTTCAAAAACAAACATGCGATGCTTTGTTCCAATTCGGGCGATCCGGTCTATATTTGTATGCTGTGCGCATCACGTAGTAAATCTAGGCTAATTAACCGGAATAAGAATGCATAATGTTTTCAAAACTCGATATCATGGTTAGTAGAGGCCGATCTTTGATCGGGCGAGCGGGGGTGCTCATAGCTGACCTTCCCCAATCGTACCCAAGTTCCCGAGCCGAGGCAACTTTGGTGATGACGGACACGTGGCCTTAGGCAACGAGTCAGGGTTTCCTAAATTCCCCCAAAATAAAATATTTAGGTGGCGACTCTGTATCTGGCAAAGCAGTCCATGTTTGGCACTTCTTTCAAAAAAATCTGTTTTCAAAAACGATTTGCCGGATTTGGACTCTTTGGTGATTTATCAATCTCACATTGCACATTGTGATGTCAGATTAAGAACCGTGACAATTTGAGTCCGAACTGTAGTGAACCCCAAATGAACAGAAAGGGATTTCCTTCCCGGGACGTTCGGGGACGTCCACAGTTTCACATTTAACTGCTATGGTTTCTAAATGACTGATATGACTGTTTAATGACTGAAAGGACATTCATTCTTAACCTCTTTACACAACTGTTATTCACTGAGCTTTAGCTCAATGTTTATATATATATGTAGGTGTCCAGGCACCGGACCGGAGCTAGGAGCGTCGGGTTAACTCTCTTTTGTCAAGCCAACCGTTGTGCCTCATTGCGAGGTTCCAAGTCGTTTCAAGCTAAGGCTGTTTTGGGGTGTCCCAGTTCCACCCTTCTGTCTCTGTTTGTAATAATGTTTTAGAGTTGTACTGTACAGTTATAGTGAAGGGATTTGGTCCCTAACCTAAATGTTTGTACCTTTGGTGTATATATGTTTCGCTTACGAATGTGAATGTGTTCGGAAAAGTCTTTTGCATTCAGAATGTCACAGCTCATTGGACATCTTTTATTACTATTTTGGCTTCCGCCAGCCCCTGTACTCTGTTTTACTGTCTTTACTGTTACGCAGGCCTTTGGTAATCACGGATTACTGGCCGGTTATGATACTTAAACCCATAGGGGCGGGTTTGGGGTCGTGACAATATCGGTACGCAGTAAAAGGGCCAGTAGCAATACAAACTATCCCAGAACGAAGAATCTCTGAGAAGACTCTCACAAGAGGCAAAAGACCGTCAGTCATCACTCGGTAGTCCCTCATTCTCCGCACTGAGCAATCGCATGACTTGTGGACATGGTTGAGCAGCAACAAGGGGTACGACTGACAGTTGAACAAAGTGGTGGAATAGTGGCTAGATAGGGAAAATGAGTATTTGGATTGGTCCATTCGGTAGATGGAGCATCGTGCTTTGGACTGACTAGTCCTTTCTCCACTTTTCCTTGAGATTGAAGCTGTGGAAGCTCCCTCGAAATACAGTCCGTCGAAATTCATCCTCTATAATGGGTAACGGGGGTCTTAACCCATGCCCTAGCCCTCTGGTCGCGAACAGGGCGCCATGTGGTATAGCTTGGTGGAATTTGTGCCAAGTATCGTTACTTGAAAGCATGGTCCATGGTAACAACTTGCACTCAACAAAGAACCAAGTTACACTCTCCGATGAGTTTCTTTTTCATGTGTTGTACATATTTCACTCGACAATTGAGCAATAATGGGTTACAGGTCTTAACCTACGCTCTAGCCCAAAAGCTCGGTACTTTGGTCGGAGTAGGGCGCCAAGTGGTATAGCTTGGTGGAAGTTGTGCCAAGTATCATTACTTGAAAGCATGGTCCATGATAATAACTTGCACTTTACGAAGAGCCAAGCTACATTCTCCGATGAGTAAAACTTGTCAAAAATTTTCTAAGGCACAAAGCCTAGTCTGTTCGAACAGACGGCCTGCTCGACCTCGGAGCTTTTGCTCAGCTGGGGGCATGCAAAGTTCTTTCCTTAAAATTTTTCTTAAAGCACGAAGCCTGGTCTGACCGATCAGACGCCCCGTTCCCCCTTAAAGCTTCTGCTCGATCGAGGGCATGGAAAGTTCATTCCTCAAAATTTTTTGAAGGCATGAAGCCTGGTCTGACCGATTAGACGCCCCGTACGGTCTTGGAGCCTCTAATCGGATAAGGGGTATAAAAAGCTCTTTCTTCAAAATTTTCTAAGGCATGAAGCATGGTTTGATTGATCAGACGCCTCACTCAACCTCAGAGCCTATGCTCGGTCGGGGGCATGGAAAGTTTTGTTTCTTAAATTTTCCCAAGGCACAATGCCTGACCTGATTGATCAGATGCCCCGCTCGCCCTCAGAGCCTCTGTTTGGCCGAAGAGCACGGAGCCTAATTTGACTGAGCAGACAACCCTTGTTGCCAAGAATCTTTTGCTCCGCCGGGGGCAAGACAACTGACTTTAGCTAAGGCCAAATGGACATGCAAGGTTCCTCTATTATTGCTCTACCGGAAGAGCAACTCAACTTTTCAAAGGCATAAGGTGAAGTCTGGTCGAATAACCAATGATGTAGGGCTACATCCTTAATGCTTGGTTGGAGGGCAAACAACATAAACACAAAGAAATTGAAAGTGCAAGTTACAAGTCCAATACTTGGCAAATTTCAAAAATACTTAATTAACTTAAAGTTTCATTACAAAAAAATGAGCTCGACTTAGCGAAGGTGCTACGAAATGGAAGAGCTACAAAGAGGGATGAACAACAGAAGTTGGTAGGACGCCCAATGCTTGAGCAAAACAACAGAGGTTGGTTGGATGCCCAATGCCCACTCTGAAGCGCGCCAAGCAATGGAGGTTGGTTGGACTCCCAACGCCCACTTCAAAGTAGGCCGAGCAACAGAAGTTGGTTAGACGCCCAATGCTTGGGGCGAGTAGCAGAAGTTGGTCAGACGCCCAACGTTTGGGCTGAGCAACAGAAGTTGGTCAGACGCCCAACACTTGGGCTGAGCAATAGAAGTTTGTCAGACGGCTGAGTAATAAAAGTTGGTTAGATGCCCAACGCTTGGGCCGAGCAACAGAGGTTGGTTGGACACCCAGCGTCCACTCCGAAGTAGGCCGAGCAACAAAAGTTAGTCGGATGCCCAATGCTTGGACAGAGCAACAGAGGTTGGTTGGACGCCCAACGCCCATTCTGAAGCACGCCAAGCAATGGAGGTTGGTTGGACTCTAAACGCCCACTTCGAAGTAGGCCGAGTAGTAGAAGTTTGTTAGACGCCCAATGGTTCGGTCAAGTAACAAAAGTTGGTTAGACGCCCAACGTTTGGGCTGAGCAACAGAAGTTGGTCAGACGCCCAACGGTTAGGCCAAGCAACAAAAGTTGGTTAGACCCCCAACACTTGGGCCGAGCAACAGAGGTTGGTTGTACACCTAGTGCCCACTCCGAAGTGGGCCGAGTAGCAAAAGTTAGTCTGATGCCCAATGCTTGGATAGAGCAACAGAGGTTGGTTGCACACCAAGCGCCCACTACGAAGTGGGCTGAGCAAAAAAAGTTAGTCGGACACCCAATGCTTGGACAAAGCAACAAAGGTTGGTTGGACGCCCAATGCCTACTCTGAAGCAAGCCAAGCAATGGAGGTTGGTTGGACTCTGAACTCCCACTTCGAAGTAGGTTGAGCAGTAAAAGTTGGTCAGACGCCCAACGTTTGGACCGAGCAGCAGAAGTTGGTCAGACACCCAACGCCTATGTGGACTCGCATTTTTTCGCGCCCCCTTTCGGAAAGTTTGAAAAGAAGGCCTCACAGTTCGGACTCCCGCGGTTCTGAATCTAGTCTCACAAGTGCAATGTGAAACTGATAAATACCAAAGAGTCAAAATCGGCAAATCTTTTTGAAAAATTGATTTTAAATCAAATAATGCCAAAATTGGACTGCTTTGCCAGATACAGAGTCGCCACCTAAATATTTTTTATTTTGGAGAAATTTAGGAAACCCTAACTCGTGCCAAAGGCCACGTGTCCGTCATCACCAAAGTTGCCTCGGCTCGGGAACTTGGGTACGAAAGGGGAAAGTCATGAATTGAGCACCCCCGCTCGTCCGATCAAAAGATTGGCCTCTACTAATCATGATATGATTTTTTATAAACATTATGCGTTCTTTTTTCGGTTATTAAACTAGCTTTACTATGTGATGCGTACAAGCAAATGTAGACTAGTTTGCTCAATTTGGAACAATCCAACTCATGTTTGTTTGTGAAAAATGGTTTGAATTTGCCACCTCAAGTGGGCTTAAAGAGTGTGGATTTGCCATCAAACATAGTGGGCTTAAAACATGATTTGCCACTCAACAAAGTGGGCTTAAAACTCACATTCGTTGAATTGTTCCAATTCAAACAACAAGCCTTCATCCACAAGCATACATGCAGTTTAACATTTAAGCACATAGACTCATGGTAAGCATGCTAATCATGGCAACATTCACACTTATGCAAGTATGCTAAAACGTAAAAACTCATCTAGTACTCAAAGCTAGAAAAATATGAGTTAGTGAAATAAGCATGATTCCTAACTATAGAAGATCCCTAATGCAACACATGCAATATGCAATTTAATAGGCTCGGCTACTAATATGGCATATGAAGCAATATTGATAATATGCGATTAAACACGTATTCAAAGAATTATTGAAATGACAATGCACTTTGAATGATGTGCCGAGTCTTGGTGCATGCAATACAAATGAATGGATGCAAGCATGCGATATGCCAAGTTGAAATATGTCCCTAATCTAACCATTGAAAGCGATAAATAAAATGGAGAAAGACGTGGGGTTGGAAGACATACACAAACGCACGCACACTTATTACAACATTATGCCCTCACGAAGGAGGGTCCGAATAAACTAGAGCTAAGCTAATCTAATTAAGCTAATTAGACTAAATATTACAAATCAAATGAATAACTAGCTAAGCAAATTACTAATTATTACAACACTTTAACTAACTAGCAAACTAATTAATTAATTTACAACACAAATGCACACGAACCAAGCTTATAAAACATTAAACTATGTTGCCACTGCTCCGCCTCAGGAAGTAGAAGGTGCATATGCTCGATTTTGGCCCAAAAAGACCTCCGTTTTGCTCTTGAAAGTCTCTGTTTGCAGGGTTGAGCATTTCCAGAACCTTTCTGCTCCACCTTACCAAATCTTTGCTGAGATTTACATCAGTGGCCTGCCGGCCATGGATGGTTACTTCCAACTATCTGCTGGCCAGGGAGGTGTCTTGCCGGCTAGAAATGATGCACTGCCGGCCATAATTGGTGGCCTGACGGTCACTGATGCATTGGGTCATCATACTGCAACAGAGTACAAACAGAGCAAAAATAGGGTTTTTCCAAGGATTTGTTTGTACTGTATCCCTCCTTATCATCTCAATACCTCAAAGAAGTGACATATTTGGATCTAAAAACCACCAATCAAGAAAGTTCATTGCATGATGGCCAAAGATCCAAGTTGTACAATTTCGATAAATGCACAAATATGACCGACAAGACCACGACCCTATCATGCATGACCACGACCCTATCATGTATGATCAAGGGCAATGGAGACCTAGGAAAGTGGCACATTTTATCAGTTTTGAGTATGAAATGTCTTATTTTCCTTGTGTTCAAATTAATGTCTGATTTGAACACATGTAATGCAACACAAAGACATGCTTATCTTGCCTTACTTGTCAATTTTGTTTACTCATTTTAATTACCAAGTCATCCTTTAATCAATTTGTCCATTGGTGAGTGTCCTCTAAAGTGAATAAAGTGTCAACCAAGGGATAGTGTGAGGCAAGAGAGAGATCATGCCTTTGATAATGAACCCTCAAAGAGGATTAAACCATTGAGCATGACCTCAATCTCAAGCTTAAAGGATCCCAAGTTTGAAACAACCCTCTAAAGCAAATGAAAGAATGAAGCAAAAAGGGAGGTTGCAGAGATTTATGTGCTGAAATTGAGTGATACAAGCACTAAAAATATGCAGCCAAGTCACACCAATGATGTTTAAAGCCTTAAAACAACAAGCTAGTGCAAGGATTTACACTACAACTACACAAAACAAAGTTCAAATGAACCAAACAGCTCAAAACAGAGCTAAAGCAGGCTATTTTAGCGGCTAAAACATACTGGACTTAAGCTAAGTTAAGCTAGAAAAACATGCTAACATGTAAAGCTAACTGAGTATGCAAATAAGACACAAGGAGGGGAGGCTAACCCCTTTTGGACTTCAAAATGAGATTTTTGCCACTGACAAACCTCTAAAATTCAGTGGTTAAAAGCCCAAAAAAGTTGGTTTGAAAGTGATGATCAAAGGTACAAAAGCTTTATAAACTAAGAAACAAGAAGGGTGAGCCACTCCCTAACTAAAAAATGGCTCAAACCACCATTTTAAGCCACAAAAACAGAGCTTTTTACGGTTCAAAACCAACCCCAAAAACAATTGAAAAAGATAGAAAAATAAGTATTGAAAACAAGATAACAAGATTAGTATTCTACTTCTTGAAGCAAAGAACACTTTAGGCACAAGTTCAAGCCAAAACCACCTTCAAGAGCTCCAAGAAGGCCCCAAGTAACCTCAGCTCAAAGGTGAGAGGATTTGGTTCAGGAGATGTAGGCAAAAGTGTAGAGAAACTAGGCAAACACACACAATTTTGCAAGAGAGAGAGAGAAATCTAGAGAGAGAGAAAATTTTTATGTCTCCAATTTTTCTAATCCTTACACATGAGAGAGAGAGAGAGGGGTCCTATATATAGAAAACACAAATTTCCCTTACAAACATCCAGCCAAACACGTGTAGGAAGATGCATGAATCTATGCAAACAACTAGCACAAAATATCACAAAATATCTGCAGTAAACAATGGTGGCCAGTCGGCCATTAGTGGTGGCTGGCAAGGCTTCATTGATGACAAGCAATGCACATCAATGGCCGGCAAAGGAGAAATGGTGGTCGGCAGCCTCTAAGGATGGCCGGCAGGCCATCAGGAACTTCAGGCTGAAAAAACCCAAGCATGGTCCAAAGATGAGACAAAATGGATGCAGGGTTTGAAATACTCAAAGCTGTGGCATTCCGCTAGAGACTTCGAGCCTTCGGCAATCAAACAGACTCATCATCGGATGTACCTACAAGAACATCCAAGTCTTAAAGATCCGTAAAAAATGGGATGTCTATAGCCTGGTCCAAGCAACAGAAGTTGGTCAGATGCCTAACGCCTAGGCCAAGCATCAGAGGTTAGTTGGACGTCTAGCGCCCACTCCGAAGTGGGCTGAGTAACAAAAGTTAGTAGGATGCCCAATAGTTGGGCAGAGCAACAGAGGTTGGTTGGACACCCAATGCCCCACTCTGAAGTGCACCAAGCAATGGAGGTTGGTTGAACTCTGAACACCCATTTCGAAGTAAGCCGAGCAACAAAAGTTGGTCAGACGCCCAACGCCTGGGCCGAGCAACAGAAATTAGTCAAACACCCAACGCATGGGTTGAGCAACAAATGTTTTTTGGATGCCTAGCGCCCACTCCGATGTGGGCCGAGCAACAGAAGTTGGTCAGAAGCCCCATGTTAGCTTTGAAATGTCCCGAGCAACGGAGGTTGATTAGACATCCAACACCTATTCGGAAGTGGACCAAGCAACGGAAGTTGGTTGGACGCCCAATACTCACTCCGAAGTGGACCGAGCAACAGAGGTTGATTAGACGCCTAACATCCATTCCAAAATGGACCAAGCAAAGGAAGCAGGACAAAATTAGCTAAGGCAAAACCAAGTTTCAGAGCTCGAGTGAATAACCAAAAGATTAACAACAAACAAAGTGGAAATGCAACGTTCTACCAAACAATTATACTATAAACAACTTGCAAAATCAGAAGTGCAATGGCCAACCGAACGACCAACAATACCGAAGTCTACATTTTTGAAATCAGAACCAGAGAAAAATGAGGAACGACAAGCAAAGGTCGGAGGTGTGCTGTACCTGACGAGAGTCAATATTATTGAAGTCGATACCAAGACTATAACACAACTATATGCTAGACAACTCTCAAGATTAAAGGTGTTATGGCTAACAGTAGCTTGGTGGTAGAGCAATCGAAATAAAAAAAATACAAACTCGAAAGGCCAAATTGTTAGGCCCACCAAATAACTAGAAAACGGACAAACTCACAACGCCAAAGCTGTTAGGGCCGACAAAGCAACTCGATGATCAAAAACAAAAATTATGCAAACAAGCTACTACGGCCAACTAACTAAGTGACGGACAATTCGCAAGCCGAAGGTAAAATGACCGACCAAAATATGAAGAAACAAGCTGAACAAATAGACATGCTAATCACGTCCAAACAAAAAAATAGTGCATGATCTTCATGACCAAACAGTGTCAGCAAGCTATGCTTCGAGACCAAACAAAGTGGAGGGGCAGGACTTGGCCGGCCAAGCATTAAGACCAACACCAATTTATCTCCCACAAGTGGGACCAATCAAAAAGATAGCCAATATGTCTTTCAAATTCGAACAAGGCTGTGATAAGGCACACTTGGCCTACTTTGAAGCGCCTTTGAGTTGCTTGGCCCAGTTGACGAACATTGCAAATATATATATATATATATTATTCGGCATATATATTTTCAAGTCAAGCAACAACGCTCGGCCGACCGAGAAAGCACCAACATGCTTAGCTTGGAGGCACCACCAAGCTACGGAATACTGAGAAAAAACCAAGATAGACCCAACACAAACACTCTGAGCTGAACAATAATTTTGAATCCAACACACGAAACTCAAATCAAGTTGTGACCAACCGAACTCCAAAGCTGGTGACGGAATTAGCTTCCACTTCGCTAAAGGTAAGCATAAACCAGGGGACAAATAAAGTGGGATAAAATTAACTAAGTCTTGGTGTTCGGCCCAATGCCAGACCCGCACCAGTAGAGGAGCTAAGGGCTCGGCCCAATAACCAAACACTTGCTCTAAAGTAAGGCAATCAAGGTAGCAGCCTAGCGCCAGGCCCACTTCGAAATGGACCGAGCAACATGTTGGACAACCACTCCGAAGTGGGCCAAGTAACATATTAGACCTCCTGGTTGGGCAGGCAACCACTCTAAAGTGGGTCGAGCAACATGTTGGACCACCTGGTTGGACAGACAGCCACTCCAAAGTGGGCCAACTTAGAGAAGGCCAATTCATCGAATATCTTTTTTGAAGCTCGCAAGAGACAAATAACTCTGCTTCTCTCCCTCTGTCTGAACAGAATGTGGGGACATTGAAGTGAAAAAGGACAAGGCGCACACATGACAGACCTGTATCTAAGTGTTAGGCGGAGTGGTCGTCCTCATTCAATGAGAGACGACCACTAATAAGACAAACAAGACAGACCTATACCCGAGTGTCAGGCGGAGTGGCCATCCTCTTCCAATGGGAGACGACCATGAATAAGACACATTGGACAATGGCGGAGAGAGAAGGTCTTAGAGGACAAACAACCTTCTTCTATAAAATGTGAGCACTATTTACTCTCAAGGGATTCGAAATCCACACACTTAACATATATACACTCTTTGTATTCTCTTTTCTTCCTTTCCCTTAGTCCCTGACTTTACCATCAGAGGGGTTTTCGACCAAACCCCAGTTGGGCAGCCTCACCATTTGTTACTTTGTGCAGATCTTCAATTCCTAAAACACGTTGTTCATCCACGAAGTTTAACCTTTCTTCATAGTGCGGAAATCACCCCTGCACACTAGTTATCCAACAATACTATGTTGCTATTTGGTAACATTATAATTTTTTACTTTATTATTTACAAAAATAGACAAATTTATAGTTATTTTTAGTAAAAAAAACCCTAAAAAAATAAAAAAAATAAAAATTGAAATGCACATGTATATCAAAAACTTGTTTCAAAAACACCAAATGAATTGTTAATTATAGTTTTTAATGTTTTTATAAACATAAATGTTACCGAAATGGTACCTACTAACCTTATTGTCTTTAGTTGTGTTGCATTGGTTGGACCAAGCCAGCAACCAGGCATTGCTTTGCCCGAACTCATTCTTGCCGCGATAAACAACAGCTGCACACGATCTAGAAGTTGCTGAAACGGTATTCACATGCAAAAATCCACCCCACTGACCATTTGCAATCAAAACTAGGTATGGGGCTGGTCCAAGGTGCCCATTATAATCATGACTAATTATAAATTCAATAGGGTCCCCAATAGCATTGTAAACAAGGCAAAGTGTGGAGATTCCAGTACCTCATTCCTTTTTCATGTTCTCCACATATTGTCTAGCATTAGCATCTTTATTCTTTGAATTTTTCAAATTGAGAGCCACATGAGCACTATTTCTTGTTCGCATACTTTGGAATTCCCTCTAAAGTTTCATTAGTAATGGGATTGCCAAACACGCCATATCGCGACGGCCAATTCCTACACACACATGGTTATACTTCATTTTGAAGATGTTTTTAGATAAGGAATGTGGGTGCTGATTTCCGACCACACTGCCAAAAAGGAACTCAGCAAGAGAGCACATACATAATAGATTACGCCCGAACAACCTGTCATAGAAAGATAAGACTCCAGTGGTGGTTTGTCCACTCAGGGGCACTCCGACGATCAAGTCAGTACTCAGTTATCTCTCAAAGATAGGAAATAGTGCTTAACTCACGAGCCAGAATGCAAAAAGTGTACCTTAGACCCACGAGGGTGCCTTACTTTTATAGCTAGCACTAATCTTATCCTTGTAGAAGCCTAGCTTCAATGGACTTTGGCTCAATGCTCATCTTGGATTCCTAGCTAGATAGAGATAAAACTCCTTAAGAGCTTTATCTTTATCTAGACTGAGGTCCTCCCCCATTCTAGGACTCTTGTTCCTTATCTGCTGATCTCGGATTCCGATATCTCCGCAGATAATCTCGGCTTAGCCGAGATCACCTCGGCAACATGACCAAAACATGTGGCACCTCGGTTGTCACTCTGGTGCCACCTTGGCCACATGTTGTCATTCACAAAATATGTTCCCACAACTGCCCCCTAATGTGAACCTAAGTTTCACTTATGTTCACATTAAGCACGTATAATCTTTCGCCGAAGTCAGATTCAAACAAAGACTAGCCGAGGTTCTCAACCTTGGTTTCTCTGTTAATCTAACTGAAATGTACTTAGTTCCATTCTAAGTTTACTTCTGCCGACATAGCAAGTCTAATTTCAATTCAACTTAGTTCAACTCTATTATATGCAAGTATAATTCAACTCTGCCATATAACAAGTCTAAGTTATTCTTCATGTTTCAATTAGAAACATCACCAACTTAGTTCAACTCTATTATATGCAAGTATAGTTCAACTCTGTCATATAATAAGTCTAAGTTATTTGTCATGTTTCAATCAGAAACATCGCCAACTTAGTTCAACTCTATTATATGTAAGTATAATTCAACTCTGTTATATAATAAGACTAAGTTATTCGTCATGTTTTAATCAGAAACATCGCCAAAGGACTGGTCAGTCCTATCACAAAAATTTCAAATTCTTAAAAAATTAGGCTAAAAATTTTATTACTACATCGGCTAAGAAAATTATGACATAAATTTCGAAAAACAAAAAAGTCTAATGATAGAAAAACTTTAAGTTGCAAGTGTTTCAAGGTCTTGGCAACTATGTCTTCACTGTCCTCAAGCCGATATGCCTCATTGCCGGCAACCGAAATGATTCTATAAGGCCCCTCCTAATTTGGGCCTAGTTTTCCCTCCCTAGGATCCTTCTTGTTGCCGACCACTTTCCTTAGCACCAGGTCCCCAACTTTGAACTATCTTGGGTTGACCTTTTTATTATAAGCCTTAGCAAGTTGTTGCTGGCATGCCCCCAGTCGAATTGCTGCTCTTTTCCTTTTCTCCTCAAGTAGGTCTAGATCTCAGGCTAGGAATGCCTCGTTAGTTCCATTCTCTATTCCTTGGGTTCTGATCCCTGGGATGCCGACTTCTAGTGGGATAACTGCTTCTATGCCATAAGCCATGGCAAATTGGGATTCCCCAATTGATCTTCTCGGCGTAGTCCGATTGGCCCAGAGTACATTGGGCAACTCTTTCACCCATTTTCCCTTTGCTGCTTCCAGCCTCTTCTTGATCCCATCCAAGATAGTCTTGTTGGATGCTTCTGTCTGACTATTACTCTGAGGGAAACTTAGAGTGGAGTAATAGTTCTTGATTTTGTACTTTGCATAGAAGCTTTTAATTAGCTTACTGTCAAATTATGTACCATTGTCTGCAATTATTGCCCTTGGGATCCCAAACTGGTGATGATGTTCTTCCATATGAAGTTTTTTACATTAGTGTCTTGAATCTTCGCAAGGGGTTCAGCTTCTACCCACTTTGTGAAATAGTCAGTTGCTACCAGTAGGAACTTCCTTTGTCCAGTTGCTTGGGGTAGTTGTCCAACAAGATCCATGCTCCACTGGGCAAATGGCCAAGGGCTGGACATTGGGTTCAAATCTGCTGCTGGTTGATGTATCAAAGGTGCAAACCTTTGACACTTTTCACACTTTCTGACATAGGCTTCAGCATCCTTCTGCATATAGGGCCACCAGTACCCCTGAGTAATGGCCCTATGAGCAAGTGATCTGCCCCCAGCATGGCTTCCACATACTCTTTCATGTATTTTATACAAGAAGTCTTCAACTTGTGAGGGATGCACACATCTTAGAAGGAGACTAGTAAAAGACTTTCTGTAGAGATGTCCTTCTACTGTCAGATTAAACCTAGCCGACTTTAGTCTGGTATTGTGTGCTTCTTTGCGATCATTTGGTAGCTTCCCATCTCTAAGGAACATTACTATTGCATCCATCTAATTTGGACCCATCTCCATACACATTGTTTCGTACTCTGTGATCAGTGGTTCCACACTTGGACCTGACAAATAATAAACCATTATTGTCCTTAGCTCCCCTGATTTCATTGAACTAGCTAGGTTAACCAAGGCATCGGCATGGCTGTTGTCATCTCGGCTAACTTGCTGTAGTCGACAGTCTTGAAACAAAACTAACAGTCTAACAACCTCTTTGACATAGGCTATCATTCTTTCATCTCGGGCTGGATACTTGTCTGTTGCCTGGTTCACAATGAGTTGGGAGTCACAGAATACTACCATCTCGTCGGCTATCATTGTTGCTGCTAATTTTAATCCTACGATTAGTGCTTCATATTCTGTTTCATTGTTTGAGGCTTTGAACCCCAAACGAATAGACTGCTCTAACATTCGTCTATCTGGAGATACCAACACCACTCCTGCCCTCGCTCCCTGACGATTTGAACTCCCATCAACAAATAGGCAGAAAGAGTCGCCGATGTAAATATCGCAGGGCTTGAGTTTTTCTTCTTTCTTCTGATTTGTTGTGGGGTTTTTTATTCCTACCTGGGTCTCTTCTTGTTCCCTTAGACATCCTAAGCTGTAGCTCACCGGAGCCCGATGTGAGATAGCACCTGGTGTGAACTCAGTCACGAAGTCGACCAGAACCTGGCCTTTGATTACTGTTCTGGGTCTGAACTCTAAATCGTATTGGCCCAATACTACTGTCCATCTAGCCAACCTGCCTGTTAGATCTCCTTGCTGTAGTAGGGACTTCAAGGGGTGCTCAATCAATACCACAATCTTGTAGGCTTAGAAATAATGGTTCAACTTCTTGGAGGCCATCTTTAAGGCCAATGTTAATTTCCCCAGGGGTAAATACCTGGTCTCTGCGCCTGCTAGGGTTTTACTCATACAGTATACTACCCTCTGTTCTCCATTCTCTTATCTAATTATCACTGCACTCACTGCATGCTCTGAAACTGCCAAGTACAAGAATAGCTCATCTCCAAGTACTAGATTTGAGAGAACTGGAAGTGTGGTCAGGTATCTTTTCAAGTCGGCCAAGGCAGCTTCGTATTCTTCTGTCCACAAGAAACCTGTGGCCCTTTTCAACAGACTGAAAAATGGTTTACACTTATCTGAACTTCTGCTTATAAATCTGTTCAGAGCTGCAACCCTTCTAGTCAACATTTGCATTTGTTTTGCCGACGTTGGGTTTTTCAAATCTAGGGTGGCCTTAATTTGATCTAGGTTTGCTTCAATGCCCCTTCTGGTAACTAAGTACCTCAAGAACTTACCAGACCCAACTCCAAATGCACATTTCGAAGCATTAAGCTGGAGCCGATATGTTCTAAGGATGTCGAAAACTGCCTTCAAGTCGGCCAGATGATCCTTAGGTTCTTTAGTCTTCACGACCATGTTGTCAATGTATACTTCCACTGTTTTGCCAATCTAATGTCTGAACATCTTGGTCACTAACCTCTGATACGTTGCTCCTGCATTTTTCAACCCGAAATGCATCACTTTGTAGCAACACAGCCCTTTTGAGGTGATAAATGCAGTATTCTCCTTATCAGGGGGTACATTGCTATTTGATGGTACCTCCTGTAAGCGTCCAGGAAGCTCATCCTTCCATGCCCTGAAGTGGCATCTACTAATTGATCAATCTTGGGGAGTGGGAAACTGTCCTTGGGACAAGCCTTATTCAGGCTAGTAAAGTCCACGTAGACACTCCACTTCCCATTCTACTTTTTCACAACCACAGTGTTAGATAGCCAAGTAGGGTAGTTTACTTCGTGAATGGCTCTGGCTTATAACAATTTGTTCACTTCTTCTTCGACTTCCTCCACATAGACCAACGTCGGCCTCCTCGCTCGCTAAATGACGGGTTTAGTCGGCCTGTCTACGTTCAGTCTGTGACATGTAACCTCGGGGTCAATACCAAGCATCTCGTATGGCGTCCAGGCAAGCACCTCTATGTTTGCTCGCAAGAATGTTTCTAACTCCCTCTCCTCATTCTCGGCCAATCTTGAGCTGAGGAGAAAGAAACACTCTTTATCCCCTTGCTGGACTAGAATTTTCTTCAAGGCTTCCTCGCTTTTGTCGGCCGGCTCTTTGCCGACGTCATCCAGGACCTCCATGTCTTCATCCTCAATCTCTACTATTTCTGCCTCTCGTACATTGCAGGTGGATTTCATTGCTGCCATGGAACAATTCTTTGTTTGCACCTGATCCCCTCTGACCTCCTCAATTCCATGCTCTATTGGGAACCATAACAACTGGTGCAGTGTTGAGGGAACAACCCTCATTGCGTGCAACCATGGCCTCCTCTAGATAACATTGTAAGGGGAGGGGGTGTCAATTACTGTGAACTCTATACTTACCTTCTTGGTGCCTGCCTACACCTCCAAACTTGTTGCTCCCAAGGGCCATGTCGGCGTTCCGTTGAAGCTGACCATTGGACTGTTGAACTGCTCCAGATCATCTCGGTGAAGGCCGAGCTCCGTGTAATATCTGACATACATGATGTCACAAGAGCTGCCTTGGTCAATCGGAATGCGCCTTACCTGGCATTCTCTAATCTTGAGGGATATCACCAGAGCATCGTTGTGTGGATGTTGCACCATGTCTAGGTTGACTTCAGTAAAGGACACTATTGGTCCCTGGTACTCGTCTACTCTAGGCCTCTTTTGCTAGACCTGATACACATGCTGTAAGTGTTTCACCCTCTGAGTCTTCCCACATACCTCATTCTCATTGACCTTTGAGTGAATCACATTGATCACTCGAGGTCCATCTGCTTGAGGTTGTGATGTTGGTGGAGGTGGTGGTGCTGCTGGTGCTTGGGGCATCCTTGCTTGTTCTTCTCCTGTCCTGGCCTCATCTACCAGATCCCTTAAGTGACCTTGTCTTACCAGATCTTCCAGATGTGTCTTTAGGGCTCTGCACCCCTAAGTTAGGTGCCCATCCTCATTGTGGTAGGCACGGTACTTCCCAAGGCTTCTTCTCATAAATTCGCTAGGGATCTTCTTTGGTGCTCTATAGTAAGGCTGATTCCTGATCCTTTCCAAGACTTTGTAAACCGGGATCTGGAACACTGTGGTGACTGCCTGTGCGGCCCTCAGTCCTGTTTCTTGTCTGTTATATCCAGTATTACCTTGGCCTCGCTTCGGCGAGCCGTTTCTCTTATCCTATTTCGACGTCTTTGTCCCTGGCGTGTCTTCTTCGGCTCTCGCATATTTCTCGATACTGGCCATGAGTTCCTCCATACTTTTTGGCAGCGTCTTTGCCAGTGACTTTCGAAGTAGGCAGTCATCGTTCAAGCCGTTCTTAAAAGATACGACCGCCAACTCTTGGTTACACCCTGGTTTTCGGTTAAAAACCTAATAATACCTTTTGGCATAAGCCCTGAGGCTTTCATCCTTGCCAATTCTCAGAGCCATTAGGGAGTCTACCCTCAATGGCTGCAGTTTGTTTGTAACAAATCTGGCCACAAACATCTCGGCCAGGCCTTCCCAACTTTTCACAGTTCTTTTCGACAACTTGTGAAACCAATCTGATGTGATTTCTCCAAAGGATGAGGGGAACACCTTGCATAGCAACGGTTTGTTCCCAGTATATAGTGCCATTGAGTTCAGACATAAACCGACGTAAAAGTTAGGATCGGACTTACCATCGTATATTTGGAATCTCGGCATGTGGAACCTTTTCGGGGCCTCAAACTTATCCAACTCTACTAAAAACAGCGTTCTCTACTTGACCGAAGATGTGACCTTGGCATCTTGTCACTTCTTCTGGAGGTAGTCCCTCAAATCCTCCGTAGTCCGTCCAGGAGCTCGGCTGTTAACGGATTTCAGCCTTTTTGGTGCGCTACTCCCGGTGTCGTTATGAGTCCTCTTGGACCTCCCTCCATTCGTCGTGTCAAAACAAAGCTCCTTCCCTTGAACATGCCGATGTTTCTTGGCATAAGTTTCCTTGGCACGAGGTGTCTTCTGAGACTCTCCTCTCATCGATTCTCCTCGTCCGACGTCCCGTGAAGGCCGATGAGAATGCTCCTTTGCCCTGTCATGTTGAGGGACTGCAGGGATTGCTTTTTGCCCCCCCTTTCTGGGCATCGTTTTTAGCCGCTGGAATCGACGTGTCCTCCAATGGGAACGGTGGCTGCATGACGTTGTTTTGCATCATGAAATTGACAATAGATTGCAGGTCTGCCAATTTGTTTGCCATCCCCTTCATCTCGCCGTCTTTCCTCAGGCATCTATCTTTCTATACCTGGAGGTCGCTTTCGTTGTAATACTCGCCTTGGCCTGCCTTCTTTGGAATGTCTCTCTCTTGGCCGATGTCCTTTTCCCCGGGATTATGCTCCAGGGGTTTTTCATTACAAGCCTTTTCTCCTATATTAGGATCGGCGTGTTTGCCATTCCCATTAAGGATGTCGTCCTCAATCTTCTCTTTTTGCCCGTCGTTGGCCATCTATTCTCCATACGTTCCCACAGATGGCGCCAAATTGTGGGTGCTAATTTCCGACCACACTGCCAAGTAGGAACTCAGCAGGAGAGCACAGACAGAATAGATTACGCCTGAACAACCTGCCACAGAAAGATAAGACTCCGGCGGTAGTTTGTCCACCCGGGGGCACTCCGACAATCAAGTCAGTACTCAGTTATCTCTCAAAGATAGCAAATAGTGCTTAATTCACGAGCCAGAATACAAAAAGCGTACCTTAGACCCACAATGGTGCCTTACTTTTATAACCAACACTAACCTGATCTCTGTAGAAGCCTAACTTCAACGGACTCTGGCTCAATGCTCATCTTAGATTCCCAGCTAAATAGAGATAAAACTCCAGTTTTATCTTTATCCAGACTGAGGTCCTCTCACATTCTAAGACTTTTGTTCTTTATCCACTCATCTTAGAATCTGATATCTCTGCAGATAACCTCGACTTAACCAAGATCACCTCGGTAATATGACCAAGACACGTGGCACCTCGACTGTCACTTCGATGTCACCTTGGCCACGTGTTATCATTCACAAAATATGTCCCCACAAGGAAGTAAGGACAATTCTTTCTTGAAATTAACTTTTTCTTTATTTTTCACATGTTCAACATGACTTGATAGCAATGGTTATTTATCTATATCTGGGTCCCAGTAGAAGCATTCAGTCTTTTGCAACATCAATTTTTTGAAAACATTCAAAGAATGTTTTAACATGCAGAGGATGATGTGCTTTCCACACCGATACAATATCTCATCAATCAAAACATAATTTAAAGTTGGTTGTTCTACTGATACTAACTCGTTTAGGAATTGGCTATTTTAATTAATTTTTTAATTTTTACAAAAAGATATTTAGAAAAAAAAAAAAAATGATGCGACAACTTGTAGTAATTTTTTTTTGACTTTTTAACTAAAATCTTAAGTCCCCAAACGAAATTAGGAATTTCTTTAAAAGGATCGAATCTAGGTAACACCTCTAAAATTCAGTGGTTCATGAACTCATATGCACCTAAGAAGGACTTTCTAGAAATAATTAAATCCACTAGCACTTCAATTATAGCTATTTTAAAAAAATAATAATAATAACTTTGAGGTACTGTGAGTAGTAAGGGCAACCAATACTAAATGCATAGAAATAAACTCGGCAAACAACTCAAAGACATTCCTACTTCCTATTACATAGGTGAAATCAATTGACAAACTTATTATCTTATAATAAAGCTAGCAAACGTAGTAATGTTTATCCATCCCAATATTTATCATGAAATTTTGTTATCACTTTAATTTCCACTTATTTCACATGACTCGAGTACATGCATACATTGATGTATTTGTATTGGTTTATACAGTAGAAGCCTGGAACCTTGTACAATACTTTTTTTAGAAGAAAAATTCAAAAGACTCTTGACAGCACATAAAAACATGCATAGGATGAAACTATATGACACATATAAAAGACAATGACACAAAATATAAACAGACACTAGAAATAAATACACAACATAAAAAATTTAAAAAGAAAAACACTATTATCAATAGAGCATTATTATTTCAGATCAAAAATTAAATTCAATTTTTAAGTTCAGTGACTTGAGAATTAATTAGAATATTAAAGGTAACACACTCTCTCATATCTTCTCTAATTCTCAAATAATCATATCATTTACACATCATTAAATTAAAAAATGGGTCTAGAACTTTAATATCGTTTTCCTTACCAATATTCATAAATATGTTGTAGTGTGAACTTGTGAACCCCAAACTCGTACACAAAAAATTATTTAGAATAATAATACGTAGTTGACATATTAAATTTACATTTAGAATGAAACTGAAGTGTATATTACTTTCTAAATATTCTTTTTGTCAACAAAATCTAGAGAAAATTTATTTTTACACACCTAATTAACTTAAGGCACACACTTAATGAAATATTAATTTAATGATAATTATATTCTAAATAAAAATGACCATAATCCAGTAACACTCATAATATAATATGGAAAAAATTTATGTACACATTTTTTAAAAATAAAAAAATCTCAATGTACACTTTTGATTTTAAAAAAATTAAACTCTAATTTTTCCATTGTTGTCACTTTGCTTGAACTAACAATCCAGTTAAAAACCATGCTCCATTTTGTTCAGTGATGAAGAACACATGGAAGAAGTCTTGAACAAACAATCCAGTCGAAAACCTTGCTCCATTTTGTTCAGTGATGAAGAACAGGGTAAGAAATGCAATTTTTGATTTGGAACCCATATAACTGATTGGCATTTCAGTGGGGCTGGTGGCCCAATAATCCAATCACAAAAGAGACCAAAAAAAAGAAAAAAAAGAAAGCTAGAGGTTCAATGGAGGTCTTCTATGCAAGTTTTTAATGGAGGAAATTTCACTTCAGATCAAAGTCTTTTTCAAGGTCGTGAGTGGGTTAATGTGAAAGTAGGGTCAATCAAAAGTGTGGAAAGAGGGTTAGTGGTGTGTGTACAATGGTTATAAGTGAATGGTGTAATTGCAACTTTAAGTGTGTGGATTGAGAAAATTAATTGATAATCAAATTAATAGGTATGTGTATTGAGAAAAAATGTGCCTTGAGTTAATTAGGTGTGTGGAAATAGAGTTTTCCCAAAATTTAGGCTTCGTATGGGAAGTTGGGTTGACTATTTTGCTTTTTGACTATTTTAGCTCATGTTAAAATATTTATTTGGATTGACTTTTTTAATTTCTGTGAGAGAAAAAGTAAAATGATTATGATTTAGATATGACATTTTATTTTGTTGACTTTTTAACCTATTTTATTTTTTTGTGACTAATTTAACAAAAAAAATCAACCCAACTCAATCACCAAATGACACCCTAATATTTAGCATATTGATTAGGATAGAAGAGAATACTTACACATAGAAAGAGAGAGAAGGGATGAGACTGGTGACTCTTTAAGACAAAACTTGAAAATAGAACGTAGAGAATGATCAATATGTGTAGACCTTTTACTTGACGAATTCAAGAGGGTGTTAAGTCCGGGAATTTTAATATAATTGAAATTCGAAAAGAGTGATTGTTGAATCAATAATGATATATTTATATTTTATACTCATAAATACATTTATAATGATGTGATAAGGATGGTAAATCTTATATTATTGAGCATGTAACTAATCAAAAATTAGGAGCGTTTTGGCAACATGTCAAAAAAGCCAGCTTTTTGGCTTTTCAGTTTTTTTAGCCAAAAAAGTCAGCTTTTTTACCTAAAACAACCCAACTTTTTTATCAAAAAAGTCATTAAAAAAGTCAAAAAGTCAAAAAATCATCTTTTTACCAACTTCCCCAAACACCACTAATACATATCAAATTAAATCATTGTGGATTAATAATAAAGCGGAAACCATTATTGTAGTCTCTGCACAATTGAAATCTGTTGCATTTCTCCTGATAGGCAACCCAGAGAGAGACAACAACTTATTGGTTTGTGAGCACCCATGCGTGGTGGGTTCTTCAATAAGAGCAGCCCCCTCTTTGGATTCCCCCAGTCATGCATGTAGCGAGTTTTTCTCCCTCCTTGCAAGATGTGCAAGATGGGCTTGTTACCTATTGACTAGTTGGACCACCATCTTAGAGTTAAAAGTCTTTGATTTGGACCAAGTCAAGATTTTAATGGGCCAACTTTAAAATTTGTGAGCCCCTCTTCATCTGGGCCATCAAAATCAACCCTTCCAGCCCATTGCTCCAAAAAATGTAAAAGGAAAGAAGGCCAACATTATGTTTGGACTGTGAGATGAGAATTTCTCATTAGATGAGAAAATAATAAAAATAATTATGGTTTCTCACCTTTTTATTTGAATAGAATATGATTAAAAGAGTGATTTTTGTTTTAATCAAATCTCACAACTTTTGATGAAAAACAAAACTTAAGTTTGGTGTAATTTGGCTTTCTCACAATTTCTCTTTATTTTTCATTATTACTCACCTCATTAATCATCCAAATTAAATGTAAGTCAAATAAAGCATTAGACGATTTTGGCCTTTCTCTTTAAGCTTTCCAGACGATGTTTTGGAAAGATTTCAGAAGCACAATCCTTATCTTCTTCTAATGATCTTGCCTTCGAATCTTCAATTTCTTCTTCTACTCTATTCGCAACTATAATAAAAGGTTTTGTGAAGTAAGTAACTTCTGTCTCGATCAAGCCGAGTGTGCTCTTCAAGCTGCAAAAGTTTTGGAAATTAATTTTGAAGGTACAGTGAAAGTATTAATCAATCATTTCATTGAAATGGGGTCGAATAACAAGGAAAAGTTCTCCAAAATTAAGAATTGCAAGAAATAAAAGCTTCTTTCATGGATTGTAAAAGGATTTGGGAGGCCAGAATAGAAACGCATGGCACAAATCTTGTTACTTCTCGTTGTATTAATGCATTTTCATTGAAGAATCGAAGCTTTTGTCTCTCTCAAACTGGATTGTCCATGAGATTTGATATAAAATGTAAGGATGCAAAATATAATTACCTCAAATAATTTTATAAAATTGGACTTCCCACTAGATACCTCTTAAATCTAAACTAAGCAAAAATTATCATATGAATTAGGAACATCACATAGTGATGTGTCCTTCCAATAGTGTTTTCTAGTTTGTGTACCAAATATTGTTGTTTTTCAACTATGTAATAAGAATTTAATCTATATTATTTGGAGCCCACAACAAATATTATATTTTCAGATATAGGATAATTACTCTTGCACTTTGTTTGGATTGAGGGATTTAGTAAGAAAAGATAAAAATAAAAATAGAAAAAATAAGGTTTCTTATCAATTGTTTAAACGATTAACAAGTTAAGAAATAATGAAAGATGAAGAGAAATGATGAAAAAGACAATTCATTAAAGACTTAAATTTTGTTTATCACAAAAAGTGGTGAGATTTTATGAGAAATCAAAATTATTCTTCACAAAAAAATCATAATACCTAAACTACCCTCTAAATACAATACAAAAAAGATAAAAAGATACCTCATGTGACAACCCTCACCTCTGATTAGTGCTAATCTCTGATTAAGCATGATAAGTAATTGAACAGACTGAAATTCTGAACTGAATGCATGAGTATGTTGTTTAATTGCATTTCTATCTGTTAGTCATTAAATGATCTGTTCATGTTTTATCTTTGAACTGCAAATTGAAAGCCTTATCGGCGACCGATTCAGAAATTGATTGGTATTTTATGCTAATTAGAATTTATATGATTTTATGGTAGGTTTAATTAAAATCTGATTTGGAATGATTAAATTAGATTAATTAACATTAAAGTACATTAGATTGTGTTTTTACCAAATTGCCATTGAGTGGCCATTTTCTACAACATTGTTTGGCACCTTTATACATCATTTTTTCAGCCACTTTCTTAGACTAAACTGAAGGAGAGAGGGAGAGTAGGGGAAATTGAGTTCATCAAGAATTTAGCTTGGAGACTTAGAAGATTTGAAGGAAATTTGCAAAATTGAGCTTGTATACTTTGAATTCAAAACCTAAGGTAGAGATTTCATCCTCTCATTTGTACATTTGAGTTATTCTTGCATGGTTCATGGGATTAATGGAGGTTAGAGTCAAATATTGGTTTAAAGTGTTGAATTGAGGCTTAATCCATGCATGCATGTACATATTCTTGAATTTTGAGGTTGTTCTTCATGATTTTCCACATGCATGTTCATGTTTATGTTATAGTCCATGAGTTCACCATAGTTTTGAGCTTAATCTTGCATTTGATCAAGTTTTAGAGCACTAGAGTTCATAAGAGTTCATGCATGTTATGTTTTTACATAATTCATGAAAACTTCTTTGAAATGGTGTTCAATTGACTCACCCTTGGCTTTGATTTTACAAATTGATCTTCAAAACATGTTATATTGTTGGTTTTCAAGTGTTTTCCAGATAATTGGCCCAGAAGGTTGAGTTTCGAGGTGTTGAATGCTTGGTTTGAGCTTGGGAGGCAAATCTGGAAACTCCAGATTTTGGCTTCCACGCTCGAGCGAAGGATTCCACGCTCGAGCGACCGTCTTTTGTTCAGATCTCCGCTCTAGCGAAGGAATGCTCGCTCGAGCGTAGATTGCAAGCTCTCAGGTTTTTGGTGCACGCAGACGTACGCTCGAGCGACAAGACCTGCGCTCAAACGAAGGATGTGTCTTACGCTCGAGCGAGCATCGAGCAGGGATTTTCAACATCCAGCATTTTTTGCATTTTTACAGACTGCTCGAGCGAGGAAGTCTACGCTTGAGCGACCCACTGTTTTGATAAGCTTGCTCGAGCTAAGAAAACCACACTCGAGCGAGACCCCTGTTTTCTGAAAATTTTGAAAAGTGTTTTAAAGTGCATCTTTGCATCTTCATTCCATCCTAGGCATTCCTAGGCCTAGTTTAAGGCATGTTAATGAGGATAATGTTATAGAACCACACCAAGTCAAGATAGGGGCTAAGATGTTAATCCCAAGTGTATAACTTAGTATGTGTTCGTTCTGCAACTGTGTAGGGTTGGCATCCGAGGACGCTCATTAGCTTGCCTATAGCCCAGTGCTCTGTGAGTAACAATGTTGTAAAGATATGTTCAATGATGATTATTTTCTGAACAATTAACTGTACTGTTTTCTGAAGTGATACTGTTTACTGAATGAATGATGTCCTATTTATGAACTGTACTCGTGGCATCCATAGCAACTTACCATTACTGTACTGTTACTGATACTGTTACAGAGATCTTTGTCGATTCCAATACTTGGAACCAATACTGTATACTGTTATGATGGCCATCAACTGACTGCTTGGTCTGTTAAGATCTACTGTACTGTTTGTTATTGGATGTACCACATATAACTGATATGACTGATTTATTACTGAAAGGACATTCATTCTTAACCTCTTTACGCATTTGTTATTCACTGGGCTTTAGCTCACTGTTTATAATTATATGTAGGTGTTCAGGCACCGGATCGATGCTAGGAGCGTCAGGTTAAGCCCCAGTTTTGTCAAGCCAACCATTGTGCTTCACTTCGAGGTTCCAGTCCATCAAGCTAAGGCTGTTTTTGGGGTGTCTCAGTTTCACCATTCCGTCTCTATTTTGTAATAAATGTTTAGACCTGACTGTACAGTTATGTAAAAGGGATTTGGTCCCTGACGGGGTTGTTTGTATATATATGTTTGTGCATATGTTGTATGTATGTTTTGGTTATCCATGTGGCATGTTTATAAAAGGTTTTTTTGCATTCTGATTGTCACAACTCATTGGACATCTTTTATTTACTATTTTGGCTTCCGCCAGCCCCTTACTCTGTATTACTGTCATTACTGTTAAGCAAGCCTTTGGTAATCACGGATTACTGGCCGGTTACGATGCTAAACCCATAGGGGCGGGTTTGGGTCGTGACAGAGTGGTATCAGAGCGATGCTAAAGCACGAGTTATATCGCACACACGTGTCCAAATGAGCTATAGGATGTCCTAGAAAAGTGAATAGGGCATTGTATGAGCATTGAAAAAGTGTGTATGGCCATGACATGAATATATGTGCTAATGTGCTAATGTGTTTAAGTAAGCAATTCCTATGTTTATTATTATTGTATTGCATATAGTGAAATGGACAATGCAAGGAATGTCGATGAAACGGAATCATCTGATGCCAAAATAGCAAGATTAGAAAGAATAGTTGAACTGTTGACTGAAGCTTTAAGAAAACAACAGAACCAACAGCCTCCACCTCCTCCAGTACAACCCGAGCAGAATGTTAATGATGATATAATTGCTCTGACACAGAAGTTCAGCAAAATGAAACCACCATCCTTCCAAGGAGGCCTTGAACCATTAAAGGCCGAAACATGGGTTCTAGAAACTGAGAAATTATTTGTAGTGTTTCCGTGTTCGGAGGCACACAAGGTATTACTGGCTACCTTCACTTTGCAAGAAAAAGCTAGACGGTGGTGGATGCTTGTCCGTGATGCAAGTACTGTCATGACTTGGGCTCAGTTTAAAGAAGCCTTCTTCGAGAAGTACTTCCCTCAGTGTGTCAGGGATTGGAAGGTAACCGAATTTGAACAGTTGAAGCAAGGTACCATGTCTATAGCCGAATATAAATCAAAGTTCACTGAACTTGCCCGATATGCACCACATATGGTGGACACTAACTATAAAAAGGCCAGAAAGTTTGAAGGCGGACTCAATGTTGAGATACTTGATCGAATTAATGTCCTGAAATTGCTTAAATATGTGGATGTCCTCGACCGAGCAATAATAGCTGAGTCGAATATTGAAGCACTGAAACAAACTAAAACACCCGTGACCGAGTGGCGCGGTAAGAGACGGGGCTTTAAGTTCAAGAAAGGCCGGAACAGTTCATTGAATAAAAAGCAGAACACAGGGTCAACCAACAGTTCTAGTCAGGGAAGTGGTTCCATACCACCCTGCTCCGAATGTGGGAAAAAGCATAAAGGGGTTTGTTATAAAATTTCTGGTGCTTGTTACAGGTGTGGCAAGGTGGGCCACATGATTAAAGATTGCCCTTCCACTTCTCAAGGCAATAGTAAAGCTACAGCTAGCGCCGCAGCATCAACTGTTGCACCAAAACCCAACCCCAAAGCCACTGGAAAAGAGCCTTTAAAGCAAGGTCGGGTATTCACACTCGTACCGGGAGATATGCAGAATAACGAGACAGTTGTGTCGGGTATACTCTCAATTTGTGCTCAAAATGCTTATGTTCTGATTGATTCGGGGTCTACACATTCATATGTCTCGCATGCTTTTTTACGAAAATTGAATAGACCACTGGAACCTATGAACTATTTATTAGCTGTATCTTCACCCGTTGGGGGATCCATGACTTGTACTTATATGTATCCTGCATGTGAGATTGTTGTTGGAGATGTACATTTGTATATTGATTTACTGCCATTGAACATTGACCACTTTGATGTAATTTTGGAAATGGACTGGTTAACAAAATATCATGCTACCATAGACTGTGTAACGAAACAATTTGTTTTCCGTCCACCTGGTTTACCTGAATTTGTGTTTAGCGGAGTTGGAGTAGTACCTTCTCCATACCTGCTTTCATCTATGAAAACATTTAAACTGATTAAAAAGAGGTGTAAAGGGTATCTATGTTGCATATTGACTGTACCTACTGACGCTAAAGCTAATGTAGACAGTATTCCTATAGTCAGAGAATTCCCAAATGTTTTTCCAGATGATTTGCTAGGGGATTTGATTGATAGGGAAATAGAGTTCACTGTTGAAGTGTTACCGGGTACACAGCCAGTATCCAAAGCTCTTTACAGAATGGCACCTACTGAATTGAAGGAATTGAAAGTTCAACTGCAAGAATTGCTGGATAAAAAGTTTATCAGGCCCAGTACTTCACCGTGGGACGCACCAGTGTTGTTTGTGAAAAAGAAAGACGGCTCACTGAGACTTTGCATTGATTACCGTGAATTGAACAAGGTAACAGTGAAAAACAAATACCCATTACCTCGTATTGATGATTTATTTGACCAGTTACAGGGTGCCCAGGTTTTCTCCAAAATTGACTTTAGATCTGGATATCACCAGCTGAAAGTCAAACTTGAGGACATTGAAAAGACGGCCTTTCGAACAAGGTACGGACATTATGAATTCCTTATTATGCCTTTCAGAGTTACCAATGCGCCTGCTGCATTTATGGACCTCATGAACAGAATTTTTAAACCATTTCTCGATGAATTTGTAGTTGTTTTCATAGATGACATTTTGATTTATTCCAAAAGTGAAGAACAACATGAACATCATTTGAGAATTGCCTTGCAGACCCTAAGAGAACAGAAACTGTATGCAAAACTGACAAAGTGTGAATTTTGGCTTGATAATGTTATGTTTTTGGAACATGTGATTAGTAAGGATGGCATTACAGTGGACCCTCAGAAAATTGAAGCAGTGGTGAATTGGTCTAGACCAACAAATGTTACTGAAGTTCGGAGTTTCTTAGGCTTAGCTGGGTATTACAGAAGGTTTGTAAAAAACTTCTCCAAAATTGCCCTACCATTGACCCAGTTGACTCAAAAAGGAAAGCCATTTGACTGGACCAATCAGAGGGAATCAACTTTCCAAGAACTGAAGACTCGACTTGTGACTGCACCGATTCTCACCCTACTCTCAGGTACGGATGGTTTTACTGTTTTTAGTGATGCTTCTTATAAAGGTTTGGGATGTGTCTTGATGCAGAATGGTAAAGTTATTACATATGCTTCCCGACAACTGAGACCGCATGAGAAAAATTATCCGACCCACGACTTAGAACTTGCTGCGGTAGTGTTTGCATTAAAAATTTGGCGTCACTATCTTTATGGGGCAACATGTGAGGTGTACATAGACCACAAGAGTTTAAAATACTTCTTCACACAGAAAGAACTGAACATGAGATAGCGGAGATGGTTAGAACTGATAAAAGACTACGACTTGCAAATTTTGTACCATCCAGGGAAAGCTAACACCGTTGCTGATGCACTCAGTCGGAAGTCAATTGGGAATTTAGCCTGTTTACTCACTGGACAGAAAGAACTGCTATGTGACCTTGAAAAATTTGAGGTTGAAATTGTTTTGCGTGAATAAGGTGGAACATTAGCTGCTATTTCTGCCCAACCAGCACTTATTGAAGAGATCAAAGAAAAACAGCAACATGATGAGTTTCTGAAAAAGATCATTGACGAACGGGAATCCAAACCGAGGCCGGATTTTAAATTTAAGAACAATGTGTTGAAATTTCAGGGAAGATTGTGTGTACCGAATGATTCTGAACTGAAAAGACGAGTTTTGCAGAAAGGCCACAATTCGAAATTTTCCATCCATTCGGGGAATACAAAAATGTACCAAGACTTGAAACTGAATTTCTGGTGGCCGGGAATGAAGAAAGAAATTGCTGAGTTTGTATCAAAATGCTTACATTGCCAACAAGTCAAAGCTGAATATCAACGACCCACAGGCTTACTGCAACCCTTACCAATACTGGAGTGGAAATGGGAACATATCACTATGGATTTCATTGTTGGTTTACCTCGCTCCAGTAAAGGTATGGACTCAATTTGGGTTATTGTTGATAGATTGACTAAATCTGCTAACTTCTTACCTGTCAAAACAATCTATAATGCGGACAAATTGGCTACAATTTATATTGATGAGATTGTTAGACTGCATGGAGTGCCTGTATCTATCGTTTCTGATAGGGATTCGAAGTTTACATCGAGATTTTGGCAAAGTCTTCAAACAGCATTGGGTACCAAATTGAGACTGAGTAGTGCATACCATCCTCAAACAGATGGCCAGTCGGAAAGGACCATTCAGACTCTGGAAGATTTACTGCGGATGTGTGTTCTTGATTTCCAAGGAAATTGGGAAAGTCATCTACCTTTAGCTGAATTTGCCTATAGCAACAGCTTTCACTCGAGTATTGGTATGGCGCCTATCGAGGCTTTATATGGCAGCAAATGTCGATCTCCTATCTGCTGGGCAGAAGTTGGAGATGGGCCTTTGCTTGGGCTTGAGATTGTACAGGAAACCACCGAAAAAGTGAAACTGATTCAGCAGAGATTGAAAACCGCACAAAGCCGACAGAAAAGTTATGCGGATGTTCGGAGGCGAGACGGGGAATATGAAGTGGGTGATCATGTTTTTGTTAAAATGACACCAATGAAAGGGCAGACTCATTTTGGCATTAAGGGTAAGTTGGCACCGAGGTATGTTGGGCCGTATGATATCATTGAAAAGATTAATCCGGTGGCGTATCAAGTAGCGTTTTCTCTTGAAATGGAGCATATGCATAATGTCTTCCATATTTCAATGTTGAGGGATTATCTTCGGGATCCCTTCCATGTTATCGAGCTTACCCGTGTAGTGCTAAGTGATGACTACATTTATGAAGAACAGCCTATTCAGGTTGTAAACCGACGAATCAAAAAGCTGAGAAACAAAGAAATTCCGTTAGTGAAAGTGGATTGGCAAAACCACGGTGGCACTTATGCCACTTGGGAAAGAGAAGATGATATGTTGAAGAGATATCCTGAACTGTTCCCCCTGGATCCAGTGTTCTTCCAAAATGAAAGAAATCCGAGTTTGGAGGGCCAAACTCTTTTAAGGGGGGAAGACTGTGACAACCCTCACATCTGATTAGTGCTAATCTCTGATTAAGCATGATAAGTAATTGAACAGATTGAAATTCTGAATTGAATGCATGAGTATGTTGTTTAATTGCATTTCTATCTGTTAGTCATTAAATGATCTGTTCATGTTTTATCTTTGAACTGCGAATTGAAATCCTTATCGGCGACCGATTCAGAAATTGATTGGTATTTTATGCTAAATAGAATTTATGTGATTTTTTGGTAGGTTTAATTAAAATCCGATTTGTAATGATTAAATTAGATTAATTAACATTAAAGTACATTAGATTGTATTTTTACCAAATTGCCATTGAGTGACCATTTTCTACAACATTGTTTGGCACCTTTATACATCATTTTTTCAGCCACTTTCTTAGACTAAACCGAGGGAGAGAGGGAGAGTAGAAGAAATTGAGTTCATCAAGAATTTAGCTTGGAGACTTAGAAGATTTGAAGGAAATTTGCAAAATTAAGCTTGTATACTTTGAATTCAAGACCTAAGGTAGAGATTTCATCCTCTCATTTGTACATTTGAGTTATTCTTGCATGGTTCATGGGATTAATGGAGGTTAGAGTCAAATATTGGTTTAAAGTGTTGAATTGAGGCTTAATCCATGCATGCATGTACATATTCTTGAATTTTGAGGTTGTTCTTCATGATTTTCCACATGCATGTTCATGTTTATGTTATAGTCCATGAATTCACCATAGTTTTGAGCTTAATCTTGCATTTGATCAAGTTTTAGAGCACTAGAGTTCATAAGAGTTCATGCATTATGTTTTTACATAATTCATGAAAACTTCTTTGAAATGGTGTTCAATTGACTTACCCTTGGGCTTTGATTTTACAAATTGATCTTCAAAACATGTTATATTGTTGGTTTTCAAGTGTTTTCCAGATAATTGGCCCAGAAGGTTGAGTTTCGAGGTGTTGAATGCTTGGTTTGAGCTTGGGAGACAAATCTGGAAATTCCAGATTTTGGCTTCCACGCTCGAGCGACCGTCTTTTGTTCAGATCTCCGCTTGAGCGAAGGAATGCTCGCTCGAGCGTAGATTGCAAGCTCTCAGGTTTTTGGTGCACGCAGACACACGCTCGAGCGACGAGACCTGCGCTCGAGCGAAGGATGTGTCTCACGCTAGAGCGAGCATCGAGCGGGGATTTTCAACATCCAGCACTTTTTGTATTTTTACAGACTGCTCGAGCAAGGAAGTCTACGCTCAAGTGACCCCACTGTTTTGACAAGCTCGCTCGAGCGAAGAAAGTCACACTCGAGCGAGACCCCTGTTTTCTGAAAATTTTGAAAAGTGTTTTAAAGTGCATCTTTTCATCCTCATTCCATCCTAGGTATTCCTAAGCCTAGTTTAAGGCATCTTAATGAGGATAATGTTATAGAACCACACCAAGTCAAGATATGGGCTAAGATGTTAATCCCAAGTGTATAACTTAGTGTTCGTTCGTTCTGCAACTGTGTAGGGTTGGCATCCGAGGACGCTCATTAGCTTGCCTATAGCCCAGTGCTCTGTGAGTAACAATGTTGTAAAGATATGTTCAATGATGATTATTTTCTGAACAATTAACTGTACTGTTTTCTGAAGTGATACTGTTTACTGAATGAATGATGTCCTATTTATGAACTGTACTCGTGGCATCCATAGCAACTTACCATTACTGTACTGTTACTGCTACTGTCACAGAGATCTCTGTCGGTTCCAATACTTGGAACCAATACTGTATACTGTTATGATGGCCATCAACTGACTGCTTGGTCTGTTAAGACCTACTGTACTGTTTGTTATTGGATGTACCACATATAACTGATATGACTGATTTATTACTAAAAGGACATTCATTCTTAACCTCTTTACGCATTTGTTATTCACTGGGCTTTAGCTCACTGTTTATAATTATATGTAGGTGTTCAGGTACCAGATCGATGCTAGGAGCGTCAGGTTAAGCCCCAGTTTTGTCAAGCCAACCATTGTGCTTCATTTCGAGGTTCCAGTCCATCAAGCTAAGTCTGTTTTTGGGGTGTCTCAGTTTCACCCTTCCGTCTCTGTTTTGTAATAAATGTTTAGACCTGACTGTACAATTATGTAAAAGGGATTTGGTCCCTGACGGGGTTGTTTGTATATATATGTTTGTGCATATGTTGTATGTATGTTTTGGTTATCCATGTGACATGTTTATAAAAGGTCTTTTTGCATTCTGATTGTCACAGTTCATTGGACATCTTTTATTTACTGTTTTGGCTTCCGCCAGCCCCTTACTCTGTATTATTATCATTACTGTTAAGCAGGCCTTTGGTAATCACGGATTACTGGCCGATTACAATGCTAAACCCATAGGGACGGGTTTGGGTCGTTACACCTCATCCGTTTCAAAATATTAGTCTCTTATTCTATTTTTTTATTATTCCAAAATATTAGTCCCTTTTAAAAAAATCAAGAAATAAAATAATATAAATTCACTATTTTGTCTTTCTTTTAAATTCATTAATAACATAAAAAGTACAACTATGACAATTGATATTTAAAAAAAAAGTATTATCAAAGGGTAATTTTGAAAAATTAATATTTTTAAAATATAATGATTGAACTATCAAAAAAAAGCTAGACTTTTCAAAATAGACCATTATTTTGGGACGGAAGAAGTATATATATTCTTATCCTCTAAAAAAGATGGAAAAGTTTGGAAACCAGACTTACCTACCCAGAATTTTTTTAATGAGTGATGGTGTGTTGGAGATTAATTTGTGTAATATAAGATTTATGTGAAGTGTGGTGGAGATTAATTTATGAATTGATAAATGTGGGTTTGTATTGTGGTATTACTCAAGAAAAGATACTTATATTCTTGCTGTCCAAACAGGGTGTTAATTGATTGATCAAAAACAGCGCCAACTTCCCGTGAAATATACCTGCCCACGTGGAGTCAGTTACAAAATCACCAGACATCTCTCTCTTCCTCATTAACGCATTCCATTTCAGTTTTCATCTTCTACCCACAAATCCCCCTCTCTCTCTCTCTCTCTCTCTCTCTCTCTCTCTCTCTCTCTCTCGATTCGGGCTTCTAATATTTTGCTAATTCCTTGGGCAATCTTCAAATGTGGGTACGTCTTCGTCTTCTCAATGGACTCTTGGTTTTCTTGATTTTCATAAATTAGATTAGATAGATTAAAAAAAAAAAATTAAAAAAAAAAAGGAGGTTCTCTAGATCCATTGTTTCTGTAAAGACTATCCTTTTTTAAGATTGCGTATTGAATCAGATCATATGCTTTGTTCTTCTATTGTAAATATGTATATGTTGCTGTAAATGGGGTTTCTTTTGGTAATCTGAAAAGTTTTGTGCTGCGGATGAACAAGAATTAAGGGCTAATGTTGAATTCTTCTAGAATGTAGTTATCCACTTTGACATGCCATCTCTTTGGTATTTCTTTATTTTGTAACCTTATTCATTCATTCTTATCAAAATTGAATTAATTTGCTTTCCTTCTTTGAAATTGAAGAGAGCCATTAAGTTCAATGTTGTTTTGTGAAGTATTTTTGAGGAAAAAATATTGATTTGCTAGTTGTTGATGGGAACAAAAGGAAAATCGAAAATGTATGATCTATGATGTCCTTGGCATATATAGAACATATGAGGTATATACACGGGTACGGGATATGAGATACGGATACGGCGATATAACAAAATTTAAAACAACAGGATACGTGTACGACTATGATAGGTCGAAAAATAATTTATAATTTTTAGTATTATATATTATACACGACCTCAAAGAATAGTGAAATACCATTCTTTAGTATTTTTTTATTTTTTTAGTGAAATACCATTTCCCTGTAATTCCCAAAAGTTCCCAAATTGTTACCATTTCCAAGATGAGCAAAAGAACTCACCAAAATAGAATTTTAATCCTTAGTATTTAGCCAATTGGTAATCTTCTTATTTCGATTTGAATTTCAAAATAAAAGGTCAACTAATGCAACTAAAGAGAAATTCTATGACCCACCTGAACAAGCCAAATTCACTATTATGACTCTTTAAGAATGCTCATAACCAGTGCGTAACAATTCGACCACCATTGGTTTTGCCTATTCCTGGTACTGCTATCTGCTTCTTTAGCAGGGAGAAGTAAATTTACAATGTGATGCGCTGTTACGGTATCACTTTAGACAACAAATTGTTTTAAAAGATTTATTTATTTATCAGCTGTTTGTCCCTTCCAATCTTTTTTGTTTCTCAGAAAACCGAGTGTAGGCGTCTGAAAAACTCTTACATCTGCAAGATTTAGTCTTCAAATCTGTCACTTTGGTCTCTTGATCTTCAACCCAAAGTTGCCAAGCAAGGTAAGTTTAAAAAAGAAAAAATCATTATTTTTTCAGCTGAATGTAGGTAGATTTTTTTTAATGTTCAACTTATATCTACTCTGTTTTAGGTTAGATTTGTTCAACAAAGATTGGATTCTACTCTCATCTATTCATTTTAGGCCCTGATTCTTGAATTCAAGTGATTATTAAGGTAAATGTTTTTCTTTTATTTCATAAGCATAAGGAATGTGAATGAAATTATGGAATTCAGAATGTTTGAATTGATTAGTATATTTAAGTGATTTACAGATTATAATTTTATAATTTTATAGTTTTTTTTAATTTTTTATTTGTATCTCATAATGCATGCTATCAACTTATTATGATATGTAACTTTTCGTGGGCCTGCTCATATAACACCTAGCTTATTGATGAATTCAACATTATATGTTACTTCTGTCAGATCGCTACTAATCCCAAAAGGTCAAGTTGTGTGGAAAGAGGCCCAACAATGCATATTGAGCTCTCTGACACCCTCCTCATGTGCAATCCCGTCTTGTATGTGGAGATGAAAACATCCTAACTTGTGGAGAAACAAAATGCAAACAAGGAAACAAATGCATATAGAGAACTTGAACCTAAGACCTTTATTAACCTGTGGTTTGACGCCTTATTAGATGATCACCAATAGTCCCAAAAATTTAAGACCTTAGGAAAGGGGCCCAACAATCATTACTTTACTCTCCAATATTGTCACTTGGATTTATCTTTGAAAATGAATTTTCAGTTAGCCTTGATGCATCACTGCAGTATGTACTAAGCATTGTAGTCTATCATGGTTACTTGCACTTTTTTACCCCTTTATGTCATTTACAAGTATGGCTAGTCAGAGTGTTAATGTAAATCATGTATGATGTATCCACTTCCTACCGTGTCATTTACATGTAAGTTTGTGCACTTTTGTGTTATTTCTTCCCTGAGAAGAACCTAATTGGGTCTGTGATGTGCAGGTCCCCATGGATCATACCAATTCAAAGATTGGAACAGATGCACCACCAAGCAGTACTCCAAACTGGACAATTAACATTTCAGATGTGAGGAAAATACTTACTAAAAGTGCACACTAGTTGGTGCTTATAAGAAGTTCTTTTTATTCATAAACTAGGCATCAGTGTGAATGACTAAACCATTAGTTGCTGCTTATAAGAACTGCTTTTTATTCATGAACTGGGTATCAGTGTGAATGACTACACTTTGTCTTCAAATTCCTATATTCGGATATATTTTGCATCTCTTTAAGAACAATAACAATAATAGTGGTAATGGTAGTAATAATTTTATGTCACCAAGATGATGAAAGAATTTTGGACTTTGTTGAAGCGACTGAGATTCTGTCTTGCGTGAATCTATTATCTGCCAGTTTAACCAGTTTTGATTTCTTTAGATTTTGTTTTGCAAGTGGCAAGAACCACGCTGCATTCAAAATTCAGTTAATGCAATTTGAATATTTCTTTTCCGTAATCACAATTTCATAGTGATTACATGTACTTAGCTATTCTTTTACTCTTTTTATTATTATTATTATTATTTTTTTTTTTTTTATAGGTAAGAACAGTTAAGGTCAGTAATATCTCACTAGCTACGTCTGAGAAGGATGTCAAGGAATTCTTCTCTTTTTCTGGTGATATCCAATATGTTGAAATGCAAAGGTCAGCTCTCTTGACTTACCCAGCGTTAAATTTCTGACATAGTCAATGCTCAATAGAGTTTGTGGCACGTTCTGCAGGGAAACTGAAACATCTCACCTTGCATATGTTACCTTCAAGGAATCACAGGGAGTATATACAGATATGCTTTCGACAGTATGTCAATTGATTTTCTATATCAGTCTTGATCTCAAATTTTTTCATTATTAATTTTTAAAATAAAAAGATTTTGGCTGAACGATGCAGTTCTGTACAATGTTGTAGAAACCAAATGTATCAGGAAGACATTAAACCCTAATGCATGAGACATATGCCTTTTATTTTGTAAAATTAGGAAATTTCTAAAATATTCAGTTTGATAAAGATGTACTCAGAAAAATACAGAAAGAAAAGAAGATAACAAAACTTTACTTGCGTACAAAAAATTCTAAGTTAAGGGCTCACTCCTTGGAATTTTTTTGGTCATGTGAACCGCAAGGTCTCACCTGGATAGTTTTTTAAGCATCCTGATGGGAAGCTTGGATGTGTAAGCTTTCCAATCTTTAGAAATATTTTTTATGCAAATGGGTGCCATTTTAAAATTTCTATTAACCCTTAGATTTATTTTATATTTTTATTTTTATATTTTTGGCCTTTTTGATTCAGGGATCCACAATAGCCGATCTTTCAGTCTCTATAACACGGGTTGAGAATTACCAACTGCCTCCTGATGCTCCTCCTCTAACCCCTGTAAGTACCACGGCCGTAAAAATAATACTTGGGTATCTATTTTTATGATACTGTTCTATCTATTCATTCTGAAAATTTATAGATAATGTGAATGTAAAAGAAGTTGAATGTGCTAATGACAGGTAAATTGGTCATGGACCTACTTACCTGATCCTAAGGCCCACATTGTAGTTTTTTGGAAACCCTAGTCGCTTTACTCCTAGAAGGATATAAAACCAAAGAAAATTATCAGCGAACAAGAAAAAATAATAATGATGGTGACAATAACAACAAAATAAATAACTCTAAAAGAGAGAAATGTATGACATAGAAAAACTTCTCGATGATCAAGGTGTGATATGGTGGTAATTGTTCAGGACTGAAAACGCCCCTCCTTAGGCTGTGTTTGCTTGAAGGATTTGTAGAGAAAAAGGAAATAGGAAGGCAAAGTAAATAAAATAGAAATTGTATTTTTGTCACATTTCCCTTAATTTTTCCTTTCCCACCACTAATCCCCACTCAAATCCTAGTTCCAAACACAATCTTAATGTCACAGGTTTGCTAGTTGTTATTCATGTCTTGATGGTCAAAACCTTCTGCTGATTGCAGCAGCAACCAGAAACAGGTCAAACTCTCTGATGTTTTAATCAGTCAAGAAAACAAATTAGAAAACTTTGAAAGTGATTATATATTTAAAACCAGGTGAACTTATAAGGGGGACACACATGTCCATTACTTGGAAAGACATGAAACACATTATAATTTTGAACAAAATAACTTAGAGGATATATTAATAAAAGAAAAAAAAAAAGATTTATATGTATTAATCTCTCTTCCTTTAAATATAGGAATTAGCGTTATATTGCATTTTTTTATTATCTTTGAATGAGATATTCATAAATATGTCATATAATATATATATATATATATATATGAACCTATATATTTTGCATGTGTCCCTCATGTATCGTGTTCTTCAATTTTTGACACATGTCCGTGTTCATGTTCATGTCCGTGGATCTTAGACACCCACCTTTTGGTGATTAAGAGAGGCAACCTTTAAGATAACCCATCTATTTAAAATGTGCAGTTACAATTATTACACGTTACACTGAAATGAAACAACAGTATAAAAATAACCTACTTGTATAGATGATATCAACCTGTGCCTTGTGGATAACTGAAATCATGTATGAACCATTCATCTTTGCGTGTAGCAAAGTAATTGAAATATAATTGGTAACTGTACATGTCCATTTTCTGTTAAACCAATGAAATATGTTATTTGAAATAAATTTAAACATGGACCTAAGACATCTGTAGGACCACTATGGTTTTGGTGGCACCTCATCACAATTCACATGTAACGGTAAGACTGCATCACATTGAGCCCTATGCAAATTTTCTTTTAAATGGAAGAAGTTAGATAAGAAGAAGAGAAATGTTGTTTTTGTTCTTTATACAAGATCCTCTTTGTATATGGTTTTTTTTTTCTTTTCTTTTGTCTCTTATTTTTCCCTTTAGAAGGAGACAAATCCAAGTCCCAGTGGTTCAGCTATTGAAAAGGCTGAGGATGTGGTGAGCACCATGCTTGCCAAGGGCTTCATCTTAGGAAAGGGTACCCTAAATAAGGCAAAATCTTTTGATGAGCAGCACCACTTGACGGCAAATGCATCTGCTACAGTTGCTTCCATTGACCGCAAGATGGGGTTTACTCAGAAGATAAGCATAGGAACAGCTGTGGTGAATGAAAAGGTGAGGGAGATGGATGAGAAGTTCCAAGTGACTGAAAAGACGAAATCAGCCTTTGCAGCTGCTGAGCAGAAGGCTAGCAGTGCAGGGACTGCTATCATGAGCAATCCTGACGTATCAACAGGAGCTTCATGGTTTTCAAACGCATTCAGTGTGGTTACAAAGGCAGCTGAGGATGTCAGCACTATGACAAAGGAGAAAGTTGAAAAGGTTGAGGAGGAAAAGAAGGAGATTATTTTCAAGGATAGAGAAGCAATAGTTAACGACTTTGCTCGGGTTCATCTTGATGAGCCCTTGGCGGGAGAGTAGCTTGCAATGGTTATTGCTAAGTCAGCTGATGACAATAATCCTGTAACCATATGATGCTGCAATCTTTTTTTCTTTTCCCTATAGAAACTTGGATTCCTCGATCTTTTTTACTGTGTATGTGTGATATATGGGGAGCAAACATGTTTTTTCTTTACTTCTCTATGCTCTAATAACACCAACATTGTGTATATTATGTATATAGTATAGTGTTTCTTTTAAGTCATTTTACTTAGAAAAATAGTTTCCGACTAGCATTCTTTTGGTCCTATTTGTTTTCACGGATCTCGTTTCAAATAGAAAAATATTTTCCGACTAGGATTTCCTTCAGTTACTTCTTCTGAATAGGAGTTTGATCTCAAGTCAAGCTTATTCTTTTTGTTCTTGTGCTATTTTCCATCAATGATTTTTGTTACCTTGTTCATTATTTCATCTGAAGCTTATTTCTTGATAGAAAGAGCAGGGTTTGTGTTCTCCATTTTAGCCACTGGCGACAAGTAAAGGAAGCAAAGTTGTTGCTTGCTACAAATTCTCCATGGTTTCTTACCGGGATGCTCGGGTTCAAGTCTTGCCCTTCCACCATGCAGCTTCCCCTTCCCCAATTTCCCTCCTATGTATTGCAAAAAATAAATAAATAATCATTTTGAAAGGGTCTGAATTTGATAATCAGGGAAACCTAGCATTTCACATAAAGCTCAACATGCTAATAGTGGAAGAGTATGACATTTGGTACTTTCTTGTCAATTATTCAGCAAGTTTTGAAATCATGAATTTTTATTTTCTTTTTTATTTCCATTTTTTAGTAGTTAAGTCGTATTGTTATGCAGAAATAGTATGGGGGTTAGATGAAAGTTGAGGTCAAGTGGAACAAGAGGTCATCAAGCAAAGTGGAGTTTGAAAGAGTTAAGGCCATGTTTGTTTGGGCAAACATGGCATTGAGATTAATAATTCTACAAAATATATAATTTGATATTTGACTAAGAAAATTAAGATCCACGCTAATATGCATGATATCTCCATTGTGTAGTTGCGGACTGTGTGGTCTCTATTGTTCTTGCTTATCAGTGTGGTAGTGTAATGATATTAGTATGATTTTAGTTTGAAAAATATTTTCCTTTTTTAAAGGTAAAAAACCTTTCCATCCAAATAAATTTATTTTTCGTTAACTATGAAAAACATTTTCATTTGACTTTAGTTTCCTATTGTAACAAACGTCAAAAAATATAAAAAAAAACATTCTCTAATATTTTTTGTTCAAATAAACCGAGTAATAATGACCGAATCAAAGGGACGACACTACTTGCTGTATTTTAAATAAATTAAGGTATAACTTTATAAAATCTAATTGATAAGAGCCTTAGGTTTTTATATGAATTTACATAATTAAATTAATTCAAATAGTGGTATAGTTTATTGTGGACAAAACTAGACACAAGATTATAGACAAATTTTGGGAGGTGATGAGAGATAAGATACCTTATCACATTGCAATCATACGTCTGATTTGAATTTGCATACTTAAATTAATTTCTGTTACAGTTTATATATATATATATATATATTTTGTTGGGGAACAACAAAATAATTTTCAGATACTCATGTTGTTCATAATATTAATATTGCTAATATTATTCCCTTGGTTGAGATTTAGTTTGACTAAAGTGGATGACAATAAGATTGGAATTGTTAGGTTGCTATATGCTTGGATCTGTATTATTAGACTATTTTTTAACATCAGAACACATACAAAAGAAGAACATAGTTTTAATATTTTCTTTTTATTTTTTTAAGAATGAAGAATCACTTTGCAATCATGTGCCTGCTTACCTCGATCATTCAAATGACAATACACCAACCATATCATTTTGAAAGGAAATTAAGATTTTGCAATGTAAACATTTTACATTTATAATTGGACGATTATGACTTTTAAACAAATACCCTAGGGTATTCAATTAAGGAGTTGTAATATGTTTGGTTAATCTTTTAGTCACCAAATCTCTCTTAAAAGGAAAGTCTTGGGGGTAATACTATTAGAAGTGAAATAGGAGATAAGATTAGAAGTAGAATGGAAGACAAGACGGAAGTGCTTGCAAGGATAAAGTGTAATTTAATTCTCCCTAAGTGCTAATTTAATAACTAATTATTATCTTTCACAAAACTTCATGGACAAAATTGCAATGGTAAGGATTGTGATTTGAGTTAATGAAACCGACAAAATTGCAATGGTAAGGATTGTGATTTGAGTTAATGAAACCTAAATTTCATCAGAATTATTTATGTCAAGCAATCTTTTGGGTACATAATTTGATTATGAAAAATGTTTCAGACATTTAATTTATCACCCCTAAAGACCATGCTTAATGATGTGTCTAATAAATGTCAAATTTTAATTTGTCTAACATTCCATCACTTGGGGTCTAATTTCAACGCTATATCATTAGAAGTTATTTAGAAGTAATAAATTAGATGGATGTAGTATTGTTGCATGGTTAATTGAGTACTATCTTTTGCTGTTAGAGATTTTAATGGTAAAGATGGTGACGGCACAAATGAGAGCAAAAAGGTTTTTAATGAAGTTAGGGGTTGTTAAAATGTCAAAAAATAATGACATTACACAAAATGTATATAAAATTAAGGTTAAATTACACTTGCTTCTCTTGAAATTTGAAAAAATATTGTTATCTCCATACTTTTAACATAATTACACTCATCTTTCTCAAGATTTTAAGTCACATAATAATTGGGCTATTTTTTCATCAATAATTTATTAGTCGTATGTATTAATGTGTTACTAATACCAAATCTTCTATTCTTTGGAATGGTGAAATTCTGGATGGCCTTCCTATTGAGCGAGGACTTAGACAAGGTGATCCCCTATCACCCTACCTATTTGTGCTTTGTATGGAAATGTTACCCAACATGATAAACCTTAAAGTGAGTGAGGGATCATGGTGTGGAATCCAAGCTTCTAGGAATAGCCCCCCTCTATCCCATTTGTTTTTCCCTGATGATTTTATTTTGTTTGCTAAAGCTAACCACTCCAACTGTGAAACTGTTATGGATGTCCTTAATGACTTATGTGAGATCTCTGGTTAGAATTTCTCCTAACCTCTTTTCTACCCAAGCCAGGTCCCTAAGTAACTAGTGTGGTATCCCTCTTACTCAAGACCTTAGTAAGTATTTGGGATCTCCCCTCCTTCACACAAGGACTGGTAAACATATTTTCAATGAAGTTCTCGAGAAACTGAAGTCTAGATTATTAGGTTGTAAAGCTAAAAATCTCTCCCTTGCAGGCTCGGCCTTAAGATTTTCGGGGTCCAAAGCCAAAAATCAATAAATAAATTTTTGGGGCCCTTCACATTTTTTTTTTTCATTGAATGAAAAAAAAAATGAAAGTAAATAACAAAAGATTTGTGTCAAAATCACAAAAATTACTTAGCATTACAATACAATAACTAATAAGTATCGCTTGATCCTCACTCTTTTTGTATTTTTAGAAGCAAATAAATCAATTATACTTGAATAATCTAATTTTTTTTTGCAAAATTATTTTCAATGAATAACAATGTTAATTATTTTAAATAGGCCTTTCAATTTTTTAATGGATTAATTTATTTTAAGTTAATTTGGGCCTTCCTTATTTTTTTTGGACTTAAAATATACTTAATATATTAGACTAAACTATAATAAGAGAGACCCCCTTTTTTGGGTCTATTTTCAATTGATAACAATGCTAATTTTTTTTTTGAATGGTCTTTCAATTTTTTAATGGGTCAATTTATTTTAAGTTAGTTTGGGTCTTTTTTAATTTTTTTAGACTTAAAATATACCTAATATATTACACTAAATTATAATAATAGGGGGCCCCTTTTTAAAGTCTATTTTGAGAGGCCCTAGGCCATGGCCTTGTGGCCTATGCCCCAGGGCCGGCCCTGCTCCCTTGCAGGTAGGATTACTCTCAATTAGTCAGTTACTTCTGCTATCCCTTCCAACAATATGCAAACAATGGAACTCCCTAAGAAAGTTTGTGATGAAATAGACAAATCAATAGGAATTTCCTATGGGGTGATACTGAGAATAAAAGGAAAATACATCTTGTCAACTGTGACAGTGTATGCAAAAGTAAAGAGGATGGTGGCTTTGGAATTAGAAAAACTAGAGAGCAAAATTCAACCCTCCTCACCAAACTTGGATGGACTTTACTGAGTGATAATAACAAACTCTGGTGCCAAATCCTTCAATCCAAATATTTTAAAAATCATTCTTTCTTTAGCTGGCCCCAAAAGAAGACTTTATCCTATATCTGGAAGAGTATTTGTCACACTAGAGATACCCTCAGAAACTGCGTTAAATGGAGAGTAGGCACTGGTGATACCATCTCTTTTTGGAATGACTGGTGGTGTGGAACACAAACATTGGCCAATAATTATAACCCCACTCATGCCAATGATTCAACCAAGGTCAGCAATGTTCTTGATGATGAAGGGAATTGGGACACTGATATCCTTGCCAACCTTGTGAACCAATAGGACCTCCAAGAGATCATAAAGATCTATAGGCCCAGATTTGTGACCTACCTAGATGCCCCCTCCTGGAATGGGTCCACTAGTGGTATTTTTACCACTGCCTCTGCTTACAAAGCTATCACTACTCAAGAAGGAGATGGCAGAGATTGGAAATAGATCTGGAAATTGCAATTTCCTCAGAAATTAAAGTGTTTCCTCTGGCTTATTTTGAAAGGCAGATTACCTACAAAGCACTTGAGGCTTGTGAGAAACATGGCATCATCTGATCTTTGTCCTAGATGTGGGCTGCTTAGTGAGGATATGAGTCACCTCCTCAGAGATTGTCCCACTTCCAAAGCTTTCTATACTGAAATCACCAATCATATCTGGTGGGAGCAAGGATGTGGTCAACCTTTGTTTGAATGGGTTTCCTCAAATTTGAAAAATAAAATGTTGTTTTGCGGTTTTAAATGGCCCCTCATATTTACTGTCACTCTTTGGCATATTTGGAAGGAGCGTAATTCATTGGTTTTTGAAAACATTTCAGTACCCATTCAAACCAGTCTTAAGAACATAAGGACTTGTGTTCAAGGGATTGAACATGCTTTCTACTCCCCTCTCCACCCCAACACTTCTCATCCTAGACTAATCCACTGGTTTTTTCCACATGCAAGTCAACTCAAACTTAACACAGATGGATGCTCTAAAGGTGACCTAGGCCAAGCTGGGTATGGAGGGCTGCTGTAGAATGAAACTGGAACTTGGCTATGGGGATACTATGGTAAACTAGGCCACTGCTCTAGTCTGGAAGCTGAATTATGGGGCATATACAGGGGCCTCACCATCATCTTTCAAAAAGACACCATGAATGTGGTAATTGAAACTGATTCTACCCAAGCTATCACACAACTCCGGGATGGACCAAGCCATAACTCACCTTATAAGGCCCTCATTGAAGACACAAAGTTTCTCCTGAAAAGATACAACTGCTCCATCAACTACTCCTTCCGCAAGGGGAACAGAGTTGCCGACAAACTAGCAAATTTGGAAGTAGCCCAAGATGACCATGTGGTAGTCTTAGAAGACCCACTTGAAGAAGTGAGATCTCTAGTTATAGATGACATGACTGGAGTTAGTCTTGTGAGGGACTGACTTCTTGAATTGTAAGGAAACTTTAACTTCTGTAGGTTTCTTTTTCATTTGAATAAAAAAAAAAAAGAAGATGTTGTCATCTTTCTTCTTCTTCTTCTTCTTTTTTTTTTAATTTATAAAAATATATATTTAATTTTATTTATTTTAGTATTTAATAATCATTAATTTTATCGCTTTAACCTTACTGAAAGGAAAATTAGTATAATTATGTCAAATTTATGGGACTAATTATATTTTTCTCATACCTAAGGGAAGGTAAGTATAATTTATCATAAAATTAAATACAAAATGATGTGGTTGTTTTGAAATTTATTATTTTGTAACATAGAGCTCATTAAAATGATATCTAACTTAAAAAAATCACCACTATATTATTGGAAATTTACCTATAAATCCCAGCTTGACGAATGGTGATCCGTTTAGTCCCAAGGATTTTCTTATAGACTAATTAATCCCATTGATTTTAGAAAGGTAGATTTAATATATTATTGGGTAAATTACACTTGCCTCCCTTGAGGTTTTTGATAATTACAGGAACCTCCCCTGAGGTTTTGAAAATTACACTGACCTCCATTTCTTTAACTGACAATATACAAATACCCCATTTCTGTTAAGTTTTCCTTAGACACCGTTAATTTTTACAATGAAATGCCCAAAGTACCCTCTATTTGCTCTTTTTCTTATATCTTTTCCTCCACCAACCATTAATTATTTCCCTTCCCAATTTGCAACTATCCTATCCACTACTTCCTACTTGTAGTTCAATTTCTAAAGTGAAATTAATGTGTTAATTTTTTTTTATATATTTTTATGATAATATTATGCCTTTTTTTTTAATCAAAATGTTACTCAATAATTTGGAATATGATATAATCTATTATGATTGAGTAACATTTTCATAATAAATAAATAAATAAAATGGGTGATGCTTATGCAAATAATATCTAATAATAAATTATCATCACACTATCAGAAAATTAGCTAATATTTGCTACAAATTTTTGTAATTTTATCAACAAAAAAAAAAAAAAAAAAAAAAAATACATAATAAAATGGGTGATGCTTATGCAAATTATGATACTTATGGTGCTAATTATCACAAATGTTATAACTAAAAAAAAAAATTAGTTATAATCAAACACAATATAAGGTAAAATCAAATATATTTTCGATCATAACTAAAATAATAATCACAATAGGTAACCAACACCATAATGAGTCATAACCAAATTATCACTAACACCAAACGTCATAACTTGGGCATATGCTACACACCCCAAAATGGTGTCCATATTATAGATTTTTCCTAATAAAATACATATAATATACACATTTTTCGTATTTTTTTACTATTTTCATATATATATATATATATATATATATATGTGGCAAAATTCTAACAGTCCACAAAATATGAGCATACAATTTCTTTCACCCAAAATCACCTGACCCACTATAAAAATTGGATCAATTCAATTCTCATTTTTTAATTTCTTATTCATTTAATTGAGGTTTATCATTCCAAATTTTTTCTTTCTTTATTCAATCAAACATTCATGCTCTATCAAAAACACTAAACCCAAATGGGTTTGATTTCAAAATCACTGTTCAACCTACCATAAAATTAAATCATATTAATTCTTCATTTTTGGTATCAGTTGGCTTGGAGACATAAATTGATTGATATAATTGCCGCCACCACCACACCATTTTCAGTATAACAATACAATTACCACCACCACCACCACCACCATACCATTTTATTATGTATTTTTTTGAAAAATATTACAAATTTTTGTAGCAAATATTATCTAATTTTCTGATAGTGTGATGATAATTTATTATTAGATATTGTTTGTTATAACAATTGTGATACAGTTATGTACTTTTATGGTATTATTATTATTATTATTTTATATCAAAATGTTACTAAATCATAATAGATTATATCATATTCTAAATTATTGAGTAATATTTCGATAAAAAAGGCATAACATTATCATAAAAAATACATAATTGTATCATCAATTTTTTTTAAAACACAATAATTTCACTTTAGAAATTGATTTATAGGTAGGGATATTGGCTAGGATAGTTACAAAGTGGGAGGGGAAATAGGTAATGGTTAGTGAAGGAAAAGAGATAAGAAAAGAGCAAATAGTATTTTTGGCATTTTATTGCAAAAGTTAACAGTGTATACAGAAAAGTTAATACAAGGGAGGCATTTCTATATTCTCAGCTAAAGTAAGGGAAGTCAGTGTAATTTTCAAAACCTCAAGGGAGGTCCCTATAATTGTCAGAAACTACAAGGGAGGTAAGTGTAATTTACCCTATATTATTTGAAAATTGAATTTACGGTTATAGCCATATTTCTATTTTGTTTTGTTTTGTTTTTTATTTATTTTTTATTTTTTTGTGCTAGAAAGGTAAGATGCACAATTTATGAGAATCAAATTTTGGATAAATTTTTATATGAGAATCTTCTTTATCTAAAAAACATTTCAAAAAGAGTATAAAAATAACTTGAAATATGGAATTCTTCAAACATTCTAAAAGGATGTGAGATTCTTCAAACATTTCAAAAGGAGTACAAAAACTCCTTAGTATGCTTTGGACAAATGTATAATTTCAAATTGTAACCCTCAAACGTAATACTCCAAAAAAAACTCTTTAGTGTAACACTCCAATGTAACATACAAAAAAACTCCATAGTGTTCTTTTCCCAAACGTAACACTCCAATGTAGCATTCCAAAAAAATGATATGGGATTCTTCGAACCATTCCAAAATGAGCACAAAATTACTTTAGTAAGTTTTGGATAAATGTATATTTTCAAATTGTGAGTGTTACGTTTGGAAAAAGTACACTAAGGAATTTTTTTAGTGTTTTTGTGTGTTATATTGAAATGTGTTACGTTGGAGTGTTATGTTTGAGATTACATTGATTGGAGTGCTACGTTTGGTAAAAGCACACTAAGGAGTTTTTTTATATGCTACATTGGAGTGTTATGTTTGGAAAAAAATATATTAAGAAGTTTTTTTGAAGTGTTATGTCATTACGTTTGAGAAAAGTATACTAAAAAGTTTTTTCAGTGTGTTACATTAGAGTATTACTTATTGAAGTATTATATTAGAGTGTTACGTATTTGTTCGGAATGTTGGATTTGTTCCAGAATGAGGGAAAATTCAAAATCTCTATAGTGCGAATTATCCAAATGTGTAATTTCACATTTGGAGAAACCCACTTTTATCCCTTAAAAATTAAACACAAACGTGTAAGTGACTATCATTTTATGTAATTTCCACTTTAATAGGACCTTTGAGTTTAAAAAATAAATAGAAAATTAAACAATTTACAAGATCACATTTTGAGATTTATTAATAGTTCACTCAACATTATTCTAATAGAAAATTTTGCACAAAATTTCTTTGATTTCTCAATGAAAAAGTTCTTTTGTTTTGTCAAGGTGGACCAAATTTTCTAACTTTTAGGTGAGCTTGATATGGCTTCACATGGGTCTTGTTGAGCTATTTATCATTTTCCTATATTAAAAAAAAAAAATTAAAAATCCAGTAACAAGAACTAAATGAAATTTTGTAATTCGTTGTATAGGGCCATTCTAGTATATATACTCTCCATTATATATAAAATATGATATTTTTTTATTTTGATTATTACAAATATTATAACTAATTCTTTTTTGTCATAATTTAAAAACAATAATGAGTTATATACCATATAAGGTATAACAGAAAAAGTTTCAGTCATAATTAACACCACAATGAGATATATCAAGTCATAACTAACACGACAATAAATCATAATCAAAGATCACAAGTGTCATTATTGGGGGACTCAAGGTTGCTGCTCTACACCCCGCACAACAGTCACTATTGTGGCCATTTCAGCCCACTTTGGGTCCTATTTTGATAATTCAAATAATTTACTTTTTAGAGTACATCGAATACGACAGTTGGTCAAATAGTTGTTCCTTCAAATTACATTTGCATTTGAAAAAATGGATGTCAAGTATAATTTTAAGAATAAAACTTAATACAAATATGATTTGATAAAAAAATTATCGATATTTGAACAATTTAATTTTTTGCAAGTATGTTGTACTTGATATATCTTAAAAAAGTGAATAGTTCAAATTATTAAAACAGAGCCCTAAAGCATGCCCAAACGATTGCACAATAGTGGTTGTTGTGCGAGTTGCACAGTAGCCCCTCTGACTTCCATAATTGGGACATATGTATTATAGATTTCCCCTTATACAATAGAATAATTAGCTGGTAGCATACGCAATACATGTGTAATTCAAATCAATAAGAATAAAACAAAATAATAATGAAATTCGTATTCTAATGTGTAGTTAACTTAAGTGGTATGAGTTCTCCTATCTTACCATGGTCAAGGGTTCAAACCTTGCCTACTTCTTTCTGTAACTTTTTTTTAAAAAAAAATAAAATAAAATAAAATAAGATAAAAAATACTGCCACATGATATAAGGAGAGCAAAGTTTCACTACACCAATTGAGACTTTTAGTTAATAATAACTAGTTTATCCATATCGGTTTATACCACTAAGCAGAGAGATAATTTTGTCTATTTACCTACATCTTTCACCATTTCACACACAAAAAGCAATCATACGACATGTAGTGACCTTAAACCGTATTTCTTTTTTGAGTTGGAGAGTTGTTCTTGAGCTAAAACCCCTGAAAGTGTTAGATATTAAACTGGACCTTTTATTTCTCTAACCTCAAAAAGTGTACTCCTTGTCATATTAGATCATTTTTTGGTCTAAAAATGTTGTTGATTAGCTAATTTTAAGAAATTAGTAAATTTGAAAAGTGTATAAAAATTGAGGGAAATGGTATAGTTAGCTTAATCATGAGATACAAGATAGCTTGATTTGTACTTGGCGTTGGTTTGGCATGATGGGTTGGGGTGGGTTGGGGCTAAAATAGTCACAAAAAGATAAAATAGACTCACTACAACAAAACTAACTATTTACGACTTTAAGTTTACGGCATACATCAAATGTATGTCGTAATTAGTACATTTTACAGCATTTTTTTTTGTAAGCCGTTAATGTTTTTTTTAATAACGACATACATATTATGTAAGTCGTTAATTCATATATTTGTGGCATACAAAAGTATGCCGTAAAAAAATATATATATTTTCACGACTTATAAAAATATGTCGTAAATATTTACATTTAAGACGACATACATTCATGTTATAAAATATTATAACTTTACATGGCATGCATCAACATGTCGTGAAAACTTCAAAAAAAAAAAAAATCAATCTGATTTTTTTATGGCATGCAAAAATATGTCATAAAAAATTTATATTTTCACGGCATATAAAAATATGTCATAAAATATTTTCACTTAAGACGACATACATTTCATGTCGTAAAATATTATAACTTTACACGGCATGCATTAGCATGTCGTGAAAACATCTATTAAAAAAAAAAATTCAATCCAATTTTTTTAATATAAAAAATTAACAATTTCGAACCAAGCTTTTCACCTTAAATTTTTCTAATTAAGGACAATGTAAAAAATAATTTTGCTTTAATTTTTTTTAACTCATTTGAGTATATTTATAATTTTATAAAAAAGCCAACTTTAACTACTTTAAAAATTACTAAAAAAATAAATAAATAAAATATGAATAAAATATAATTAAATTTCAATCACATTCTCTTTTTTTATTTTTAAATTTTTATCCAAATTTATAATTCAAACAAAATTTTAAGATTTTTATACAAACATAAAAATAAAATATAACAATCACTATAAGAAATTAGTGATTTAGAGACTAATATTTAGAGACCAATTGAATTTAGTCTCTAAAAATCATCATTTAGAGATAAAAATAAATTTTAAGGGAAAATTATACAAACACACTATATTCCTTTATCATAGGTCAAAAAAAATTATTTAAAGACTTTTAGGGACCAAAAAAAAAGTTAAAACTTATGTTGATTTGAGCACTTGACCCCATCTGTGACGAATTAATTTGGTTGCTAAAGGTTGTCAAATACGCGCTGAACTCAATTGATCCCTCCTTCAGTTATCAAATCCGTGCATTCTTAAGCTGTATTCCTTCATTCACTATAATCGATCTTAGCTAGGGCTTAATCAATCTCAGCTATTTCCTCTGTCTAGGACTCAATTGATTTTCAACTTTGATCGATCTTTGTGCTCAAACAGTTAGGACTCAATCAATCTTTAGCTTCGATCGTGTTGGAAAAATGGTTTTATATAGGCATATTTTTTAGCCCAAAATTAAGTGGGCCCCAAACGTCTTTTGGGGTGGGTCCGAAGAGGTGACGTGTTCCTTGTCGCGTGACAAGTCACACGGTGAAGACGGAACGTCAAAACCATTTTTGAGTGAATGGGAAGTTGACGTCGTTTTCGGGTCTAACATTAATTTTTTAGATAAAATTCATTTGAATTTTTTCAATAAAAATTATTGTGGGAATTTAATTTAATTCTAAATTCAAATTTTGGTTTCCTAAGTGGTTTCCTAAAATTTGTAATTGTGGGAATTTAATTTAATTCTAAATTCAAATTTTAGGTTCCTAAGTGGTTTCCTAAAGTTTGTACCTTTTCATTTATTTATTAAACTATTTAATTTGTTTAATATATATATATATATATATTCAAATGGTTTAATATATATATATATTGGTATCAGAGCCAGGTTATGTTTGTATATTGATTAAGGCTGAAATGTACATCATTGAGGCCGTTAATTAGAATCTCTTAACTTCACTTGCTGGTCAAACCGTATAATTTATGTGTGTTAAATGTCAATCAGGTTGTACATCGTCGGAGCATAAAATGGGTAAAAAGACAAAATTTGGATAGAGTTGACTTTTTCTGGAAAAGTCAAACTGATGTTTTAAATCTGTTTGGAAGTGAATAGAAGTATAAAAAGAAAAGGACAAGGCTTTTCTAGGGTTCTGATTTTGTTTAACCTAAAGAGGGAGAGGCTAGGGTTTGGAGGGAAAGGAACTAAAAGCTTCAAGGATGTCTCCAATGGTGGTTTCTTCTCCATCTTCCTCCTTTCACTCCTCCATGAGTGGCTAGTCGTCTTTTCTAGGGTTTTGAAGAAACCCTAGCCATGTAATAGGTTTTTCTTCTTGATTTTATATTATGTAAAGGTTTGAACCATTGTATGGTGTTTTAGAAATTCTTTATATATAATTTTCATTATTCTTTTGAATATTTAACTTTCTGTGATTGTTAAATGTTATCCATACAATTGTTTTCTTTTCCTTCACATTCAAAGTATGGGACGAACCATGCTACGAGGAACGAGTCGTATCACTACCTTAGTTTAGAGTGAACGATTCGTATTACTTGAGATGGATCGTGCTCGTACATTGAATGTGATGATCTTCTTGTCAAATGCTTCGAACTTGTAGTTGCGAAACATTAATCCGTTCAAACCATAGCATAATTGATTTCAATTAGAAACCCTAATTATGTGGTTAGTGGTGAATTCTCTACCCTAGGATTTTTCCCCAATTCAGTAAACCTAGATTTCAATTATTCTTGATAATTCAATTTCTTAGTTTAATTTATTCGTTATTAAATTAGGTTATAAACAACCAATCTTTTTATCAAAATTAATTTAGGAATTTAATAATTAAATTAGTTTAATTTCACAATAGTCCCTGTGGATCGATACCTGGACTTGCCATTATTCTAATTGAATTTGGTATAGTTTAGTATTTATTTTTGGTGTGTTCAACGACCTATCAAATTTTGGCGCCGTTGCCGGGGACTTCTGGCGAAATTAGTTAATTTAAAGTTATATTCTTATTTTAATTTTTAGTTTAGGATTTTATGCTTTTGGTGTTGCTAAGTGTGCAGAGCGTTCGGAGCTATCATTGAAGTGCAAGCGGAGCGCAGCCGAGCTTAAAAAAAAAAAAAAAAAAAAAAAACCGCAGCACTAAAGTGAGTAAACAGAAGCAAACACTCACAAGCAAAGCACCAAAGTGCTAAAACGAAAGTCAAAGCTCAACTGGGGGTTGGAAACAACGTCTACACGTCAAGCATCCGCAAGACGAGTAAAGCGTTTTCGTTAAACCACTGTGAGTATTTCTTCCTTTGGTATTTTGCTTTCATACTTAGTGCACAGAGTCGAACTTATTGTGTGTCTGTGGGTAGTGTATGCACGGGCGTCGTTCTTGTCGCCCTGAATTGTGGTGTTTAGACCTTGAACTAGAAAGGACCCTTAGGAGACTTAGGGCTTCTGCCCGTGTTCCTAGGCTTGAGTATTCATATTCATACAGTGAGCCATTAGAGATGGCAGATCCTAATGTCCCGAATGTGCCCAACCGGACACTTAAGGATTATTTTACACCTACTGCATATACATCACCATCATGCATCCAATTGCCCAACACCACTGCTGCTCATTATGAGATTAAGTCCAGCACCATACAAATGCTCCCATCATTCCATGGACTAACTCATGATGACCCTTATAAGCATTTGAATGAATTTCTGGAAATTTGCTCGACCGTGAGGATCCAGAATTTCACAAATGAGGCCTTAATGTTGCGATTGTTTCCATTCTCGTTAAAGGATAAAGCCAAACACTGGCTAAATTCTTTACCTGCTAATTCAATCACAAGTTGGGACCAATTACAGCAACGGTTCTTGGAGAAGTACTTTCCCATAAGTAAAACCAACCAACTTAGGCGAGCCATCACAAACTTTGCTCAAATGGATGGCGAGCAATTCCATGAGACGTGGGAAAGACTTAGAGACCTTCTCCAACAGTGTCCCCACCACCAAGTGCCTGATTGGCAACTTGTTCAAACATTCTATTATGGCTTAACTGAGCCACACCGCCAAATGGTGGATTCGTCCTGTGGTGGGACATTTATGTCTAAAAGTGATGCCGAGGCATGGCAATTGTTTGAGAACTTAAGTGATAATTCCCTTCACCATGCCTCTGCAGCCCGGCAAGTCCGGCAACCCGTAGTTGGAGCCCCGAAAAGAGGGGGCACTTATGAGGTCGGGCAAAACTTAGAGTTAGCCCAACAAGTAGAGGCACTATCCCGCAAGATAGACCACTTATTAGCTACGGGACATGCCCCTACCCAGCAAGATCAGCCTCAATTCCGTGAGGCATGTGTTATATGTGCGAGCCCTGCTCATGACTTGAGTGAGTGCCCTTCGGCATCACAATTTCCAGAGTTAGTCCAAGAGCATGTTAATGTGGCTCAAGGATTCTCCAACCCGGGTAATGACCCATACTCCAACACATATAATCCGGGATGGAGAAATCACCCTAATTTCTCATGGAGACCCCCTTCACAAGGCACTTCTTATAATCCTCCACCATCAAGGCAGAATTTCAATAATTTTGCCAACCAATCATCCTACCAACCACCGCAACCTTATCGACCACCGCAACCTTATCGACCCCCACAACCGTACCGGCAACCACAACCCCCGTCTGTTCCTCAGGGCAACTCTGCCTTTGAGACTCAGGTGTTGGAAGTTCTCTCAGAACTTAAGGGGTTAGCACCGATAGTTCACTCCCACACTCACTCTATTGCCAAGATAGAGACCCAATTGGGTCAAATAGCTAACAACATGAATCGGAGAGAGGAGGGAAAATTACCAAGTCAAACTGTGGCCAACCCAAAGGGACAATACGGGGCAGAGAGTTCGGGTGGGAATGGAAAGCAACATGAGCAAGTGCAGGCGGTGGTTGCTTTGAGAAGTGGTAGGGAGTTAGAGCCTCAGTCAGTTGCGTCTGATGCAACTAGAGTTAGGAGGGGTGACCACGGTGGTTCACCTAGTGAGAGCATGGATGAGGGGGCAACACTTAAGAGGGATGACTTAGTCCCTAGTACTTCATTTGAGCCCAAGGCACCATATGTGCCTAAGGCACCCTTTCCCCAGTGCCTTGATACACCGTCCCCTTTTAATAAGAAGACGGCATCTATGGAGGCAATGATGGATGTATTTAAACAGGTAAAAATCAACCTCCCCCTGTTGGAGGCGATTAAGCAAGTACCATCATATGCCAAATTTCTGAAGGACCTTTGTACGCAAAAGCGTAAATCTAGGACACATGTGTCCCAAAAGGTCCTACTCACGGAGCAAGTAAGCTCCATCTTGTTGAATGACACACCTCCTAAGCTTAAGGACCCGGGAGCCCCAACCATTGCATGCATTATAGGGGACCATTTCATTGATAGGGCCTTATTGGATTTAGGGGCTAGTGTCAATTTGTTGCCGTACTCTGTGTACGAGGAATTTGGGCTTGGCGAGTTGAAGCCCACTACTGTCACTCTTCAATTGGCTGACCGGTCCCTCAGAGTGCCACGTGGCATGATTGAGGATGTACTAGTTAAGGTTGATAGGTTCTACTTCCCTGTTGACTTTTTGGTGTTAGATATGGAACCGGTAGCCAGTTCTAAGAAACAAATCCCGGTAATCTTAGGTCGACCTTTCTTGGCTACGGCCAATGCATGCATCAATTGTCGGACCGGGGTTATGGAAGTTTCATTTGGCAACATGCAAGTGAAACTTAATATTTTCCAAGCATCCCAACAACCTCATGAGAGAGAGGAGTGCTTATTAGTGGATGTTGTGGATGAGATTGTAGAGGAGGCTTTGCCCTCCATTCTTGTAGAGGACCCTTTAGAGGAGGTATTAAAATTGTTGGATGCGGGTATTATATACCCCATCTCAGATAGTAAGTGGGTGAGTCCCACACAAGTGGTGCCCAAGAAATCGGGCATCACCGTTGTTGAGAATGAGGAAGGAGAGTTAGTCCCCACACGAACCACTACTGGGTGGCGAGTGTGCATTGATTATAGGAGACTAAATTCCTCGACTAGGAAGGATCATTTTCCTTTACCCAGGGGTTTGATGGACCCATTTTATTATGCTTGATAGATTGATTCCTTATTTATTTTTATTTTTTTTATTTCTTTCCCTTCTATGTTTTTCTGTTTTTCTTTATTCTTGTTATGCTTTATTTGCGTCTAGGAGACTTAAAATCCTCTAAAGGTGTAATTCCTTTGGTGTTAGCCGTGCCCGAACGGCATCTGACGGTCTGGTATAGCCACCTAACCGTGTTTGTAGTGAGTTCCTAGGAGACCAACTGAGACGGTGGAAACTAGAGTTCGAATGGCAAAGCCTAGAACACAAAGGTTTGGGATTTCCGAGACTAGAGTCTGGTTTAAATACCCAGGGGTGTGGAGATTGTTTCAAAACTACCTCGGCTCAAACTCTGTATGGTAGCCCCATAGGTTGAGGTAGCTTTATGCGCCTCGATTCTGGATACCGAATCAACCTAGTCTGTCACCCTGTTGGAGAATAGGGAAAGTTACAAATACAGTTAGGGAGAAAAGTAGTACCCGTGGTTTTCGCGTGAAGATTATACCTTTAGTGGGCATTCCGTTATGTTCTTATGTGCTATATTTATTTCGGATGTCAATTGAAGGTAGAAATGGTTAAGTATATTTGGGTTGTACTAGCCCGAAGGCTATAAACTACGTTGGGTTTTATTACTTGGGGGATTCTGAAGTGGCAACTTTATGCCATAACTCTGGTGCCTTTTGTTAGGTGTTGAGAGTTAGTAAAAAAAAAAAAAAAAAAATGCTTTCATGTTTATTTTCTGTGTTTAAAAAAAAAAAAAACAAAAAAAAGGTATACTTGTTCAATTTAAAAAAAAAAAAAATTTATTGTTTATACATGTTTAATTATAAACAAATACAAATATAAAATAAAAATAATAAAAAATAAAAAATAAAAAAAACACACAAAGTGAGCATTGAGCAAATTGTGAATTTGAAGCTAGTAGCCCCTGCTTAATAAGCAGGTGCGGTGGGCATGAGCGTCAATCAAGCCGCACGTGCGGCTTGGGCCCCGCACGTGCGGGACGACGTTTCAATTGAAAAAAAAAAAAAAAAAAAAAAAAAAAACAGCCGAAGTTGTGAAATCGCCGCAGGTGCGTCAGTTTGGGGCGTGAGTTGTTTTGTTTTTTTTTATTTATTTATTATTATTTTATTATTATTATTATTATTATTAATTTCATTTTTAATTTATTTAAGTAAGTAAATTGTAAATATACATAATAAATTTAAAAAAAAATAAATAAATAAATATACAATTATTTTATTTATAATTTTTTTTTATATATATAAAAAAAAAATCGTTTCATTTATTTAGTTATTTATTTCTATTTCCTATTTTCAATTTTTGTTTAGTTTTTTTTTTTTTATTATTTGCTTTATTTGTTTAGTTAGTAATTTTCATCAGTTTAATTAGTTCATGGATTTTGATTTTGATTTTGATTTTTAATTTTATTTGTTTAGTTAGTGATGTTATTTTTATTTTTTCTATTCTATGATGTAATTGTTCCTTTAATTATTAAATAGTTTAGTTTTTATTTTATTTTAATTTCGTTTTCAAAAAAAAAAAAAAACAGTGTGAATTGTGTATATGTTCCTCTCTGCCTACCTGGATGTGCACCTACAATTCTGGTAATATTCTCTCATTTCTCTTTACTTTTCCATTGAGGACAATGTCATATTCAAGTTGGGGGATGAGGGTGTATATTTTCTTTTGTGCATTTTTATTTGGCTCATAATTCATGCTTATACCTGTTTTGCTCATAATTCATACGTATACCTGTTTCACTTGATTGCATTATTTCACCTGATGTGACTTTTTGTTAGTAGGGTGATGATATTTGCATATGTTATTTGGAGATCATAGTAGACTTGTATGAAAAGGGTTTATTGGGTAGATACTTGCATGAGATGTTTACACGAGGAGAGTTGTCTGTGTTTGTGATTTTAGTACACTTGTCATGAGTATGTCTTAATTCACATGAACACATTATCATAGCGGTGATCTTTTTATTATAATCCCTGGTGTACATCATTGATAATAGCTAGAGTTGCAGAAAAAAAAATA